>WBNM01036466.1:0-53482 GCA_013399055.1 Ramphastos sulfuratus | reverse complement strand
GCTTTCTTTAACCTTCCTTTTCATTTTTCCTCTAAAGAGCATATAATGGGAAAATTACACCTCACTTGGAACAGCAGATGCTGCCTTTTACCTGGGCTCAGAGCTCATTTCACCACTCTTAAGGCTTGTCTGTGGCTCAGGCCATACAGTCATAGAGTCATCAAATCCATTGGGTTGGAAGGGACCTTTAAAGGTCTAGTCCACCTCCCCTGCAGTAAGCAGGGACATGCCTAACTAGAACAGGTTGCTCAGAGTCCCATCAAACCTGTCCTTGAGTGTCTCCAGGAATGGGGCTTCCATGACCTGTTCCAGTGTTCCACCACGCTCAAAATAAAGAATTTCTTCCTAATGTCCAAATGTTGGTCTGGAGAGATGACACTCCCCTCCTTCCCTTTTCTATTGATTTATGAACCTCTGCCCCCTGATTCTTGTGGTAAGATTGGAGGGGGAAGGACAGAGAGAAGCAGCTTCTCTCTTTCCATCTTCTCTGGACGAAACAGTTACATCCTGCCTTTACTGCTGGCTGGCTTTTCGAAGCAGCCACCCTCCACACACTCATAAACCTGAATTTATGGGAAGCATCACCTTCCCCTGCAGCTTCCTGCATTCCACTTTTTCACTAAAACCTTTAATCTGATTTGAAAACCTTTTCCCAGACACAATATAGAGAGAGAATTTAAGGTGTGAAAATCTTAAAGGGAGCTCATGAGCTGAAAGGGAAAAAAAAAAAAAATCCTTTCACAGACAGTACATGAAGTAGACTCAGAATGGGCCCCAATGGGGCTTCTGTCTGCTGAAGTGAAGCAATCTTTGATTGCACACCTCCAGGTAGTAAACAATGACCCACAGAAGGGTTAAAGTAAAACAAGGTGGGACAATTTCTGATTCTGAGTAGTCCCAAATGTATTCTCCAGCACGCTTGGCAGAGAAGGAAGTCCAAGCAATGGCCTTTCACATGACATCATAAAAGCCTAATTTATCACCAGCCACCAAACATCTAGAAAATCATAACATCCTTTCAGGAAAAGCATGAGCAAAATAATCAGGTTTACTTTGATGAAAGGTTTAGCACTTGAGTCCAAGTAGGACACTACAAAGAATAACCCTTTGCAGGTACTGGTGCACAACAAAGCAGGTCACATTTAATGTCCCAAACTCAAGCTTTCTCCATAAAAAGTCTTATTATGCATTTCCTGCCCATAGACAAACATGTTTCTACCCCACATCTGTGTTCAACCCAGACTGAGAAGATAAAACAGTGGTTACTGGTGAGCTGAGTATTTCCTTTGCAGATGAAACCCACGCTATTGCTGCACATAAAGGCACTGTGCCCTCCTCTCCCTTGTCTCACAGCCTCTTGTAAGAGTGTTAAGAGGTATGGGCTGAGCATTGTCACAGTATCTTGCAGCTTTTGGAAGAACAGAGCCCTCACACATACTCAGCAACATGGCCACACTAAACCAAGGGATCATTCCACCTGACAACTGTCCAAGGCTCTCACTGTTTCGTCTCTTCTGCATCAGCATTTCATGGTTGTTGGTGAAACCTTTTGATTGCAAAACATTGCTTATCAAGCAGAATATCTCCATAATACCAATTGGTTCTGTATTTTTAAAGGAAACTAAAGAAGTCCCTTTTTTATGTTCATCAGGCAGACAGAAGAGACCACAAAACAACTTAGTAATGGCTACAGATACCAGCTACAAGGTGCTCTGGACTTTATTTTTTTGCCTGTAGTGTAGGTTGGTTGGCATGTACTCAGAGACACACAGATTCCAATAGCTATTCAGGTCACTGATCCTGCTGCTCAATAATCTGACCCTTAGGCTCCTGCTGGCCAATGGCCACAGGTTCTTCTGGTTTGACTGGAAAAACAACCAGATTTTCCACACCATTTTTGGTGGCTGTGTTGTTGCAGGTTCTCCAATCTTGGTTAATAAAAAATAACTTCCTATTACATTTCCTGCTCAGGAAAGCCTGGGGGAAAAAAAAAAAAACCATGTCTTTTCCTATTCTATCTTCCACTTTCTCTCAGAGCAGACACCCCCCACATCACAAAATCTTCCAAGAAATCAGTAAAATTAACAAAAGCATTTAATTTTCTTTCAAAGACCAGTTCTTTTCCATCCTCCCATTTCTTTGGCATTTAAATTCTCCCTCTTTCCTTGTTGCTTAAATCTTTCCATGTTTTGGCTAATTTATTTTCCTGTAAAATCACATTTGTCTCTTTTCATTGTAAGACATTTTTCCTTCCTAACTTTATTTCTCTCCCACTTTTTCTTTCACTCAAGCTCATCCCATTTCTCTTTTCAGCATCATTTTTCTGCTCCTCTTAAACCTGGCCTTACTTCCCCATCTCTCCTTCCCTCAAAATGTCACCTCACCCTGAGATTTTGTTCTTTCTTTATCCCTGCTACAACCATCTTCTCACTTGACTATTCTCCCATTTCCCCCCAGACATTCTCTATGTATCCCCACTGAGTGGCTCTTTTTTCTTTCCCAGTGGTACCCACCACGCAGCAGTGCCAGCTTTCCCTTCCCTCAGGTTCTGAATTTCATGGAGGGTATTGCAGGGTTTGGGAGACAGTTTAACTACCACAGCAGATGCTTGCTGACAGGGCTGAAACTATGCTGAAACAAGTTTTTAAACAGCAAAAAGCTCCCCTAGAGCTCACAGTGCCAGTGTCAGCAGGGGTACAAAGCAGATTCATTTAGTGCTAGCACTGTTCACAGAAGCTGCCTATAAAATTCTCCTGATTTGGTAGTGCCTTTGCTATATACACCTGAAAATCATGCATAAGGTGCTCTTTCCTTCCAAACCATCACCAAATGCACAAATCACTTGTTGAAAACTGTCCCTTCAATCACCTTCTTTCTCTTCAACTCTTTCAATTAAATGAGAAAGGAATTTTTTTATCTGTTACCAAAAAAAAAAAAAAAAAAGTCTTAATTGCTTCACCCTGCAGCAGTCAAATATGCAAAAGCACTACAGAAGGAAAACAGCATTTCTTAATGGTCCTGCCCTACCTACTCCTCCTCCTCCAGTTTCACAGTTAAAAGCAGACTTCTCAGACACATGCAGCAGTGGGCACGGGCTCAGAACTCCAACACTTTCACCTGTAAGGCATTTAAAATATGAGATTCTTCATTCATCACTTGATTCCTTTACAGGGAAGGTGTCTCCTGAGACCATTTGCAGAGAAACCACCTATTGCCAAGTTTTGCTGTGAGAGACAGAGCTGTTCCCCAGAGTAGCAATCCTATGCCTGATTCTCATTCTGGTGGGGCAGAGACAACAGGCAGGGTCCTGTCAGACACTGCACAAATGCCCCAGTGGCAGCACCATCTCTGCAAATCTGTCTAAGTCAAACATCATCTCCTGGAATGTTCTGGTAGAATTCATTTACAACTTGCAGCTCCTTTTACAGTGCAGGTCACCAATAACTTGTCAGGCTTAGCTTACTTAGATGTATTCCAGTGTAACATAAAAACCACAGAGCCATGAATGACAGAACTGTCATGCATCCACTGAGAACCTAGGAAGAACACTGGAGGAACATCTTGGGAGCTTCATCTCATTTGTAACCTGAGCAAGACTTCAGTGAGATGTAACACCACGGAGGCAAACCAGAACTACTTCACGGTAGCACTGCAGGATGATTTAAAGACTTGACCAGCACTTGGAATGAGAGGAAGGAGCGAGAAGAGAAGCCAGACTGTACCTCGCCATGTCCCTCTGATATAGAGCTTACTGCTGATGAACCAGACAGAGAATTCACATTACAGAGTATTTGGCATCATCTGCCTTAAGTCCTTGCAGTTGATTTGTAGTGAGCAACTCCACAGCAGCAAACTTCTCCAAGGAGGGGAGGACCTTAATTATTTAACCACACATTTCTTGTTGGTCTAAAGTTTCATTTCTGTTTCTACTCCTGGATTTTCTTTCATAGCTTCTCTCACAAAAAGATACAAATATTTATCCCTCCAGGCCCCTATTATTGACTTGAGAGTAATAGAACTCAAGAGTTTATTAGTTTCTCTTCTGAATTCTGAGGGCTTCATTTTCGTATGTTCAAGGATTTTCTCTACAGGTAAAAGGTCAGAGAAAAAAATTCACACATCAAAAAGTTGAGATCTGTGTAATTACAGGACCCCAAAACCTTCTGCTTTATGAAGACAGATTCACAAATGAAAAAAAGGATAATATGGTCTCAATCACAGGTCTGCAAACGTTGGCAATACAGAACAGATTCTTCTCACATCATTGCCATTCATTTAGGCAGGGATTCAGGCTGTCACTTGCCAGGAGGGACCCTGTAGAGCACTGGTACTGCAGCCTGCAATGGAATGCTTTCCCTCTTCCCTGAGTTTTTTTTTTCCACTCCAAAAGGCATCAGACTTCATCAGAACCTTTTAGAAGTGGATCATCCCTTATTTTTTTTCAGGAAAATAAATAGAAGAGTGTTCAGACTTGTCACAAAAGCTCCTCAGCATTATGAAGGATCCACAAATTAATAATTAAACATCCACTTACTATTAGGGAACTATGAGAAAAGTTTTCATGTTCTGATGATGTGCTACCACCCATTAAGCCACACTACTCACACCACCTCATTGCAGCAGCACACAACCAAGGCATCAAACAATGCAAAGCTTTAGCAACCAACTCTTTAGCAACTAAAGCTTTAGCTATGGGGAAGAGTGGCTGGAAAACTACCCATCAGAAAAGGATTCGGGGGTTGCTGGTTGACAGTCAGCTGAACACGAGCCAGCAGTGTGCCCAGGTGGCCAAGAAGGCCAACAGCATCCTGGCCTGGATCAGGAACATTGTGGTCAGCAGGATCAGGGAAGTGATGGTGCCCCTGTACACAGCACAGGTGAAGCCACACTTTGAATACTGGGTGCTGTTTTGGGGCCCTTACTACAGGAGGGACATTGGCTTGCTGGAGCATGTCCAGAGAAGGGCAAGGAAGCTGGTGAAGGGTCTGGAGAATAAGTCTTTTAAGAAATGGCTAAGGGAAATGGGATTGTTTAGTCTGGAGAAGAGGAGACTGAAGGGAGACCTCATTGCTCTCTGCAGTTACCTGAAAAGAGACTGTAGTGAGGTGGGGTTGGTCTCTTCTCCCTATTACGGAACGATGGAATGAGAGAAAATGGCTTCAAGTTGTGCTGGAGAGGTTTAGATTGGATATAAGGAAAAAAAATAATTACTGAAAGTGATCAGGCATTGGAACAGGCTCCACAGGGAGATGGTGGAGTCACTGTCCCTGGAGGTGATCAAAAAGCTGTGTAGACACTTNGGGGCCCTTACTACAGGAGGGACATTGGCTTGCTGGAGCATGTCCAGAGAAGGGCAAGGAAGCTGGTGAAGGGTCTGGAGAATAAGTCTTTTAAGAAATGGCTAAGGGAAATGGGATTGTTTAGTCTGGAGAAGAGGAGACTGAAGGGAGACCTCATTGCTCTCTGCAGTTACCTGAAAAGAGACTGTAGTGAGGTGGGGTTGGTCTCTTCTCCCTATTACGGAACGATGGAATGAGAGAAAATGGCTTCGAGTTGTGCTGGAGAGGTTTAGATTGGATATAAGGAAAAAAAATAATTACTGAAAGTGATCAGGCATTGGAACAGGCTCCACAGGGAGATGGTGGAGTCACTGTCCCTGGAGGTGATCAAAAAGCTGTGTAGACACTTTGATTTAATGGCTGTGGTGGTGTTAGGCTGACGGTTGGACTCCATGATCTTAAAGATCTTTTCCAACAGCAACAATCTGTGATTCTATGAATCAATTAAACCAATTGTACCTTTAAAACTAAACCCTATTCCACACAGGCAGTGAACTGAGAGAGCTCTGACTTCTCATAGCCTCTTTTGGCACTGTTTCTATTTAAACAGAGTCAGGATTATTTTCAAGCACCTCAGATCTAATCGAGAGGCAGTGCTGTCTCCTGACACTGCCTGCTTGAGCACGTAGGTAGCAGACAGCACTTCCATGGCTCCACCATTGCCAATGCTCCTCAAACTATGCCTGTCACACAGGTTAGGAAAACATGAGTAATTAAGCATAAGCAGCATCATAAAATTACAGTAAGAAAAGAATTAATAATCATCCAAAAGAGCATTTGGGGCACCTCCCTAAAGCAGCTTGGATTCCTGCCCCTTCTGCTCTGACAGTTTCCCTCTGTGTACTTTTTAATTACTTCCTTCAGGAGTCCTGTAAGGCAAAGAAGTTTGTAGAGGCAGAGGAAAAAGTAAAACCAACACACATACTAGAAATGATTACAGCAGTGATATGCATGAAGAGAAATGGCAGTTAAGTGTTCTCTGAGCTACTGCAACCTGGTTTTGAATCTCTCAGGGCAAAGACTCATGCCTTGCAATGACACCATGTTTCATATGTGTATTTTAAATGCACAGGGCCTTTGTAAGAAGCAGCTGCTTGTTCCTGATGTGAACCATGTCCTACAGCTGGTCACTGGGTGCAGTATCCCACTTAGGGTCTGGAGAACAGGCCTTCTGAGGAGTGGCAGGGGGCACTGGGATTGTTAAGCCTGAAGAAAAGGAGGCTCAGGGGAGAGCTTCTCCCCTTCTACAACTCCCTGAAAGGAGGTTGGAGTGATGTTGATATCTTCTCCCTAGTGGGAAGTGTCAAGATGAGAGGAAATGGCCTCAAGTGCACCAGGGGAAATTTAGGTTGGATATTAGAAGAAACTTCTTCACTGAAAGGCTTCTCAAGCACTAGAACAGGCTCCCCAGGGAGATGATTGAATCCCCATCCTGGGAGGTGTTTTAAAGATGCTGATACGTGGTGCTAAGGGACATGGTTTAGCACCAGCCTTGTTAGAGTTAAGTAATGGTTCTACTCAATGATTTTAAAGGTCTTTTCCATGGTCTGTGAGTCTATAATTCTGTCCCATTGGCTCATCATACTGAGTTCAATATTTAAACTACATTCATGGCAGTGCTGAGTCTTCAGCCCCAGTAGTACAAGGAGATTTTTGCCTCCTTTTATATGAATAGTCAAACAACCAAACTCCTTCCTAGCTCAGCTCTCTTACCAAAACAGCATAAATCAATACAGCAATAAAGACTGAGACTCTGAACCATAGTCTGAACAATCCTAAGCAGTTTGTTGCAGCCTATGTTTGTGCACATGTACTAGAACTGAGCATGGAGTTCTGCTAATGACACAAAAATGATCAGCTACATGGCTACTGGGAGCTTTGCTGCCTGTAATGACCATTGTGTAGCAACAGTGTGAAATGTGTGATCTTCATCTCAAGAGGTATGCAAATACTACATAAAAAAAGAACATTGTTTTCAGCTGCTTTGCATCCAGAATGGTTATTCAGGTACCTCACCAAAAGGTGCAACCAACTCGATTTACTTCTACTTGGTCCATGTTTTGCATGGGTGTGAGTTAGACAAAGTACAACACAGGGAAGACTCGTGCCTGCCTACATAAGAAGAAAAATAAGTGCAGCAACATATATAATGTTTAAGACATTCAAATCCACATATTAAAAGCACATTTAGAGGTAGTTCTTGTGCTCATCAGGTAATTTTTGCTGAGGTGTGTGCCCTAAGTGATGCATTTTCATAGGAAGCTCAGCACCTCTCTGAAATCAAGCTCTTCCCACAAATCTAAGTGCTTCACTTGATATCTTCAAGATGGAAATCATCCACCTTACAGTGTGAGAGGTGCTCACCAGCATGCTAGTTACACTGCCAGTCCTATTTCCCTGCTCAAGCTGTCTGACAGGACACTTGGGCAGGGAATTCTTATTTCTGGGAAGGGAGGAAGGATCTGACCTTTCTTATGCAAACTCCAACTGGGATCAGCAGCAGCCTGGCCAAGCAGTGACCAAGTAGGCTAAAGACAGCCAAGCTTCGTAACATCGACCAGCACTGCTGCTGGGCCAAACAGGTTGGCTAAACTCATGTTTGCCACTAGGAAAATATGAGCTGTCTACATATCTCTTTGATTTAGCCTTCTTCCCACTAGCTGGACTTAAGGACCACTGAATTCAACAGCAGAGTCTCAACTTCAGGTTTGGTTTAATCTCTTTTTTGTTGGCATTAACAGATAACACAGGATGTGTAACCAGCTTGGTTCTTCCTTGGGCCAAATGTCCTCGAACATCCTCAGTATCTCCAATTCATGGTTCTTAGATGTTTTTCTAACAAGTTTTTTTTTCCTTTTCCCCCACTCCCTCCCTCCTCATCTCACAAAAGGCTCCATTCCTTGTCTTCCTTCTCCCCAGCTCAGTGCAATCCCTGTCTTCTGCTTTCCCAAGGCTTTCCTGCCTTTCACATGTATGAATGCACTTCAATATTTGGTCATATCTCTGGAGAGGGTGCTTGGCACAGCTAGCTCCATCCACTCATCAACCTTCCAACAGTTTGTTTGCCAGCACTGGGGCAAATTATACTTCAGATTAATTAATTAAGATATAATAAACTCCATATACTATTTACCATTGTACTATGTGTGGCAAAAAAAGAGAGGTTACATGAAACCAGGAGACCCTCTGGCTTCTTTATGGACCCAGAGTCCTCTGGGAAGGTCTCCAGTCTCCAGGATATCTCTGCACACTGAATTTTGCACTTGGATTTCTAATTTAGCTGAAAGATGCGTAAAAACACATGCAGTCAGACAGTTCCTTGGCTATACATCTAAGGAAGCTCCAAGTGTAAGTTATTACTTTCAAAGTCAATTGTAACTTAGGCTCACTAAATTGGCTCCAGATCCAGATCCAGCAGTACAGGAATAATTTATTCTTTGGTGAAAAGCACCCACTTTAGCTAAGCCATCTGGGAGTCTCACCAGAAGAAGTACCAAGGCAGAGGGGCTCATATGAGCATGGGACTATTGGAGGCCAGTAGAAGAGGGGTGAATAGAGCACAGTGTGTAACAGTGTCTGACAGCAGGCCGAAATGTAGAATTCCTTAAGACAGAGGGTCTACAACACAGATCTGAGAAGAAAAATTGTCCAGTAGTTCAATCACCACATCACACGCAGGAGTTTCCTTGCTTTTAACATCCATGCAACTTATTCCAGAAATCTCATGGAGAGTGGTGGAACCATTTCAGGGGAGATGAGGTTTTGATCTATGCCCTCAATGTGTGTCTTGTTTTCTCCCATCAGGAAAACTTTGGACACAGAATCATAGAATTGCTTTGGATGGAAAACATCTTTTAGATCATCGAGTCCAACCATTATCTAACTCTAACAAGTCTGGGGCTAAACCATGTCCCTTGGCACCACATATCAGTATCTTTTAAACACCTCCAAGGATGGTGATTCAACCACCTCCCTGGGGAGTCTGCCGCAGTGTTTGAGAAGTCTTTCAGTGAAGAAGTTCCTTCTAATATCCAATCTATCCTCTCTTAGTGCATTTCTTCTCATTCTGTTACTTGTTACTTGGGAGAACAGTGACCTCCACCTCACTCCAGCCTCTTTTCAGGGAGTTGTAGAAGGGGCGAAGCTCTCCCCTGAGCCTCCTTTTCTCCAGACTAAACAACCCCATTTCCTTCAGCTGCTAAATATAGCACAAGGAGTTTGAACATCTAAGTGGCTTACATATCTAACCCAGATGTCCAGTTAAGAGCCTAACCAATGCAGAGTGCAAAATCTACATAAATCAGGAGCTTTTCTCTCACTAATTACACTGGAAACCAGAGTCAAACTCAGCCCTTTCCAATGGCAGCAACTTTAAGTAATTTGCAACTTTAAGTAATTTGTCTTACCAAGGAGTTAACCTCCTCTTGAGAGGAGCTTCAGCAGCTATCTACAGAACTGACCTACAGAGCTGGCAAAGGCTTTTCTTTCCCCAGGTGAACTCCTGCATGACCAGCTCTCCCACAGGAATCCCCCCACAGGAGACCTGCAGGAGCAGCAGCTGCTGAAGGAAAGGGAGCTGCAGAAGCACAGTTGTTGCCAAACTGTGTATTTAGATGGAAGGAGGAGGAACAGATGGGGAAATCACTCTACAGACAGCACTTACTGGCACAGTCAGCACCTGAGGCAGCACTTATTCAGGTGCTGAAATTACAGAGGTAAGTTTTATGATGCGAAATCTATTCCTCATATGACAGCTGTATTTCTCATCATGGATCATAAAAAGCAGATGATCCACCAGATAACTACTTGATTGTAATGTGCATCACAATAAACCCGTCAGCTTTCTGTTTTGTTTTACGACCCTGGTCACGCCTGGAATGCTTTCAAGGAGGATGCTGATGTTCACTTTGGGTACAGACTGACTCGGGGCACTTCTGGATTGCTGCTTACATGGTAGTAGATAATAAGAATAATGAGAAATGGTAGCAGAACTACCTCGAGTTTTGTTACCAGGTAGATCACTCTATTACCACCTATATAACTTAATTGAATATTTTTCTTGGACTGAACCATAAAGAGGATTTGTAATTGTCTAATGCCTTTCTCTTTCTTTTAAGTGAAATAAACTATTCCTTTCAGTCCTCTGCTTCCTCTCACAGATCTTTCTCACTGCTACTAATTTAACTATAGTAACATAACGAGTATTTGTAGTAACTCACATAGCTCCATATTTTTGTAACAACAAGAATTTCTTATCTTTACATAGTGTTTGCTGTCTGGTAATTTCCAATTCTTGTCTTCTTAGAGACAGACAAAAAGGTGAAACTACTTTTTCAAGGTTGCAGAGCAAGCCTGAGGTAAAATCCCTGATTTATCTAACAGTACATAGTGGAAATGTGAGCTTGGCTGCAATTCAGCCCCCCAAAGAAACATGTTACCAACAGGAATTTAAAAACAGACTTAAAGTTCTGCTCTTGAAGATTGTTGTGATCTTACTGTTGTCCTCACTGATGTGCAGCCTGTCTCTTTGCTTAGTGAGGTTACAAGCCCATTGGACAAACCAAACTAAATGCAACCTCTGATCTTGCACAACTCTGCCAGGAGGGTTTGCAAGTTCTCTGGACAGTTGAGGCTGCTGCTAAATTGTGGGGTTGATCCACCACATGTTGAAATCAACGACACTGACCCCATAGCTCAATATTAAAATCAGTTCTGTATGGAGGAATAGCAGCTCTGCAACCAGTCAGGATATTAAGTCACCTCATTCTTGACCTTAACCAAGTGGGTTAATGCAATCTATACTTCATGTTGCCTTGCAAAAGCTCGGCTGTGCTTGGTACTAGCAAAGACTTTCATTCCAAGTACCAGGCCTCTGCCTTTTTTTTTTCCTGACTATGATAAAATTCAGATGTTTTCCAAAGATCCCTCTTCCCTACATGTGCCCACCCAAGAAGCAGCAGCAAGGTTTCTGTTAAAACCTGACTATGAAATTTATGTTTGGAGAAAGACCAAGTGTGGAAAACTTCAGTGCAAACAACAATTGCTTCAGAAAACTATCAGTGCACCAGCCTGGGGTAGGGGAGTTGCAAAGGAACAGGATTTGCTATCTCAAATTCAACAGACTGCATAAAGCTCCAATGCATCATAAATATAGACCCGTAAAACTTTTATTTTCCAGTCCAAGCCTACTCTGCTCCTCTGCTCCACTTCTGGTCATCTGAACAGCCCTTCACCCTAGATCTCACCCTTCTCTAAGCAACAGCAGAGAATTGTTTAATCTGCATCAATAACTGTATTTCTGCCCCAGTTGAATGGGAATCCAGGGTGTTCCTCCACAAGACTGGTGAACTCACACACCCTGGGCTGAGCATCAGACTCCTGCTGTGTTCTGGTCAGTTACACAAATGCATCTTTCTTTTGCAATAATTCCAGCAAAGATACAGCCAGCTCCTAAGGGAACAGTGCAGGGCAGATATCTGTCCCCAAAGCCAATTGTGCCCACGTGTCTGCTAAATCACTGAGCTCCTTCTGCTAAGTGTCTAGAAATGGAGGCACTGAGCCCATCTTCTTCTTTGCTATCTTGTCCTGCAGAGATGAAGGAATAGCATGGGAGAGAAATAAAGATTAAATGACAGAGAAAAGTGGAGCCATGGGACAAAATGGGCAAGAACAGGGACTGCACTTACAAGATGAAAGGGCTGTAGCTCTGTTGCAAGGCAGGTGTTCTCAATGAAGGTCCTAGAGATGCCTATGTGTCATTAAGGTGATGAAAGGAGCTTTAACAGCTGCCTGGGTGTATGCAATGGCCCATCAAGACCTAGACCACATAACATGTAATAAAGAACTTACTGGATGGAAACATACACTGAAGTAGAGCCTGGATTTCAGGATGGAAAAGAGACTCCAAGCAATATGTTTTCCTCCCCCTTTTTCTGATTAAATTCACTGTATTTAACCTAAGAGATGTAACTAGAAACTGAGAATTTCAAAGCAGCAATGAATGTCTTACCTGTATTCATAGAAGGTCAGCAAGGTAAAGGCATTTCTGCATTTCTACAATCCTGGAATTATCTAACTGGACTAATGCCTTATCCTGCAGATGAGGGATTGTTATTTCAAGCTAAGGAGTATTTCTTTATAGAGCAGAGATAACAGTTGGACTTGATCCTGGGGGGTCTTTTCCAACCAGAATGTTTCTGTGATTCTGTGATTCTAATTTAACCCCCTATATTTTGTTGTAAAGTCAACCTCTGAAAAGCAGGCCTGTATTTAGAAAAATCCAAAAGTACACTGAAGCAGATGTTTTTAAATGCTTCTGTCACTGCAAGCACCAGCTATAAAAAAAGAAGAAAAAAAAATTGCTACCTTTCTTTTTCCTCAATATGGTTGTTAGTGTTTGTATTCCAGTAGTTCTCTACAGCACATAAGCAGTGTCCTTACATGTGGGAAGACAGGAGCTCCTGTGCCTTATAAGGAGAAATTCCTTTTGCCAGAGAATGAAATTGGGGTTTGACAGTTGTTCTACAATGCTTTTCAGTAGATAGCTTCCATTTATCTGCTTGTGTCTCTGATTGTTGATACAATAGAAGTTGGGGTGACTTCTAATGAACCCCAAGCAAATGGAAAGAAATTTTTATCATTTAAAAATCAAGAGATTACTGGAAAATGCATGCAGCCAGGGAAGATCTTGCACCTTTCTCTTAGTTCAACATTCAAAATCCCTCTTTTGAGATAGTTAATTCCAATGTCATGGCATTTCACTGTCATGAGACGGTGCACTGTGATTACTGCACTTTCTCCTCAAGGGCACTCTCCTCACCCCTGCAGAGACAGCTCTCTGCTAATGTTCTCCTCGTATTTTAATTGAGGCTAATGGGATCCATCTGCCGCATGACTCAGAGGTTGCTCTGAACCTAAGGGAAAAGGCCATTCCTGTGCCATATCTCAGAGACTTTAGCACTGCTTTAAGAGAATGCTTCTTTCTGTCAGTATTTTATATAGTGGAAGTTTGAATTTTAGCACAGAAGCTTGCACAGCAATAAAAAGCTGAAGGAGACACATCACATACCTCTGCCAAGCAGCATGAAGTCAAAGGTAATGAACACAACAAACATAAACCTCTTTGCTGTGAGGGTGTCGGTGCTGGACCTTTGGACCAGGCTGCCCAGAGAACTTGTGGAGTCTCCTTCTCTATAGAGATTCCAAACCTGCCTGGACATTGTACAACCTTAGCAGGAGGGTTGGAATAAATGATCTCCAGGGATCCCTTCCAACCCCAGCCATGCTGGGATTCTGTGATATGGCTACTACTCTGCCTTACGGCTTGCCTTTCAGCATCATGAGTGAAAGCAAGCAAGCTGTAAGGCAGAGTAGCAGCCTATCACAGAATCCCAGCATGGTTGGGGTTGGAAGGGATCAGTTCAGTCCAGTTCAGTCCACTTCTTTTACCACTTACTACACGTGTTTAGGGCCTGGAACTGAAATCACACTTTGGAGGTCACAGAGGTTGCTGCTGTCCTTGTGCATTACAATGGACAGCATCTACAAATGGAGATGGGAAATAATTTGTGCCAAGTAAGCATTTAAAACCAATGTGAGGAGGCACTTCTACTTGTCATTGCTGGCAGCCCAGAACAAGGCAGTGTTTAATAAGTAGGACCCATGAATTGGGTGCATGTGTGTGTGTAACAACACTCAGACAAAGTGGAAGGTGTCAATACTTTCTCCTTGGCAACTGAGGAATCACAGTATCATTTTGACATCGTTTGGCCACTGATATATTTTTAACTGAGGCATAAACACACAGTATCATATTTCTCCCAATACTATTGAAACAGTGCACATGAACAGCTCCTGCTGATTTAACAGTGCTTGGAAAAAACGATATAGCATGTGTCTCCATGGAACAGAATTCCTCAAGATCCTGGCAATTAGTTGAATGAAGGAACGGAAGCAACAAAAATACTGAAAGTGTGAAATCGTTAATGGGAACCAAACTCAAGCAGCTTCCCCTGTGCCAAGAACCATACACTTGATCTCAAATTTTGGCAGTTCTTCCTTTAACAGGGTTCCTCCTGGTTTATATTGGTCTAAAAATCAGGATCTGTTTCCATAAGTTCAGTCTTGTCAGTCTTCTTGAAATGCATTTTGAAGCAGTGATGAATAAAAAAAAAGGTACATCATGGAAGGTATCACTGAGTAATTTACTCCAAGTGTGAGAGGCATTTCCTTAAGTTCTGCATGGGCCAGCAATGTGCCCTTGTGGCCAAGAGAGACAATGGCATCCTGCAGTGCATCAGGAAAAGTGTGGGCAGCAGGTCTAGGGAGGTTCTTCTCCCACTCTACTCTGCCCTGGTGAGACCACACCTGGAATACTATGTCCAGTTTTGGGTTCTCGAGTTCAAGAGAGATAGAGACCTGCTGGAGAGAGTCCAGCAGATAGCCATGAGGATGACTGGGGGACTTGAGCATCTCCCCTATGAAGAGAGACTGAGACACTTGGGGCTCTTTAGTCTGGAGAAGAGAAGACTGAGAGATCTGATCAATGTATACAAATAACCTGAGTGGTGGGTGTCAAGTGGATGGGGCCAATCTCTTTTTACTCATCAGCAGCAATAAGACAAGGAGCAAAGGCTACAAATTGGAACATAGAAGGTTTCATCTCAACATGAGGAGAAACTTCTTTACAGTGAGGGTGACAGAGCATTGGAGCAGGCTGCCCAGAGAGGTTGTGGAGTCTCCTCTTCTGGAGACTTTCCAAACCCACCTGGATGTGTTCCTGTGAGAACTACCCTAGGGGATCTTGCCTTGGCAGGGAGGTTGGACTCAATGATCGCTGGAGGTCCCTTTCAACCTCTAAA
The DNA here is from genome assembly GCA_013399055.1 of Ramphastos sulfuratus. NCBI lineage: Eukaryota > Metazoa > Chordata > Aves > Piciformes > Ramphastidae > Ramphastos > Ramphastos sulfuratus. The sequence continues at coordinate 38,283 of WBNM01036466.1, read as the reverse complement.
GTTCTGTGATTCTGCGATTCTCTGGTTCGACATGTCCTGCTAAATGCTTGGTCTGGACAAGTCATGGCTGAAGCACTTTCAAGTCATTCTCAAGTGATGAACTGTTCCTCTCAGCACAAGAGACCTGCCTTCTTTGCTCTCCAAAAGGTTTGAAGGTCAATGACAAAGCACAATTGAGCTCTCCAAATACTTAAGCAACAGTGAACAATGGTATGAGACAATACTGCAAGATAGTGTTGCATGCAGGGAGTGTTTCTGGCCTTAAAGTCACCTCCTGAAGTGTGGTAACACCTCAGGGTGTCTCCTGCCATTACATCATTCACATATAAACTGGAAATAAAGAAACCACAGACCTTTAAAGAAACCTGTTTTCAGCAAGGAATTGTTAGTAGGTGGAAGTTGGTGGAGAAAGGATTTTGGTTTTTCTGCAGCTTTAGTTCCCACTTGAGTTCCATGTGTGTTCAAAAAGGTGTGATAGGCNCTCCAACACTTCCATGTCCTTCCTGTGCTGGGGGCTCCAGAACTGCACACAGCCACTTCATCTTCTCAGTGAACATGGCCCACTTTGGAGGTCATATGCAGACTTCCTGAAGCAAGGTGGACTTGGGTCACTTCTCCCCTACGTTGCTTCATGGTCCTGTGGGTATCTGTGGCTCCGATCCACCATGAAGTTTATGCTAGAACAAACCCTGATGTGAATCTTGCCAAGTATTTCAAATGCCTTAATTCCACTGAGCAAATATTTTCAGATATCGTCCTAACTGAAAAGTTTTCCATGTTTGATTCCAAATGAACCTTTTCTAGAACAGTGTTTACGTTTGGCTACCTGCCGAATCCAACCAACGTGTTTCTGTGGAGCTACGCTGGGGAGGAATTTGGCCTATTCTCCTTCAAACATACTGTGCTGCAAAAGGCACGATGTGTGATGCCAACTGGACGTGTTTTATCTCAAGTTATTTCAGAAAAATAGGGCCTGTTTTCTAGTAGGCTGAAGGACGTCCCTGCAACTACTGCTTCAAGGGAATTGGAAGAGAAACACTTTCCTTCCAACTGCAGCGACCTTACCCATGTGTTGAAACCCAAATGTTCTGAATGCACTGTCATCAGTAACAGCAGACACACAGATTTAAATGGCATGTCAGATCTGAAAGAGATGGGCACTGCATCACTTTGACTGAGAGCCATACCTGACCTGCTGACAACTAAGGATGGCATTCCCCATCCTTCTGCAAAGACAGCTCTGACCATGCCTTGTGTTTGCCAGAATCATTACAAGCAAGAACACCTACTCTGCTAGAGGAATATTGCACCCAAACTGGGAGGTAAACTGCTGCTTCGTTGTGGGTGGCCACTGCTAAACACTTGGAAAGGCACACAGCGTGAAGTCCCACCTCTGTCTGGTACAGCAAGGTGTGACACCACCAGTTATGGACAGGGGAATAAGTGTTTCAACAAACACTGTGAGTACACCCAATAAGAGTGAACTCTGGGATGTCTGTTTGTTTTGTTAAATCAGGATTTTCATAACTTGCTGAGCTAGTTTTGTTGTGCTGGTATGATCTGCTTCCAGGAGATGCAGGCTGATGCATTTGCCCGAAGTCAGATGCCTGAAGGACTGGTGGGCTTTGCTTTGTTGCCTTCATGCAACCAGGTCCCTCTGACACTGAATACTATGGAACAAGGGCTGAACACCATGAGTGTGACAGGTAAGGATGCTGCTCTGATCCCAGTGAAAAGCTTGTTGGGCTTTCATGTATTTCAGATATACTGCAAACTGATCTCACATAGTGGGTAATTTCATGAGCTCTAGCAATTGAATGATGTACCAGCTTCCTAACTTCCTTTCCTAAAACTGATCCAGAACTGTACAGAGAGGCACTTTACAAAACAGATTGGCTTTTTTGAAGGCCTTAAAGTGGTTAAGTTGATCTAATTTCTTGCTAGATTTAAAAACCCCATTAACTCACAAATGAATAGCAGACTACAGACCACTGAGCAGGTACACGCTAATGTACACATACATTAGCATGAGTGAAAAAAGAAATACTCCCTGTGTCAGAGTCACACAGGGATACAGTCAAGCACAGAGATATAATCACAGCAGTAAGATGATACTTTTAGCATATTTCTGTTTCACTTTTCAGCTTTACTGAACATCAGCTGTGTGTGTAAGGAAAATATATTGCCTGGCTTCACTCTTCATTAGCTAATGAAGTGTGAGCTATAGTGAACCAAACCTGGTGGTGTCTGTGAAACACATATGCTTCAGAAAGTGACAAGACAAAATGTCACAGCATCATGGCAGAAGAAGGTAACAGAGACATACTTGCCCAGAATGTGGCACCACGAAATGAAGTTATTGACCTGAAGCTGTCATAGTTCAATGTTGATCTTTAAAAGAGACTGTAGAGTTGAAATGCTACCTACTACTCAGAGACGTAAGTAGAGCTGATAGAAAATAATACCCATAATAATTATTTTTACAATTCTAAATGTATCACAAATATCCCCCTCTACTCTGCCCTGGTGAGACCACTCCTGGAATACTGTGTCCAGTTTTGGGCTCCCCAGTTCAAAAGAGAGATCTGCTGGAGAGAGTCCAATGGAGAGCTACAAGGATGATTGTGGGACTTGGAGATCTCTCCTGTGAAAAAAAGACTGAGAGAACTTCAGCTGTTTAGTCTTGAGAAGAGAAGGCTGAGAGGGGATCTTATCAACACCTGTAAATATCTGAGGGGTGGGTGTCAAGATAAGGTGCCAGTCTCTTTTTGGTGGTGCCCAGCAAGAGGACAAGTAACAACAGAGACAAGTTGGAACACAGGAGGTTCCATCTCATCTTAACAAGAGGAGACACTTATTTATGGTGACAGTGACAGAGCACTGGAACAGACTGCCCAGAGAGTCTGTGGAGTTCTCTGGAAACTTTCAAAACCTGTCTGGATGTGTTCCTGTGTGGGCTGCCCTAGGTGATCCTGCTTTGGCAGGGGGTTGGACCTGATGATCTCTAGAGGCTCCTTCCAACCCTTACCATTCTGTGATTCTGTAATAAAAGCCTGCAACATACAGGTGTCTGTGGGCTCTTGTCTGTTAGCAGTTAACAGATACAGAGACATCTGTACTTACAGAGAAAGTGCTTGAAGACAATGGACTTGAATTATTTTATCACCTTTGGCATGAATTCTAACATGTATTTGGGTCATCAGTGTGGTCAGGTGGCCTGACCTGTATCAGCAATAGTGTGGCCAGCATGACCAGAGAAGAGATTGTTCCACTGCACTCAGCAGTGGTGAGGCCACACCTCAAACCTCAAACACCAGGCTCAGGTTTGGGCCACTCACTACAAGACATTGAGGTGCTGAAGCATGGCCAGAGAAGGGCAAGGAAGCTGGTTTAATGGCCATGGTGGTGTTAGGTTGATGGTTGCACTCTATGATCTTAGAGGTCTTTTCTGACCAAAACAATTCTATGATTCAAACATGCAGGCAGTCCTGTTATGACTATTAGGTGCATGATGCTAGCAGGCTTTTAAAATGTACAAAATATGAAGGATTTAGCATATAACCAACCCCCCTGTCTCATTAGGAAGTTGTGACAGTCATTCCTTCTCTGATTTCCCACCTAAACCACTGACAGCCACCATGGCTGTGGAGCAGACGGCTCTGCAGACAGCATGGTGGTGGAAGAGTCCTCCTTTTGTGCTTGGGTGAGAGGAAAGATCCTCCCTGGCGGTGTTCAAGGCCAGGCTGGATGAGGCCTTGAGTAACTTGTGCTAGTGGGAGGTGTCCCTGCCTATGGCAGAGGGGTGGAAATAGATGATCCTTGAGGTCTCTTCCAACCTTACCATTCTATGATTCTATGATTATTCTGGCTGCACTTTTGGGTTTGCTTGCTGCCTGCTTAGTATACACACATTGTGGCTTGCTGTCTCCCTGACAGGTAGACAGGTACAGTGGCTGTGGAGAACACAGCCTGGCCTCTCTGCTTGGATTAAGGTGGTTCATTGCATGTTGGGACCTGCATGGTGTTTAGGACATGCCTCTTTGCTAATGCCAAAGGTGGCAATATGCTTCACTGCATCTAAATATAATACAGCTCTCAGGCTCCTGGCAAGCTGCTGGGGCAGCTCACAGCTCTCTCATGAGGATCCTCCTACTGAGGTGCTCTACAGAAATCAGTCAAAATGCTGCAGCCCCTTCAGCGTCACCTGCAGCATGTGGGATTCCATACCCTAGAATTCTTAAGAATATGAACATTGATATATTGTACCCATATGTAAAGACAGACTTCATAGAATCATAGAATGGTTTGGTTGGTTTGGTTTTGACTTGATGATGTTAAAGGTCTCTGCCAAACAAAATGAACAGAAGACGCTGAGACGCATTGATAACTTTTAACTGAAAGCCAAAAAAAGGAATCATAGAATGGCTTAGGTTGGAAGGGGCCTTAGAGATCATCTACTCCAACCTCCCCACCATGGGCAGGGATGCCTCTCAACTACACTGAGCTTCTCAAGGCCTCATGCAACCTGGCCTTAAATGCCCCCAAGAAGGAGGCATCCATGGCCTCCCTGGGCAGCCTGTTCCAGAGTCCCACCACACTTGTACTGAAGAACTTCATCCTAAGATCCAGTCTGAAAAGATACATGTTATGATTTGGAACTGGATTTTAAATCTATTGTGCAACAGGTTGGTGGGACCACTCCCACTACTTCCATGGACAGCTAAGCCCAAATTCTGCACAATCTGTCTTGCTCACTCCAGTTTTCTAGTAGTCCCTGTGTGACACTAGCAGGTTAAGAATTGCTTTTTGCCTTTTCTCCAGGCAAAGCTATGAGTTTCTCTAATAGCACAGTGGGCTGTCAGGGAAATCAGTGTACTACAAAACCAGGATGGCAACTAACTGCATTTCCAGATGCTATGCTCAGCAGCAAGATGTATTAGCAGATTTGTCAGCACTTGCCATCTCCTTTGCACATGAGTAACTCCACTCACATGATTTAAACAAATGAGACTAGGATAAATGAGACTAAATTTGCCAACAGCAAATTGTGTTCTATTTAAAAATACGAATAAGTCTGTAAGAAATTCAAACACTTTTGCACTTTTCCTATGTGACTGTCATGCAGGGGAACACTACAGAACAATCTCCAAGGGTGCATGCTGCAGTACACTCAGGGAGCTGAAATCAAGAGGAGTGTCCTGGAGCAAGGATAGCTTTCCAAGGGCTTGGAGGTCACAGATGAGCACATCACAAGGACCTGGCCCAAGGATCAAAAGCAGCCATGAAGCTTTTGCACAGCTCATGCCTCTTGTGAGAGGAAAGAACTATGTTAGGGCAGCCTCAGTCAACATGCCCAGCTCAGACCAAGGGTTAAAGCAAGCTGGATTAACCTGCCCCTGTAGATTTGGTTATGCATCTAGACATAGCCAGGGACACTGATTACTCTGTCCAGTGGAAGGCTGAGCCTGCTGCAAACAAAACATGAAACCTAAACAGGTTATTTCTTGCTCTCTCCTTTGTATGTCACACAGTCAAATTCCTCCTCCAAACTCAATTTTGTCCTCAGTTACTACTCTCCTCAGTTTGCTCTGTCAAGTCAGTGTGGCACTTCAGCTCTCACTCACGGACAGTGAAAAGTGCTTGATTAACTTTTCACTTCAGTGTCACTTATGTTCTTTAAAATGCTCCCATTCCCCTCCTCAAGATCTTCACGTATCTTCCCTTTTAACAAGTCGATGTCTCCTCATCTTCCCTTGGCTATTTTTCTTTCCTTCATTACACACTTCCACTTGTCATATCCCCCTCTAAATCCCTTCCATTTACCTACCCCTTTCCCTCACAAGTATTTATTTTACCATCTATTCCATTTGTCCTACTGGGACTTTCAGACTTGTGCTGTTTCTTGCCTTTCCCATTTCTCTGAAAGTTTTTTACTCTCCCCGGTATCCATTAAGATAAATATCCTCTCATTCTGTTTTTTGTTCCATCACACTTATATAGCAAGACCCTGTGCTAGTTACTTCTTTTCCTAAGTGCAAAGCCCTCAAGATGCTAAAGCCACTGGAGGCAGAAAAAGGATAAAGGCTTGGCCCCTTATCTGGGGAGAAACTCTTGGAACACCAAAGAAGAACAGGGTCAGCAGGGTCTCCTTACTTGGAGCTGGCAGTATGGGCTGACCATCCTTCCTGCAGATAGTTGCATGGGGACCATTCACCATGAGACCAGTTGGAAGACCCTCCATCACAAGCTCTGACTACACAGAAAGGTAACCTAGAACACAACAACTCCCTCTAGTGATGGATCCTTCCAGACCTTCTGGCTTCCCTTGATAAAGTCAAGCAACTCGGAGGCAGGACGGAAGCATCCTTCTCTTTAAAGAAAAATAGGCCTGCTTTAAAGGTTATCACTTATCACCAGGCAAAGTACATGCTGGCTATTTAAAGACTTCTTCTTGAAAAGCAATAAAAAACAAATAGCAGAAAAGTGATGTCATTCCTGACATTGTCGATGTGGAAGCCCCCAATAGGAAGCATTGTAAACCATTTCCCAGTCTGCTTTTATGCAGGCTGAGGAGTTAAAAAGAAAATTTTAGTGTTTAACACTTAAACCAAATGTTTAACTTTGAACATCCCCATAGAGTCAGGCTGCAGTGTGGAGGTTGCAGTTAAAAGCCCAGATTCCTTCATCTTCCTGACATCAAACCTACACTATAACAAAAACATTTGGAAACTAATGTAGGAATAGTTCTAACACGAGCATTAACATCATTTACTGCAGTCACGTTCATCAGGATCATTTATGTCTTACACATTTGATGTGTAAATATTCACCCTCCCTATATGTATACGGTTGGATTTTATATATTAGATATAAAAACACTCCCTTAAAGTATGATTCATTGATTTAGCAGTTGGTATTTTAGCTTTTCCAGGGCGTTCAAAAGCAGTTTATACATTTAGGAGTATGATGTATATAATCATTACTGCTCTGTATGAGAAGACACATTACACATGCTAAGCCAAGCACTGAGAACTACTGAGAGGATTCAAAACTGTGGAAGAACTGAGCCAACCTTTGGCTGTTTTCTGAGGCATTAGAAAGTGGTTCACTGCTTGACTGATAATTATGGACAGGGGGCATGCTTGATGATCCCCAGAAAAAACACATCTCACATAGCACCACCAGATGCCTGAATATGTTGAGTATGAAACAAATATTCTGATATTTAGGTTGGGAGAAATGAAAGATGTTTTGGTTAAGTGTGTGTAAATCGATTTCATTTTAGTTCTCACAACATGCATTGATTTTCACAGGGAAAAAAACATACATCGATGACATATAAGTCACAGCATTGCCACATCAGAGCAGGGTGTTACAGACGTCCATCAACAACAATCTGTTTCTCTTTTTTTTTTTTTTTTTTCCCCTGTAATGATTACTGCAGATTATCTTGGATGAAATTTCCCAAATTATTCAGCTAAGGCCAGGCAGTTAACAAAGAAAATTTCATCCAGTGTAGATCAACATCTAGAAACCTGCTCAGAAAACAACTGAAATGGAGGTAAGGAAAGAAATACCTTTTTGCTGACAGCCTTATTGGGCTGGTGAACCCAGACAGATTCTGTATGCAAAATCCCTTCTTCAGGTCTGAATTCAGATCAGCAGAGCAGACTTGCCTATGTTTAAAATCCCCCAGGATGTCTTGGCATCTCCCTTCTCCTATAAGGGTATGTTTTGGGGCCTGCCTGGCAGTAATCTTGAATATTTAGGTCGCCACACACCAACTGGGATAGTAAAGACAGGAAACCCATAATTGAACTCGATGCATTCTCACATTGGAAGAGCAGCCTTATTTGTTATCCTGTCTAGCCCATTTCCTCAATGTTGTCCTTAGCCACTCAGGACTCACTGGAAGCAACGTCTGACCAGCAACCAGCCACACACATCTGCAGTGGGAAACCACGGAGCTCTGCCCTGGACCTGCCAGCCCTCACCCAGCCCCTACAATGGGCTGCTTTCCTTCCTGCGAGGAGGACATCTCTGACAGGGCTGTGCTGGAGAAAGGCTCTTCATCACGTGAACTGATAGCAGGGGTGATCAAAGTCTGGCAGTTGTACCTTATCTGCTGGGGATGATCATAACTCAGGGCTGGAGCTGCCCTTCAGCTTGCTCCTCCCCACCATTAAATCAGGCTCAATCAGCAGGCTGAGAGCGGGGCCGGTGCGCTCGCAGCCAGATGTTATCGTGCTGGGCCTTTTCGTATAAACTGATGCTGAAACCCGAGCGGTTGATGAGACGAGCTAAGCAGTTGTACCTTTGACCCCACTGCATTAAACTTGCCCTATCAATTTAAGCTTAGTGTAAACACCATTTCCCAGAGTCCCTCATGACTTCAGTAGTGAGAAGAAGCTGACTAAGCCTAAACATTTTTTAACAGCAATCTTGTCTTACAACACCAAGGGGATTTGCCATGTATCTGGGGCTTTATAAAACCATATGAACATACTGAAAGAATTAAAGTCCTTTAAAAAAGCAAAATTGATGGTGACAGTCCTTTTAGAAAATAGGTTTGTGGAACGTCAGCACAAGAGGAGCTGGGAACGAGACTAAAATAGTTCAAAAAAATACATCGGATTTGTGTTTGTTTCACACAGTTGTTTCTGAGATTTAGACAGGAAAAAAGGAAAAATGTCTCCCAAACTGAGGTCACCAGCACTCCACAGCTCAAAGGTCTTTCAGATGGATCACTCATCTGAGAGCTCCCATAAAACGGACAACATCTTCAGCCTGTCATTGCAAAGCTCTTTGTAATGGAGCTGTGTCCATTTCATACTGAGGTTAATTCAAAGAATCCTATCAAAAGGTTCTGTGGAGCAGCACATGAGCTATAGTATATGGTAGAGCACATGGCCAGAAGAGCCTGCCTAGGCTGAATAATGGGGGACTCAGTTCTAACTGGAGGCATAAGAATGTAAATAGCATCAGGCTTAAGTCAAGTGCATTGCTTCCTATAGAATGATAAAGCAGTGATGTGGTACTAGAATTGCTGGTGAAACAATGGGAGATAAACCAGCACACCACAGATCTTCATCTGGCCAGGCTGCAAGTGCTCTGGTCCTGATACAGAAAACCACCCTTGAAGCTGAGCAGATGACTATTCCTGCTTGTTTCGGAAGTGCAGAAGTAGTCAGTGGTCTGCAAGACTGCAATTCTGGCCCACAGTTAGAAAAGGAGTGGGACGGAAAAAGACGTATTCAAGACCAGCACTTATTTTAAACCAGCAGCTCTGTGCCGTCTCTTTTCGGTCTCCTTTACTCCAGGCTGAACAATCCCAGTTCCCTCAGTCGCATCTCACAGGACTTGTGCTCCAGACCCTCCACCAGCTTCATTTCCCTCTGGACCTGGTTTGTACTAACATGAAAAACTCATCAGCAGAACTGCTGCTAGAAGTGCAAAGAGGAAACACAATATGCAAAAGGCAACAATGTCATGCAGAATGTGACTCAGAACATAGAGTACATAAAATTCTAACAAAAACCCTACTAACTTGTTTGGCTGCTCTGAAAACTCACAAAGCTAGAATATACAAACAAACAAAATACCCAAACATAAAACTCCAAACTAGCCAACAACTACTGTGCTACTAAAACAATTATGGAGAAGTTCTCTCAAGAACTAGTTGCCACCTCAATTACGGTCAGCAACAGCACCTGAGCTTTGTTAAATTAAACTATCTGTAGTATTCCACTGAGGGAAGGAAATTGAGAGAAGGGAAAACAGTATAATCTGGTGCATAATTTTACAGTAATAGAGAGGAAGCAAGTAATCTAGAACCTGATGCAGAGTTCTTAAGTGATTCTAATTAACAAGGGTCCCTTTGTGCAAGTAAGCAAAGGACACATTTAAATGACAAAAACTAAACCTAGCTTTAAAAGAAGACTCGCACAAATTGTTTGCCCTGGAGAAATCACCTCTGCATCTCTCTTTTTGGGATCAGATGAGACAGAACAAGTCCAGTGACTTAACTCAACCCAGAAAGGTGAAAACATTGAAGTATCAGCTGTTTCCTGCAAACTATCTGAAGTAAAGCTGATTTACCTGTCTCTGCAACAGACATTTCTGTCTCACAGCTTTTAGCATAATGTGGAAGCATCTGAGAAGCTTCCACCCTACATTTGCTGTTCAGAGTGATCTGGTTGTGACACGACAGGGCACAACAAAGGCTAATTTATCCTTTCAGTACCTGGAGGAACAGCTGAGCTGGAAAAGATGAAACTTAGCAGATAAATAACACATGTAGAAAGGGGGATGGCAACAAGTCACAGAATGGGAGGTCTTAGGCTGGCATGAAGTTACTGGTGGAGTTTGTCATTGTCAGTCATAAGAATCCTTCCAGGCACTTTCTGTAATGTCAAAAATATTACAAACAAGCTGAAGAAAGCTGCTGGTGGCTTAAAGTTGAGAAACTTTAGTACAGAGGAGGCTCAGTTTAGAAAGAAACAACTGGCTCAGCATGAAGGCTGCTATCATAGAGAGGAGTTGAGCCTCAAGAGGAAAACACTTGAGATAATTAATTTGGAGACTGGAAACAAAAGGCTCACTATTTGGAAATAGCTGGCTTAAGGAAGAACCTGGAGGTACAAGTTCATCACAAGTTGACTGTGAATCAAAAGTGAGGTGCAGCTGTGAAGAGAAATACAATCTCTTTGTATGTGAACACATTTTGTTTGATTAGTCAGCTACCCTAAAACCTGGGAGGTGACAGGGTGTGTGCTATATAGTCAGTTGGGAGGAGGTGTTACAGCACCGCCAATGGGAAGAACTGTTTCTCTGAAGGCCAGTAGTATAAAGGTAGATGGAGGTATGCTTTCCAAAAATGTCACTCATGTTCTGGACTGCTGCACCATGGGATCAACATCCTCGTGGCTTCTAACATGCAATTAATAAAGAGTTTTGTGAAGTGATACCTGCAGTAGAGATGAAGTGTAGCTAGCTCCCAACTTGTTGTAAACACAGTGGCTATAACATGAGCCTCAGCATCCAGAAATGCTCTTCAGCATCCAGAAATGCTCTTATTCCTATGAATGATTTAATAGCTTAAATCTGTATCATACATTTCAACCCAAAGGATTTCAAAGTGCTTAAAAATGGCAGTTGTGAGGAGAGGGCTTCATTCCTTGCAGAAAGAGAGCTGCAGCACATGTGAGAAGCAGCAGCTGTTGGAAGTGTGGTCATATTCAAACTATAAACAAGTGTTTACATTTAATAACAGAGACAACCAAAGTGTTCTTTTAAGGAGAAAGTATTTCCACTGGAAAAAACTAAGTACTCTGTATTTCCTGTTTTCCTCACCAGGCAGGAGTTCTGCTGTTGATGTCATGGAGAGACAAAAGTGCTGCAGCTCTAGTAGAATGAAGGCAAAAAATATTTCCTCTGTTCATGCTTTTACTACCCACGAAAACAATTTTTGTATGTGGAATGTTGCAAATCCACCACTGCTTTCTTATTTCAGGGACTTTCCTACCTTCTTCAGGGGATATTATCTCAGGAGATTCATTAGGATGTGATCACATTAGCCCCTTGAAATTAAAAAGGATGCTGAGGCATGTTTGTGCAGGATTACCTAATGGGTGGGAGAGCTGCAGGCTACCTTCCTTGGAAAGCATGAGCCCCTCCAAAATCAGAATGGACCTTTGCAGGCCACCGACAAAAGCTCAGTTAGCTGTCAGCCCTAAAGCTTCACGAGGCTAGCTTGTGAGCAGTGATGCTGTGTTCCCCTCCACTTTGGCTTTGGGATTGTTCTCATTTGTCTGTGTTAATAAAAATGGAGAAATCTTTCTTTTTGAATGAAGGCATGACATATAATCACCCTGAGTGAAACACAGACGTAGGTCCTGAAGACTGTCACCTGGCTATCTTTCACCAAAGGTGTCTGCAATGATATATCGGAGCTGAAGAACAATGGTTTAAGAGTTAAAGCTTGGTATTATCAGATGTTTTTTTTTCTTTTGGAGAATATTCAGGACAAGATATTGGTCGCTCCCTCACCATGTATAAATGAAAAAAGATATACTGAAGTCAGTGGTTTGAAAAAATAAGCCCCAGTGCAATTGTGATTCTTTACAGCTATTAACCAGAAGTGATATACAGAAACTGAGGATTCACAGAATCATAGAATGGTAAGGTTGGAAGGGACCTCAAAGATCATCTAGTTCCAACCCCCTGCCATAGGCAGGGACACCTCCCACTAGTACAGGTCACTCAGGACCTCGTCCAACCTGGCCTTGAACACCTCCAGGGAGGGAGCAGCCACAACCTCCCTGGGCAACCTGTGCCAGTGTCTCACCACTCTCACTGTAAAGAACTTCTTCCTAACACCCAGTTTAAATCTCCCCTCTGCCAGTTTAAACCCACTACCTCTCATCCTGTCACTACAAGACCTTGTCAATAGTCCCTCCTCAGCCTTCCTGTAGGCCCCCTTCAGAAAGCCACCACAAGGTCTCGAAGCCTTCTCCAGGCTGAAGAGCCCCAACTCTCATAGTCTATCCTCACAGGAGAGGTGCTCCAGTCCTCTGAGCATCTTGGTGGCCTTCCTCTGGATTCTTTTACTGTACGTCCTGAAAGCACAGGCAAATTAGCAGTGATCATGGGCCCAAGGTCTACTGTTCTGGAAGCTGTAAAACAAGCAGCAAAGGCAACAAAGAAAGAGAAAAGCTCTCCTTGAAGACTTTACAGCAAAAGGTCAGAACACTGATTGCTCAGGACAATTTGAAATGGAGACAAGGAGAAATCAATGTGTTGCCAAACCTGGGAATAGCACTCTAGAATTAAGCCAGATAAGGAAACTCCCCTTTTAATGGTAAGGAGTGAAAGTTTCTCTGTAGAACAGTTGAAGGAGTCATAGATGTGTCTGTTATACAGCTTTTTTTTTCTTTTTTCCCTCTCTTTACTCTGCATTCCAAAGTTCCAAAAAGAGAAGTCATCTGCAGGTCACACCACTGCCTGCGGTGCTGTTTAAACAACTCTTAGAAACGTATCTTCACCACTGGAGACATGCACAACCCATGCAGTTTGGATTTCCAGGAGCTGCAGTTACCCAAGACCTCCACTGACACCTTGATCCTCCATACCCTGTCCTGCCCCTCCCCATCCTCTTCCCCCTCCCTGCTCCTGGGCTTGGCTCAACACCCGTGGGGCTGGGGACATTTTAGATGAGCTTGCTCCTTTCCAGGAGGCTCTCCTTCCGATGAACACACACCCCTGAGATGCCTCCAGGGCATCAGCTCACCTGAAGTATCTGACACCCGCTTCCTTGTAAGCAGCAGTAGTTGACAGGAGGCCCTTAAGGGTGGTACTAACCACCCTGTCACTTAACAGATCATCAACAAAGCTTCTCACAGGAAAAATGCTTCCTTTTCTTGAGCTGCTGGTGGACTCAGCTTTCTCCAGTCACAGAGCTGCTGGGGCCTTACCCAGACTTTAAGTGGACGCCCATCAGTATCCCAGCACCCCTGGAGCAGGGTGCCCAGCCCATGCCTCTTTCTCTTCTTCTCAGGAGGTGGTGTGAAAGCCTGAATCCCTCAACCTCATGTCTTTGAAAAGTCCCTCTTGCCCCCTGGCCCATTTGTGCACCAATCTGGGTGGAACAGAGAAAGAATCGGACCCAGTGGCTCTGTCCCAGCTCCTGGGTGCTTCCCTGTTTTCTCATTTCTCCATGACGGCTCAGCTGCTGCCAGAGGAAAACCATAGGCTGGTTAGAGAGCTTGAATCCTCCTGTATTTTACAGCCAGGAGTCCAGAATAAACTGGATTTTGGCATCTTTGACAGGTGTATATGTTCTGCTATTCTGGTGGAAGTTCACCCCAGTCTAGTCAACTCAGGCACCCCCTTGATAAAACAGAGATGTGGTGGTTTGCACATGCCCAGCAGAGATCTGTTAGGGATGGAGAGCTTGAATTTCTGCACAGTCTAATCCCCATAAAGCATTTCCTTTGCTCTGAATAGAGGCAAGTAGCTCCTCTCTGAAAACATATAGGAGAGGACCAAACAGATTCTGCAAAGCCTGCATTACCTGGCTTCAAGGCATCTGACTTTGTATCTCAATAGAATCATAGAACACTTTGGGTTGGAAGAGACCTTTATAAAGTTCCTTTAACTCATGTGTGGTTTCTCTTTATTCCTGTTTTCCTAGTGTGTAACACACTGTGCACATAGACAGACAAGCATTTTGTGTTTCATAAGGCAGAGATTCCTGTGTGCTCTGCTGGCCTTAGTAAGAATCCATATTCAAGAATGAACTGGCAGATGATTGAGTTTGTGGGTTCATACAGTAACTGGGTTGCAAGAGGAAGCTAGGAAGTCAGTGATTCTGCTTCAAGGAGCAATCTTAGGTATAAAAAGTAAAAAGGGAAAAAAACAAACTAAAAACCTTGTATGAGAAGAAACTGAGACACCTGGGGCTCTTTGGCCTGGAAAAGAGAAGACTGAAAGGGGATCTTCTCAATGCATATAAGTATCTGTAGAGTGGAGGTCCATGGGACGGGCTTGGGCCTTTTCAGTGGTGCCCAGCTATAAGACAAGAGGCAGTGGGTAAAACAGTAGAATGCAGGAGGTTTCACTCAAACTTAAGGAGAAACATCTTTATTGTGAGTCTGCCAGAGCACTGGAACAGGCTGTGCAGAGAGGTTGTGGGGTCTTCTTCTTTGGACACTTTCAAGATCCACCAGGATACATTCCTGTGCAACCTGATCTGGGCATACCTGTGTTAGCTGGAGAGTTGGACTAGGTGATCTCCAGAGGTCCCTTCCAACCACTACCATTCCTTGATTCTGTGATAACTCTTTCATTTTTGAACTAGAAATGTAATCCCAGACCATCAATTTCTGCAGCATGTGGATATTGTGGAGAACACATTTTAAAGTTTAACAAATGAAATACCTTGGCTCAAGTTTTAAACAGGTTTGGCATGTTGTAACCCCATTGATGTCAGCAAGAATGATTTCCAAGTTGTAAATTTGTTAATGTGAGGTTAGGGCAAGGGTGCAGCACAGGGGATGAGGATTGCTTTGGAAGTGCAGGACGAGGTAGAAGGCTGCATGTTAATGCTGGGTAATCTGCTGGGAGATTATTTGCTTTGTGCCTACACAGCCAAGCTACATATTAATTAATGCTACCACAGAGACTGTAATTTCCTAAGGCATAAAGCACACTAGTAATATTCTAACA
Organism: Ramphastos sulfuratus; assembly: GCA_013399055.1. Classification (NCBI taxonomy): domain Eukaryota; kingdom Metazoa; phylum Chordata; class Aves; order Piciformes; family Ramphastidae; genus Ramphastos; species Ramphastos sulfuratus. The sequence goes on along the minus strand of WBNM01036466.1, from coordinate 23,058 downwards.
TTAATGATCACTCTTATTCTCTCTTATGAATATTGTTCAAATAAAAGGATGTCGTATTTTAATACATGTTCGCCAAGACCACGTAAAATACAAAGCTCCTGTTTCACTTGTTGTCCTTCTGCCAAGCACAGGCAATTATGAGTAAACACCTCTGGGCTGATGAACAAAGATGGGGGAGTTACCTCTTTAGAAAGCAATAGCAACCTCCTCAGAGACTTAATTTGGCGGTGGTTCAAAAGCCAACGTAAACAGTCTGGACAACCATCTTAAACGGGGCTCGTTCACACCTTTAGCCAATGAGAGCTGTTGAAATAGCCTCTAACATGTTGTCTGTTTTTGCTTCTCAGATGGACACACATGCAGTGCCATTAATTAAATGCTCACAACACATACGATGAGGCCGGGCCAGATGCACCTCTGCACTACAGTCAGCAGCTGGGCAGGTGTTGTACAGCAGCTGGCCTGGCTGCATGACTCCTTCAGGGCTTTGGGTGGCTGCAAGGACACAGCCAGCTCTTGCAGACTCCCACACTGAATTAGTGAAACCAACATCCAACATAAAACCTCAGCAGCAACACTGAACACCGGGAAAAGTCCCAAGAGTCAAGCTGTACCATGACTCAGCTCCAGAGCCATGAGGTGATGGCTGAGCACAGCACAAATACTAGGTCACAGAAACCAAATTAAGAATGGAAAGTGGAACAGAGGCTTTGAGCTCAGTTGTTACCTATGCAAACCAGAGCTGCGTTTATTACTTGGGAATGAGGAAGAAGGTGAAGGGACTACGTCTCCACCAGTGCAGCAACTAGCAGGACTGGGAACAGCATATTGATCTTGCAGTGTAGAATGTGCACAGGAGCACGGAGCAGAGGGCATTCCAGGGCTCCAGGGATAATGCAGGGATGAAAAGTATATAGCAAACAAATCACTAGCTTAGGCAAAGTGAGAGGGCAAAGCAAAAGAACAAATACCTGATGCTGATGCCATGGGAGTCAACAGTAAACCCTGGAGGAGCACAAAGGCAAAATGAACTGAAGCGGAGCCAAGCTCCTATGACATGTCATAGAATACTTTTTGCATGGTGACAGTGACATTTAAAACAAAAGACAGCTGTAGTCACAACAGTGCATGTAACTGTAGTACTTTAAGAAAATCAGAGGACTTCTAAACAAAGGACATCTTGAGAACAACCAAAACTGCCACACCTGACATACCAATAATGTTACAGAGGATGTCAAGATGCTGGGGTACAAGGAAAATGAAAAGACATCGTTTGCAAAATAAGATTCAGAGAAATATAAAGGAGTCAGAAGTGTAGGGAAAAGAATTAGCTGATAAAAGAATTAACTAATATGAGTAAGAAGAGAAACACTGATCTCATAGAAGATTTGAAAATGCCAGTAGAGTTCTTAGATCAAAAGCACTTAATGCCCAGGGTGACATGCAAGATCCTCAGGAATGAAAAACAGAGGGAGCTCCAAGAAGTAGTGGGTGAGTATGAAGAAGAGTGGCATACAAGACAAAGGTTCAGGGAGGCCCAAAGATCTGATAGAGAGAAAGCAGTGTCAAGATTTCATTTCCACCCATTGCTACCACAAACAGTAATTGACATAAACAAACAAACAAAACCTTGCTCAATTACTCAGCCCAGTTAATTGAGAGCTGTTTGTTTGTGGCAGAAGACTGAGATTGCTTGTTGATATAACTGAAATCATGCCAGTTAAAGGCTAAATCCTGCCTGCTGGACATGACTTCGGGTATGGAGAACCACATTACATGTCTCAGAGAAAACTCAGACCTCTGAACACCCCACAGAGATCCCATGACTGGTGAGGGCCACTCATCTCTTTGCTACACTCCTCCTGAATTCATGCTGCAGCCCTGATTCCAGAACACCATGGCCCCAGAACTTTCCGAAGCCTCAAGATTTTGTCTCCCTTGCACTACAGGGAATGGAGTTCCTCCTAGCACTTTGGTGGTTAAAATACATTTATTTTTGCATTTCCTTCACTGTATTTTAGTGAAGCCCTACGTTACCACCCTGACTTACTTCCTCTCTTCTATACCTAACTGTACACTGCGTATACTACACGTTGGCCAAAAATAATGTCAGAATTATATTAAGTACTGTCTTTGACTGAAGCACCAACAATGCCAAGATCATACTCTGCAATTTCCCATTGCTAGTTACAGACCTGCTTTTTGCTCTGAGGTGTGATTTGGTGAATACATCTCAGTCTTCCTGCTCTAAATAGCAAAGAATACTTGACCCTGTCTAGAGGAGCTGCCCCGTTGTGGTGAGCCTTCCATCTGAGAAATATCCTGAAGACAAACTCCCATATTTTGGTGATGGGACTTTGCTAGTTTTTTGCTAGTGATTTGACTAGTTCCCCATTCCATCTTTACCCAACAGAATTAACTCAACAGGAGTTACATCAAGATAAAAGTGAAGAAGTGAAGATGAGCCAGATCCCACACACTACGAAACGTAAAAGGACCACAACAGCAGGATGAGGAGAATTTGGAACTTGATTATCAGAAAACTGGCACTTTGAAGTGATCCCTAATCATTCTGGAATTGCCATTACAATATCAGCACAGGTTCTATTGTTACTCAGATCACAACTGAGCGGGAAACATGCCACAGCAAACCTGAAAGATGCTTCATATTTACTCCTGAACAATGAACTGGTCTTCAGAAGGGGAAAAAAAAGGACAAGACTGACAATGGACTACATTGTTCTTTGATGTTGCAGCAGGGACAACTCACAGGTGTATTACGTAAATACCTGTCAAACTGACAATTAATATCAATTAGGCTTTAATCTGACATATTACACTGGGTGCAGCAAATGCAAAGTCTGTTCAAAGCAGATTGCAGATATGTACCCTTCAATTAGATATGAGGGAGGAGGAAACTCTACTCTCTGGGAAAGTACAGCATTTAACTCCTGAACTGCTAGAGATCTCCATGGGTGAAACTCATCCTTTGAAGGTGGCCAGTTCAAAATATTTTGGAGCCCCAGCAATTTCAGAAGTGTGGGTGGCATTTAAGTAGTCAGAAGGAGCTATTCCTCCTCTCTTCACACACATACCCTCAAGCATACAGTGTTTGCTGGCTCCTTTGACACAGAAGAAGGTCAGAGTAGAGGAAATAAGAGAGATCCATTTGGATCAGACTTCTTGAAACAATCACTTTGGGATCAGAAAGTAAGACAGCACTCACAAAACTACACAGGAGATAAAAAAATGGCACTTTTCATGGTGTATGTCAGAGCTGGAAAATGACCTAGAAGAACATATATCTCTTTGTGTACCTAAAGAAGACCTACACACACAGCTTCCCCAGACTAGGTGTATATCTGTGGAGAGCTTCCTCTATCACCTTGCTTATAGGCTTCTGTGCTTTTTTCCAGCTTTGCAACATCAAACAGATCCCTAAAACACTACAGTCAAAATGGCAACACATAAATCTCTTCTCAAACTCAGACACTGCGAGACACATCAGCAAAACTGACCTGAAAGATTATGCTACATACAATTGCTCGTCCTGGGGGTTAAGTAGACACAGAAGTAAAACACACAGTAGAGAGATTCCCAGCAAGGTTCTCAAGGAAGCCACAGATGCTGTCATCACTTAATACCTCAAAACCTCAAAAGAAAGCAGACATGGCTACAGTATCTTGTCACATATGAGGAATGCATCAATGAAGCAAAAAGCACATGCCCTTCTAGAGAAGGCATCCAACCTGACCATCACTCTTTCTGCTTCACCACCTTCCTTCACATACACAGTACTTTCTGTCCTATTGTCAATTAACCTTTTCATTCCATTTATTATGTCATGTATTGTCTTCATAACAGGATGGAGATTTGATGAACTTTCAGCCAAAACAACTCCATGATTCTAGGATGCCATCTAAATTTTTAAACAGCAACATATTTTTTAGTACAGTGTAAATATTTTCTTATTGATGGACTTCTGAGAGAGGTGGCTGGAAGAATATGCTCACATAACTTCTCGTTACATCCTGAAGCATGCAGATAGAATCCTCTCTCTTGCCTGCTACCAACATAAGCTAAAAATGTCACTGATCTGACATCCCAGTAGCCATGCCTCAAATTCATGTGGCATATACAAACCAGGATGCCTTTAATTGACAGATATGCTCTGTAACAGAGATCTGCAAAAGAATGAGACTTCAAAATAACTCGGCTCTCATTTAGTAAACATTAAACATAATCTCAATAACTTTAATCAAGGCTGAGCTAATGAATGTGATTTAAAATCTCCCCTTTAATTTGAGAACATAAACACTACTCTTTCATCTCATACTCTGAGATGATGCACACATTACTTTCTGAGCCCAAGGATGAGAATGATTTTGTACCTCTCAGCTCAGAAGGAGCAAAAGAGGAAATGTCAAGAAAATACATAATAGCTTTATTTTCAATTTAAAAGAAGGACAAAAGGAATGTGACCCCTGGCAATTGAAATAAGAACCTCACACCTGCACACAAGAAATCCACTGCGGCTAAAGGATACAGGACTCCTATTTTCACAGAATCACTATGGTTGGAAAAGACCTTTAAGATCATCAAGTCCAACTGTTATCTAACTCTACCAGGGCCACTACTACACCATACCCTTCAGCACCATATCTAGATGGCTTTTAAATACATCCAGGGATGGTGATGCAACCACTTCCCTGGGCAGCCTGTTCCATTCTTTGATAATCCTTTCAGTACAGAAATTTTTCCTAATGCTAACCTCAGCCTCCTTAGGTGTAACTTGATGTCATTTTCCCTTGTCCTATCAGTTGTGACTTGTGAGAAGAGACCAACATTCACCTCTCTACAAACTCCCAAAAGGCAGCTGTAGAGAGCAACAAGGTCTCTCTCCTCAACCTCTTTTTCTTCAGACTAAACAACCCCAGCTCCCTCAGCTGCTACTCAACAGACTTATTCTCCAGACCCTTCAGCAGCTTTCTTGCCCTTCTCTGGACCTGCTCCAGCACCTCTCCCAAAACTGAACATAGTACTCAAGGTGCAGCCTCACCAGTGCTGGCTACAGTGAGACAATCAACTTTCTAATCCTGCTGGCCACCCTATTCTTGATGCAAGTCAGGATGTCATTGCTTTCTTGGCTGCCTGGGCACACAGTGGTCCATGTTTGAACAACTGTTGGTCAACACCCCCTAGGTCTCTGCTAGGCAGCTTTCTATTCACTCAGCCCCAAGACTTTAGGTTTGCATGGGATTGTTGTGGTCCAAGTGTGGGACTCAGCATTTGGCCTCATTGAAGCCCATGTGAGCAGCCTCACCTTACTGACACAGCCTGTCCAGGTCCCTCTGAAGAGCCTTACTACTTTGCAGCAAATCAACACTCCCACCCAACTTGGTGTTGTCTGCAACCTTAGTGAGGGTGCTCTTCATCTCCTTGTCAAGATCATTGATAAAGACATTAAAAATATTGATAAAAATGTTAGAAGGGCTTGTCATGATGGGACGAGAGGTAATGGTTTGAAACTGGACCAGAGCAGGTTTAGGTTAAACACAAGGAGGAAGTTCCTTACAATCAGTGGTAAAATATTGGAATAGGTTGCCCAGGGATGTGATTGAAGCCTCATCTCTGGAGACATTCAAAATCAGACCTGATGTGGCCCTGGGCAGCCTGATCTAGTTGGTGGTGTTCCTGCTGACTGCAGTGAGTTTGGACAAGATGACCTTTGAGGGTCCCTTTCAACCCAATGCAAACTGTGAATCTATAAACAAGAGTGTCCCCAGCACTTAGCCTTGGGGAACACCACTTGAGAGCAGCCAACAGCCAGATTTAACTCAATTCATTGCCACTCTCTGGGCCCAGCCACCCTGCCAGTGTCTGACCCAGCAGGATAGACTCTTGTCCAGGCCTGGGGCAGCCATTTTTTTTCACGTGGATGCTGCAGGGAACGGTCTCAAAGACTTTACTGAAGTCCAAGTAAACAACATCCACAGCTCTTCCCTCATCCACTAAGCAGATTACCTTGTCATAGAGGAAGATGAGGTCCATTAAGCAGAGGCTGCCCTTCATGAACCCATGCTGACTGGGTCTGACTGCCTGATTGTCCTGTAAATGGTGTGTTATGGCACTCAAGATGATTTTTCCCATGACCTTCCCTGGTACTGAGATCAGACTGACAGCTCTGTAGTTCCCTGGATCCTCCTTCCAACCCTACTTGTAGATGGGTGTCACATTTGCTAATCTCCAGTCTGTTGAGCCCTTCTTGGTTAGCCAAGAGGTAGGTCAGGTAGTTTCCACACCAGAGGCTAAATTCTTCTCTCTTTGCTTGTGCAATGAGCACTGTTGACTTTGGTGACCTGATGTGAAGGAAGTAAAGGAGAATTCCATTCTCATGGCTGTCTCTGGAGAGGTTCAACTCATGGCATAGGTACATGTCGTCAGACAATCACTGTTCTGACAGAGCTTATGTTAACAGTGGTATCTCATGAATTCTTGTTTCACTGCTTTAGATAAATACAGGCTTTCATCCTCCTTCACAATGTCTTCTACTGCTGCTGTACAGCATGGATCTTTGACAAAACATCCAGGAGCAAGAAGATCTCTCTCCCTTCTACTTGTCCTTCCTAACTCTGCTGTTGACTTTCAGTGAGGCAGAATACCTACTGAGATGCTACTTTTCCTGCCTTTTAGGCTGTGCAGCTCTGGTGCATCCACCCAGCTGCCACGGGAGCACGCCTTTGCCCCTTGGCACTGTGGAACATGAACTGCACTGGGGTCATTCCTGGTACCACATTCTGGAGACATCCCTATTGTAGCATCTGAAAGGAGCGGGAGAAGCTTTTCATAGAATCATAGAATTTCATTTCACTTTGTATTTTCACAAAGCATTTCAAGCTGCTGTCTTGACATGTCTGAGTGGAGCAGGAGGAGGCCTCCTGCCAGAGAGCTGCCCTGTGGTGGTATGTGGCTGGGGCTGCATCCACAGTTAGGTGGCTGCTGCCAGCAGTGTGCATGGAGATCAGAGTGAGGACAAGAGAGGAGAGACAGTACACCACTGGAAAATGAAAAATTAAAAACAAAAAGAAAGAGAGAAAAGAGAGAGAAGGAGGAAAAAGTGAAGAGGGAAAAGAAGGTGAAAGAGAGGAGGAAAAAGAAGAGGAAAAAGAAAGAGAAAAAAACAAGAAGGAAGGAAAAAATAAGATAAAAAGGGCTTTAATAGGAACAGGCACATCTTAAAATCTCCTTTAAATAACAACTCCACTCAAACAAGCAGTGAGCCGAATAGCAAAAGTATGTAAATTAGAAGAGTTCCAGTTAATCTCAGTGTCCCAGGCCTGCTCACACTGAAACTAATGACCATGTTTTCAGTAACAGTAGTAGCAGCTATGTCTGTAGCATTCCCCAAATCCTCACTTTTCCAAAGCTATCATTATTTCTCTTGCTGTCCTCAGTTTCCTGGTATTTTTCTTGGCATTTTCCAGTGTAATGACTGTGCTGTTACTTACGAATTTATGTAAGAAAAGAAGATAAGCCACACGTACTTTATGAGCTGTAGATGTTAAATGAAGAGAATTGACATGATACCACCCGTTGAAAGCAGTCTGATGGAAACAAAACTCCAGGTTTTGCCACATTTGTTGGAGCCATGTACAGCATTATGCAAATCTGTGATTACTGCAGAGTTCCACAGCCATAAAGTAATCTGAGGAGGGCTCATAACCTCCTCATACTTCTCAGGAAATACAAGTGTAAATCTAGGCAATATCCACCCTTCCACTTCATGAAGAGTAGAAACTCTGGGATTGCCAAAGGCTCTTGAGCTTGGCGAGTGAGCCAAGAGTCCGAAGCAAACAGCAATCCTAGGAAATACCCACCACAAAGCAGAGGCAGACTGGCCTGATGTCATTCTCTCCCAGTTACAGATCCATGGCTGAGCAGCAGGTAGGCCGCTCACAAGAGGGAAAGAAGGGATTTGACAAATCTGGGGAAGGAGGAGATTCACCTGGTCAAAACAGAGCAAGGTCTGCCTATCATCAAGCCACCAAAAATACAGCCAGATCCTTGACTCAACATTGTGATGCTGTGTGGCCACTGCCCATTGTTACAACATTATGGGTTCATGATTACACAATGCAAGGGCATGAACAGCACAGCACACTTGGCTGGCATCACATTAGTGTGAATTATTGCATTTACAGTACTTTTTTGGGGGCTGTAGAGCTCGTATTCTGAGTGCCAATGATGAACTACATCCTAAAACAGTTCATTGCAAACATCTGCAATCCAACATGGATGCTAGGTATCTTTCCACAGACTATGACATATGTCAACTGGGTTATTTTACAGACCTCTCTTACACGGTTTATTTTAATCCCTGCTCCACAAGCTACTCCTAATTTCATCACTGACTTTTACAGTTTAAAGAGAGAACTGCAAGAGATGCCCTTTCATGTTTTGAACAGGAGCAGCCTCAACTTCTGCAGAGACCTGCCACTCCTAAAGGCAAGGTGGTCAGCTCCTGGGAAACAAAGCTGCATTGTTCTTTGAAGGGTCATTGCCTTCAAAGAACTTAATCAGAGGATGAATTGTATGGTTCTTATCACCCAGTACTAAGACAGTTATTTTCTTTCATCTGAAAGAAACTAACCAAGCTATTGTATAATGTTTGACTCTACAGATGTAAGGATCTGATCCACAATGATGTGTATATAAACTATTTTGTGGTTTGCCATCCACAAAGATGAGTAGTGCCTAATCTGCATGAGCAGCTGAGATACATTTGCCTAAACCACTTTCACATTCTAAAACATAATTTGAGAGGAAACACAGTCAAAACTGTTATAACTGAGCCCCCTTTTCACCTATTTAAAATATACTAGTGGGTAATCTTGAGCTACTTAACTGGTACCACCACTTCAAACTATCACCTTTTTGTGGTTTTGCATGCAAATCCCACATCCCTCCCAAGCTTTTAACCTCTTACTAGCTATTATTTTAGAGGAATGGGATACATAAATTCAAACACGTCAGACAGAGTGTTCAACACTTCTAACGATCTATTACTCCCACACGATTGAAGTCCCTGAGTCACTCAATCATCAGGCTATCATTACTATGTTTTAGCTGTAATTTGAAGTGCCTGAGAGCTTTGTGCTTCTTAATTCATATTCTAGCACTCTCAGGGAAGAGAAAAGAGTGGGGTGGAATGGATGGAAATGGTTCACCTTAATTAGCTTACAGCTTCTCATGTTTGTGAACTGATTTGGGATTTCCAGACTAGGTTACTTGGTCTTGTTTTAGCTATAAATGCATTTCCTCTAAAGCCCCAACGATATCTTGTTAATTTATTTAATATACATCTGGATGTTGTTAAGGGAAAAACAACATCCTCTGTTAACACAAAGGACTTCGAAACCCAAGAGCTGTTGATCCAAATCTTCCCAATAGATTGAAGAGGAGTGCAAAGTGAATGGCTTGTGGACAAATACATCATTACTTACAACTCTGTCTTGCAGTCCTGCTGTGTCATTAGCATCTCCGTCTCCGATTACATTTCTCAGGCAGTTCAGAAGTCTAACATTGTTATTAAGGAACAGTACAGCTTTCTGATCACCTAGCTCTTTGGGAACCTTGCCTCTATCGAAGACAAGATTGGGGTTGAACTAGATGACCTTTAAAGCTCCCTTCCAAGCTAAAGCATTCTATTAAGATTCAGAAAGCTTGTTGCTGGCAATACACCTCAATCAGTGATTCAGGATGTCTATTTTCCAGTTTCTTAAATGCAGCCAGGACAACATATGGGTGTGCACAAGCCCAGTTCCACTGCAAACTGGACATGTTCCAGCCCACAGAAATGACACTCCATCTTAAGATGGGTAAGTGCCTAAACACAAAGGCCTTCATGCTTATGGTTCATAAACGTCACGCACATCTGCCGACTAACTTGAAACCATGCTGACCAACCTGAAATCATGTTGTTGTGGCCATGGGAGACCACATTTAGGTTTTGTGAAGCAGCTGAGCATTTATAACAGGTGTCAAAAGATATGGGAGATCCATCTTTAGGTCTCAAGTGGGTATCTGCTTTTCCACAGTATTGTGGCAGCATTGGCAAGTTTTGGATGGCTGTCCCTTGTGAGCTCCCTAAACTCTTCTCTGGAAAATGGCTTTTTACCTGTGGTTTTCACCCTAGACCAGCAGAACTGGTATCTCTGCACATATTCTTGTTGAATCACACCCTGTTCGTGTCAGACCATTATCTCCAATAGTTAAGATCGCTTTAAACTCTGAATCTTTCCTCCAGAGTTGGTTATCAGGTGGCTTTGTGGCCTTGAATGTTAAACTAATGCCATGTAATGCTCTTCAGATTAGACAATAATTCCACCTATCCCATTGCTCTGAAGATACCGAAGAGACTTTTGTAAAACCCCCTTTGAGATTTGTTTGTAGCTTGAAACTCTAGACAAAGGTAGAGCATTGCTTAAATATTTCTTTGTATAGATCTACTTTAAGATAACACAACTTCTTCCTAAACTCTCTTCCAACCTACACCCTCCCCTAATCACAGATGATTCAGGATGACACTTAGTCAACCCAAAACCATATTCTGGCAGAAAGAGACAGGATTTATTTTTTCTGGATAGAGAACATTCCAATGCAGGGTAGAAAGCTAAGTCAACAAAACAGCACAAAAGCCCAGCTCCTGCCCACAACTGTCCTTTATATGCAGACAATTGATACCAGGGTGTGATTCTGGGGAACAGCCCACTGGATTTGGATCCCAGCCAAGCCCAAAGAGGTACAAACACCATTCATGCACCCCATCTTCCAGAGCACTGAATAAAAAGGCAATGTTTCACAGGTCCTCTCTTGCCACCACTATTCTCTTTCAAAGAACTGTCTTGCTTAACTCTCATAATAGGTACACCATGAGGGCTTGAGACACATCCACTTCTAAGCCAAAAAGGAAGTGATGTGTTGAGTGTTGCAGAACTCTTCCCATGCCTGGGGTTCCACTCACCCAACATAGAAGATCTCAGACCCTGTAAAGCTAGCTTTCATTATTGAACCACAATCCAAAGGGAAACAACAAGACTAGTTGTGTGTGAGCAGCTCAGACTCCACCTGCAGCAATGAGGAAGGGCGTGTTGCAAGGGAGAGTGAGGGAAATCCAAGCACAAGCTGCTTTATAGCAGCAAATTAAGTCATGAGGATCTTTATGGTTTCCAGTACTCTTTACAATGATTTAATTAATTGGAAAATAAAGATAATGGAGATCTGTTATTTGAATGGCTGAAAATGACAGAAAATAAATTCAAAGAATGGGCTGGATGGGTTTTTTCTTTATGCTTATGAATCAGAAGCAGAGTTTTTTAAGGTTGCTTCCAACACCCAGGCCCTTTCATTTTTCTTTTTTTTTTTCTTAAGGGGCCTTAAAAGATTACATTTGTGTTTTCAAATCAATTAGGATGTGTTGTAGATTACTGGGAGCTGAAGCCAATCTGGAGCTGCAGAGAATTTATTCACATGGAGTGTCAATTCACCATATAAGAAAATAATTTACACTTGACTACAGCACTCCATGTACATGCCTTTGGTACCTCACATCGTGTGTTGCCTGCTTTTATACCACAAGCTCTTTAGAATGAAGACATGCTTCCTTTTTGCCTTGTGTAGTGCCAAATACATCACCAGTATTTAAAATAAATAGCAGTAATACAGGCTCATTATCATGCAATTTAAGCTCTGGCAGTTGATGCTGGGCCCAGGAAAGTCAGTTTTTCACTGACACTGTCTTTGCTATCTGGGGAGGGGCTGTGCTAATACGTTCCATGTGTGTTAGAACAGCCCTTGCTAAAAATGTTTTTCGTGATGGCTCCAAATCTGGTCTCACAGACCCCATTTCACACTGATGTCACTGTTTGCTTCAGCATAGTTACACTTCACACAGGCCCTCCATGAGCTGAAGGGAAAACCTGAACTATTGCTTATAGGAACAAACCTTATGTGGCCTTATTTTGAAGTGGTGTGGGGTTTGTTGGATTTTTGGGTTTTTTTCATAATAGATTCTGCAGTTCTGTGATTGCTTTCCAAACACTGGCTTCGTATTTCCCCTGGGGCCTGAAGAAATGTGGCATTTTTCTATCATTCCCCTTCCCACCCAGTGCACTGGCAACTTGGTGGTATTTAATTTAAACAACTGGAAATGGGGCTGTGCTGTGTGCATTGTGCAGGTTTGCAAGGAAAGAAGATTTACAGTGCTTTGTGTGTCCTGCAGCCACAGGCCCCCTAGAGAGGACATCACATTGCATGCCCCTGAGAGAGGACACCACATGGCAGACCTCTGGGGGAGGACAACACTTCACAGACCTCCAAGAGAAGACACCACACCACAGCCTTCTGAGAGAGGATATCACACTACAGGCCCTGACACAGGACATCACAGTGTTAACCTGATGGTCAAGCAACAGCACACAGCATCTCCATGCCACAAGACTTCTGGTACTCTAAGTGAAAGCCAAAGGCAAGGAACACAAATTAAAATACACAAACCTGCAAGCTGGAAGAAGTATACCTCCTCTCTTTCTCTAAGTGCACATATACAGACTTACACAGACAAACATATCCTTTTCTATAGTGAAACAAACAGGAATTACATAAATACAAACAGGTTTCCATCTTCTCGTGGAAAAATAACTGCCTTCTGAAGCATTTCCTATTACCTTGTGGCATGACAACACATTATTTACTAGTGGTATAAAGAGATATATGCTCTAAAGAAAAGCTCCTTTTGGAGCCTGCTTGCGTGCACTACATCACATGGCCACATGTGAATGTTGTGTGTGTACTCTGAAACAAAATAAGGGGGGATAGACAAAGAGATATTCCTCCCACACCCTGCATGCCAGAATCTCGTTTCCTATCCTCAGCTGGTGCTCAAGAGCCTGACTCCAGCAATAACAGTCTCCCACTGAGATTAAAGCACTGGCAAACACAGCTTATCTTGGTTAATGTATACTTAAGTTCTGTGTGTATTATACATACATATATTTACATATGTAGGCGAGCACACACATATGTATATATTTATGTCTCTCTCTCCCTCTGCTGACACACATATTGTGTTTATATGCATTTATAAATATGATATGCAAGAAATCTTTTGCAGAGAGGAAACAGTCCCCAGGTGGGATAAGACTAGTGAATTTGAGCCCAGGCAGCCATGGAATGTGATTTCAGCACTGCCTCTCATTCCTCTGCAAGGCGATGGACACAATGACTCTGGGAGATCTCCAGGTCTCTGCCACAAGAAACACTCTCACCTGACCCATCCTGGCTGATCTCACCAGCACTATCTGTTTTACCACCTCATATTGTGCCCAGACTGCTATAAAGCCCTAAAGACTCATAGACCTGCTGCAACCAAAGCAAAAGATCTAATTTTTGTGGGATTAAAGTGATTGTGCCTGAAGGACACAGGATAGACCCAGCAGATATGGCTTGGTGATGCTTGTTCAGTGTTTCTAGAGGCATTTACCAGATTTCCCTGTGGAAAAAAATCATTCGTAAATGTGATTCACTTGATGATCATCTCTAAGTTTAGATTAACCTGAGCAGTTTAGACAAGAGAGTGATCCAAACTTTGTGGATGTTAAACAATTTTGTGGACTGTGACCAGCAGAAGATTTTGTGGGACACAATCAGCTCTTGCATCAGGGTAAATAATAATGCGTGTGAAAAAAACGAAAAGAAACAAAACAAACCAAACCAAAACCCACCTTTGCTAGTAAATTATAATTCATGGGGAGTATAAAAGTACAAGCAGGTATATCTGTACATGCTCAGCTGGCAGCAGGGAAGAGTTTGCACTTCAGATTTGTGTGACTGTCACGGGTTTAGCCTATCGAATCTGCCGATTTAGTATACAACACCATGTCAACATCATGCTCACTTCAAATGGAATGGGCTGTCTGGGGGCCAAAAGGTTTTATGAGATTTGGAGTCTATCCTGTGGCTTCTAAAGTTTCATGTTCTGGGTTTTTCTTGCCTTTTTCCCACCTCCATGTGTGGGTGCTTCCCTTTTGGCTCAGGTTTGCTTCTGCATGCAGTTTGCATTTTGTCTGTTCCCCAGCTCCTATGTACACTGGTATTTACCTTTGTATTATCTGGTACCAGTAACTCTCCCTTATCTCAGCTCTGCCTCCTTTTTCTTACCCACCTGGAGGGAAGGGAGTGGGGAACTGGGGGTTGCATTGGTGGTTCAGTGGTAAAATTCTCACTTGCTACTTGGGAGGCCCAGGTTCAATTCCTGATTTGGAAAGCTGTGAGCAGACTGTTAGAGCTCTGCTGCTGGCTGACTTAAAACCAGGACATTGACAACCCTTGGTTACTGGAGAATATTAATCTCCTCTGAAACCCAAAAGGACCTGTACAACGTTTGTACACTGGTGCTTAGAGGATGCAAACCAACTAGGCACCTTCAAATAAGGGAAATGCTAAAACTGTCAGCTCTTACTGTTGCATCATGTTGGCACAGAAAAAGGGATGGACGGGATGTCCATAAATAAAACCTGCTATTTTAACTCTGTTGAACAACTCAGGCATAAATATGTACCAGTGAGTCAGAAAAATGAGATGTCAGTAGGTGGAGTTTGATCATGCCCTGTTTTAGGTGGATATAAATGAGATGGAAGCAGGGAAGTGAAAGCCTTTTTAAGTGACTGAAATCCTAAGACCAAGCTGCAGAGCTGTAAGGTCTAAGAAGCAGTACCAGTGCACCTGTGTCACACAGAACTGGTACACAGCAAGAGTATGTCTATGGGAGACTCAGAAAATGTAAAGAAGTTGTGAAGAACATTTCTATGACTTGATTTCTTATGATCTGTAAATTTCTAAACACAATTCTAATTCCCAGGTTGGGTTTTTTGTTGTTGTTTTTGTTTGGTTTTGTTTGTTTCGGTTTGGTTTTTTTGGGTGCCAGATTCACCAGACAGGAAAACATTAATTTGCTGGGATTTTTCAAGGAATTTCCATCTAGGTATGCTGATGTTCCTCCAAAATCTAATAATAGCTATAGTGCTCTCCTCCTTGCCCTCAGACATGCTTTTAACCTCTGCAAGTCTACAGTGCTTCCACCACTCCAATGGCTTTGGAAGAACAGCAGTAGAGGTAAAACTGTTCCCGCTGTTTTCATTAACCCATATAGGTACAAACCCCATTTGTCTCTGTTCTTGCCTCTCTTGAGACCAGTAACAGCCTTCTCTTCTTGCAAGTTCTTGGTGCTCAGTCCAGAATTGAGAAAACACTGTCTCCACAGAGCAGGAGCACTACAATCTTCTTGAGACTCTGCCTCGCTCCTGCTTGGGACTCTGTGTCAGTCCCGTGGGCTTTCCTGGCCCTGGGAAGGAATTAGACCATGCCATGTAAGAGTGCAGCTCAGCATGGCAGCAGCTCTGCAGGTCAGGAGCTCAAGACAAGTACTTGCAGGACATGAAGGACAAGGCAGAGGTGATACAGCACACTGAATAACCAAGGGGCAGACTGAGCTCCCATTTCCATGCTCAGAACGTGTTTCAGAAAGCATGACAAGTCAATGACTAAGTCTCTGTGGCTATGACATCTCATGGCTACTCCCAAATACACTAGTTTGATTCACCTGCATCACATAAAATGAGGAAAAACCCAATAATTTCAACAAATATGGAAGAAATGAAAGTTTAAACTTGTGCAAGGAGATAATGTCCAATACAACCAAGTGCCAGTAACACTGGTGCAACAGGGAGGAGTGTGCAACAACTATATTCATCCTCAGCCTGTGGATGTTTTCCAGCAAGAGAAGCTCTGAGTGGGTCATGTCAACAAAACTATCCTAAATCCTCATGCCTCCCTTTAAAACTGCACTGAAAAACAAGCCAGAGAAGGTATAGTAATTAGTACCAACTAAAGAGCCTCAAATCCTTGGGTTTTTTTTTTTAATATATATAGAAGGATGATACATGAAAAGTGTTGTCCATGTAATATTGAGAGTCAATACAGGGTGGCAGAGAGTAAGTACAGGTTGAATTTTGAGTCAGACATGCCCATCTGAAAATAATACAAAAAACTAGCAAAAGGTTGCTAGTCCAACAGAGAGCTATGAGGATGACTGCAAGACTTGAACATCTCTCCTATTATGGAAGACTGAGAGACCTGGGGCTCTTTAGTCTTGAGAAGAGAAGGCTGAGAGGGGATCTTATCAATGTCTATAAATATCTGAGGGGTGGGTGTCATGATGAAGATGATGGTCTCTGTCTGATGGTGCTCAATGATAGGACAAAGAATAAAGGGTACAAGCTAGAACACAGAAGATTCCACCTTAACAAGAGGAGATACTTCTTTTTGATGAAGGTGAAGGAGCACTGGAGCAGGATACCCAGAGAAGTTGTGGAGTCTCCCTCAAAATCCCCCTAGGTGTTCCTCCTTTGGCAGGGGAGTTGGACTCGATAACCTCTAGAGGTCCTATCCAACTCCTAATGTTCTGTGATTCCATGGTTCTGTTTCTGTTAACCCTGATAACAACAGGATGAATGAGACGATTATGTCTCTCTACTTTTGCTCTTCTGAGACCCTACCAGGAGTACTGTGTCCAGTTTGGTGTCCCCAGCACAAGAAGATTGAACTGTTGTAGTGGGTCCAGAGGAAGGCCACAAATACAATCAGGGGGCTGGAACACTACCCTTATAGGGACAGACTGTGAGAGTTGAGGATGTTCAGCCTGGAGAAGACAAGCTCTTATAGCAGCCTTCTAGTACATGAAGTGGGCCTACAAGAAAGCTGGGGAGGGACTTTTTATAAGGGCTTGTTGTGACAGGATGAGAAGGAATGGATACAGCTGGAAGAGGGTAGATTCAGACTGAGTAGTAAGAAGAGATTCTTTACAGTGAGGGTGGTGAGACAGTGGAATAGGTTACCCAAGGAAGTTGTGGAAACCCCCTCCCAGGAGGTGTTCAAGGGCAGGTTGGATGGGGCCTTGAGCAGCCTGGTCTAGTGGAAGGAGTTCCTGCCCATGGCAGCGAGGTTGGAACTAGATGATCTTTAAAGTCCCTTCCAACCCAAACTATTCTATGACTCTATGATTTTGCCTCCTCGAGGCAGACATTATGTTATAAATGTAAAATTTGCAAGTTTTGTGGGGCGTGGGGGATTCCTTAAAAATGACGCATCCCTTCCCTTGGGCATTGTCAAATCTCAGACTGAACTGGGAAGCCAACACAACTCTTCCTATTCTAGACAGACTCAAAAGAGAGATGAGTTTGCTGGAAACATCTATGTTAAGCTCTGCCAAGGAAGTGTGTTTTCTCAGAAGAAATGACACTCTTTATTTGCTTTGTTTCAGACAAGTAAACAAATTATTAACTCAAGTATTTCACATTTTGTCCATGGCACCAGGCACAGCTTAGGTAATGAAACTCCTTGCACTTGAGAGCTTTGAGCTTAAGGAGCCCCATGAAATGCATAATAAAAATACTCGGGAGCCCACAGAGGGAATTCAGGACAACAAATACCTGGAGCAAAGATTCTAATCTATTTCCTCTCCACAGAGTCAGCAGGACTAAAGCCTGCCCACTTGATTGTATTCCTTTTCCTCAGGGCAAGTTAGAGATGCAAGGCAAAGTTACTTGCTTGACAGAAAACACAGGAAGAAAGGGAAAAAAAAAAAAAAAAAGAGCCTGAATGTGCAGTCTGGATAGGTCAGGGCTGGAGGCAGATGAGGTGAGCTAGTGATATATGGCATTTCTGAATGGCTGACTTTGCTGAGAGCCCCAAGTCTGGTGCTCTTTCTGAGCAAGTCCAATTACACTTAACCACACAGCCATAGTGCCCCATCTGTGACCTATTCTAGATCTGGCAGGACCCACCCTGACAGGGAAAGACAGTTAATTGCATCTCCGTGATCATGTGGCCCAAAACTGCTGGTAAGTGGAGGCTATCAACTGTGCTGGAGTACGACTGCTGCTTTTTGTGTTCCAGATTACTATCCACCGAGGATTTCCTAACGCTGCTGGACCATAGCCCATATAAGCAAAGACAATCTTAAGTGTTAAATGAGATGCTTGAACTGAATTGCAGCTCTTGCTATGGCCAACGTAGATTATTTCCACTGAGGAAACCACCTTCTTTCTTAATTGCAGGGAGGTGTTTCACTTTCTCATTTTACAGCCAAAGTTTGCATCACACAGAGAGATAGCTGTGAGCTCACAAATGTAAAGAAATAACTAAAAAGCTTCCAAGGCTGCAAAAAGCACCTTAACTTAATTAAGACTAGTCTAAGAAGCCAAGTGCAGTGTATGTCATGTTCTACCAAGATCAAGTGTTTAGGACTGAGTATAGAGAGAGCTTGAAAATCACAGAAGTCTCCCTAAGCTGAAAATCTTGCTGAAGCAATAATTGTTGTTTTACTTTCCCAAAGAACACTTTTATTTTGGAGGAAATATTATTCCTTTCACTTCAAACTGACTTGGACACTGAGGAAGTACAAGCACTTCAACTCTGAAGGTGTGCTTCTGCATGTTGCCAGAGATGTCCTGGTTCTGCAGCCTGAGGTCAGAACTGTTACTGAACACACTCCTGGTTTGGTACTTGTGCTAATCTCTCTCGCTTGAGTTGAATTTGCTATTCTCGGCTCATAAAATAAACCACCACTGTTTTATCCAAGGAAACAATCAACAGAAAACACCACTGAGTTGCCACCTTAGTCACTGCTGAGGACAGTCATGTCTGGGCAAGGTTATTTGTGCAGGAAATACAGAGCTTTCCCTTATCGTGCCAACCATGCCTGTCAGTCAGTGTTGGCAGACTTGGAAAACTGAAGTTACTTCTGACAAACTAATACTATGAAGCTCTGACTAGGGTCAGACTGCTGAAGTAAAATACTTGTTTTCAAAAGGATGAAGATTTACAGCTGAAGTAAGCCTGCATTCAGTGTCACAGTTCCTCCACTGATCCTGGCTGGGGAGTTGTCTTTATACCCCAGATCTATAGACCTTTCCAGAGGTCTCCAGCTTTGCTGGCAAGCTTTTCAGCCCTAAGGGCCAGTGACCAGCCAGCACTTCCTTCCTCTGTGAGTAACCTTGGGGGAATGCCACTCTCACAAATTCCACCCTGAAGCAGGGCTCAACATCCCAGGATGTCTATAGCTCAGAAGTCCAGCATTGCTCTAAGACTCTACTCCAAAATTAAGATGGTTAGTGTCGGTTTTTAACATGGGTCAGAGTTTGGAGTGAATTAAGCATGGCATCACTTGTTTTTTACTTAAAAGCTGACTTTTGGTTGGTCACAGCAGGTGAGTGAAAGCATTTGAGTAGCAATGGAGCTTTAGGACTCTTGCAGTCACACAGAGAGTGAAAGATTATGCACTTCCTTAATTGAATGTTTCAAAGTAGCTCTATGGCCATACTCACAAGCCTTCTAACTGCAGTATTTCATAAAAACAAACAAACAAAAAAACAGAGGGAAAGAGGCAAAGGTTTACAAACTGATAGGACAGGACAATGTGTGTGAGTGGTTCTTCACAAAAGCCACTGCAATTGTAGATCACTTTCTTACTCTACCAGGATGTGAATGGGATTCCCACTCCCTCTCCGTGTAGTCACTCCACTGACAACCCTGAGGGGCATGAAGTATTTTGCTGTGAGCTTTCACTGTCCAGCCAGAGAGATCCTTTCAGTGAAAACATGCTGTCACGATGAAATCCGGGCTCCATGGAAGGCTGTGGCCAGGATTTCAGCCTTCATCTGCCTCTGAGCATCTTCATACTCAACCTCTTTGTCCTCTATGTTCTACAAGGAGATCTATGACAGACTCCAGCACAAGTCCACACTAAAATCAACTTCGCCTCAAGAACCAACATCTGTATTCATAGTGTATGTCAAGTGTTAGGAGATTTGTTTCACAGTCCACAACTTAGAACCACATCCACTCAACATATTTTCCTAAGAGGACATACGTTTTAAGAGGACATAAGCCTACCTTCTCATTCTCCACTACCAATAGTTCCCAAGGTTCTCACTTCACTAACCTTTTACACACTGCCTTCCAAGGATTAAAAATAGAAAGGGAAAATAATGTGGTGTATTTAATTCAAAGATGCCAAAGTCCAACTATTCTCATAGGCAGGTTGTAAGCCATTCGCCATTCTCTGCTCTGCTACAACACAGACACCAATTACTTTGTTTATTTTGAGCATGAATCCAAGAAAGCCAGTCAGGAAAAAACAGGGACAACATCTATCACATATTCACTCCTAAGTTATCTGTTGTGGTTAATGTGGAATATAGTGCCCAGTTCAGGGCCCCTCAGTTCAAGAAGGACAGGAAACTGTTTGAAAGAGCCCAGTGCAAAGTCACAAAGATGACCAAGGCAGTGGAACATCTCCCTTAAGAGGAAAGGCTGAGGGAGCTGGGGCTCTTTAGCTTGGAGGAGACTGAGAGGTGACCTCAGAAATGTTTATAAATATGTGAAGGGCGAGTGTTGGCAGGTCAAGGCCAGGCTCTTCTTACTGATGTCCGATGACAGGACAAGGGGCGGTGGGTGCAAGCTGGAGCACAGGAGGCTCCACGTAAACATAAAGAAAATTTTTTTCTCTGTGAGGCTGACAGAACACTGGAACAGGCTGCCCAGACAGCTTGTGGAGTCTCCTTCTCTGGAGACATTCAAAACCCACCTGGATGCATTCCTGCATGGCCTCCTCTAGGTAATCCTGCTCTGGCATGGGAGTTTGACTAGATGATCTCTAGAGGTCCCTTCCACCGCCTAACACTGTGATTCTCTGATCTTTTCTGTTGCTGAGGCTGTTGCAGCTTAGCATCTTTTTTTAGCATTCCACTCATTAGTCAGTACCCATAAAGAGAGGAATTTTATTTTTAATAGTGCTCCCCATTAAAATTAGCTTCTAAAATACCTCAGTTTTCTTCACTCACAGTTCCCAGCACTTCATTTTACAGAGATGTTGGGAATAATGCTTTGGGCAGTTATTCAATACTTTGGGAGTACAGGAGTTGTTAACCTATGGCTCTGAATCAGCACAGCTATAAATACACCCTAACACGTTACTTAATTAAAGGAACAGTAAACGTCCAAACATCTGTGCTTCTTCAGATCACCTTCTACAAATGCACTCAGGCTGTAGAGGTGGAAGATGGAAATTCTCTATCAGGAGCAGAAGGGAAAAAAGTTCTCTTCAATAAAAAGCAAAAGATTTTATTTTTCTATGGAGTAAACAGCAGATTCCTATAGGTGCTTTCAGCCTGTTCTGAAGCTGGGTGAAATACGCTTTCAAACAAATTGGAATGTCTCAGTTTGGCTGCAAAGTTCTGTCATTGTCTGTTTTGCAATCTCGTCCCTGGCTAAGCACAAGAAACTGCACAAGATACAGGCCTTGATGCTATTTAGAGTGTAAGAAACACTTTCCAAAAGGCACTGGCTGAGCTCCTGTGAACCCCTTGTTCCCGCTCTCCTGACCTCTGAGCAGCTCTGCTGGCTGCAAACTGCCCTGCAAAGCCATCCTCCAGCTGGGGTTTGCCTCACAACAGAGCTGCCCATGGGTTACAGCTCCCAGTAGTACCCAGTGCTGTTTCAACAGAGTTTAAACAGAGGAGAGAGAAAACAAGCACATGCAGCACATCCTCCTGCTCTAGCTGTGCTGCAAAGCAGGACCGGAGAAAGATTTCATGGACAGAACATTCATAACCTGAGGCCACGCTGCACATCACCAATACAGCTCACAAGACGAAGCCACGCTGCTATCATTACAATCACGGGGTTTACCCTGCCTCTGCTGCACTGAAGCATTTCACACTCTGGCTTCCTTTACTCAACCTCTCTTATCAGGTCAAGATGCATCTACATGCACTCAGCATATGGAATGGACTACAAACAGACACACTGGGGAGCACAAGGAGACAATCACCACTAACAGGAGTGATCAGCAGCACATCATTAGTAGAGTAATTTTTGAAAGCAGCACAAATTTTCAAGAGGGAGCAGAGAGTACAAAAGGAGGAATCGGTTTGCGCTGCAGCAACAATAATGGGATGCTTTGTAGAGGGGGCAAAACAGAGGCAACAAACCAGAATGTTTGTAAGCTCCCCTCCCCAAAGTATCCCCTTATTAGGCAAAATAAAAAATGAATTTAGGGGATGAAAACAAACCAAAGCAAAATAATATCTGGGATATGAGCAAATGGTTTTGTCAGCATGCCTGAAACGTAGCTTTTGAGGAAGCCACCTCAATATCTACGCCTAAGGCCATGTGAACATGCATGGCCACTTACCAATGTGATATTCAGTGTGATCACTTTATGTCCACATGAGGTCTGTCAGGCTCAAGGCCCTGTGTATTCTTTTATTTTCCTTTCCCAAGAACACTAAACTTGCAGCTGAAATGTATTTTATCTGACACAAAAGAACACAGAAGAGTCTATCGAATGTGGGTATTAGTCCTTTTCACAGTGCTAGGCTTAACTGTCCAAGTGTTTCTGGAAATGTTTAATAGAACAAAAGTATGTGAAAAAAGGAAAAAAAACCTGCAGGCACAGCTGATGTCAATGGGTTTGGGTTGGTGTTCTTTTAATAATATTTTTTATATTGCCTAAATCCCTAAAGTCAGTGTCTGGACTCTGTCTGGAGGCTTCCCAAGAATCACTGCTTGTCAACACCCTTTCCAGAGAAATGAGCCTGTTCACCTCCACCAGTGCATTGTCAAGTCATCTCTTCCCATTCGCATCGTATCCGCACAGAAAAGCCGAACTTTCCCTTTCCTTATCCAGGAGTCACTCTAATATCTAAAGCCCATGTTAAAATGATTTATATTAAGAGAATGTCTTTCTTTAAAGTGCATTTCTACAGCAATCACTGTAAATAGTTATACTGTACTTACTAGCAGAAAGTAAATAAATCTGTCCAGTTGATAGCAATGAATGAAAGGAAAACTCAAAAAAATTCAACGGGATATCCATCCACTTGGAATGTTGATTCAAAGAGTCACATAATTACAAAATGTCAGGAGCTGGAAGTGACC
>WBNM01036464.1:20934-39284 GCA_013399055.1 Ramphastos sulfuratus | reverse complement strand
AGAAAAAAACTAATACACAAACCCACCAAAACTAACCAACCAACCAAACAAATAAAAAATAATCTTGATATTTGTCTCACCATTACATGTAGCAGGAAGGATGAGAAAGCATCATGTTTTATGTGTCTTTGTGCTGCATTGAAGTGAAATGATTGTTCTGTTCCTCTGTGTCCTTCCAGAGTATGGTCAGTACGAATAGAATGTTACCAGTGCTTTACAAGTTTTATATACTTGATCTTGTTTATGTACTTCTACATACTATATAAAAGCTAAGGTAGTTTTAAGCATTTTTTTCTTTTTCTGTAGTGTCTGGTCTGTTGCAGGAAAAAGGTTTCTGTCTTGAAATTATGTTTTGTGGCAGGTGGTGGGAGTAGTCAGCATGGATTTATGAGGGGGAAAGCGTTCTTAACCAATCTGACAGCCTTTTACAAAGAGGTCATTGGCTTGGGGAGAAAGAGAGCTTACTTCAGCTTTAGTAAGGTATTTTACACCTCCCATAGCCTCCTCAGACAAGTGTACAGGTTAGATAAATGGACAGTGAGGTTAGTTAAAAAGCAGCTGAATAACTGGGTGCAGAGGGTCTGGGTAGAGGTAATTCTCTGGTGGTGTTCCCTAGGCTATACTCAAGGGGCCAGGCCAGTACTGTTCAACACTTTGACTAATGACCTAAGTGGTGAGACAGAGTGCACTCTTGGCAGGTTCACAGGCAATGCAAAACTGAGAGGAGTAGCTGAAGCCCCAGGTGGGTGTGCAGTCATCCACAGTGACTTGACCAGGCTGGAGAACTGGACTGTGAATCTCTTGAAGTTCAGCAAAGGAAATACAATGTTCTGGCACTGCAGAGGAATAACTCCAAACACATGCTGGGGGCTGACCACTTGGAAAGTGCTCTGCAGAGAAGGATGTGGACTTCCAGTGGACAGAGGCAGCAGCCTTCATGGCAGAGGAGGCTGGCAGTATCTTGTGCACACTGAGGGAGCATTGCCAGCAAGGTTGAGTGAGGTGGTCCTTGCTGTCTGATTAGGACTGGTGAGACGCATCTGGAGTGCTGGGTCTGATGCTGGGCTAACCAATACAAGAAAGTAGGACTACCAGGATGGTGAAGATAATGGATCATTTGTCGCATGTCAAGAGACTGAGAAGGCTAAGACTGTTGAGACTGGAGAAAAACAAGCTTGAGTGGGGCTTATCCATGCATATAAATACCTGGTGAGAGTGAATGAAGATGGAGGAGCCAGACTGTCCTTAGTGGTGCCCAGTGACAGGGCCATTGGCAATGAACACAAATAAAAAACATTAAAATTTCCAACTCCCTTATTTTATGGTGGGATAGGTCAAACAGAGAGCAGGTAGAGTCCCCATCATTAGAGGTGTTTGTTATCCAGTTGAACATGGCCCACAGCAACCAGCTGTAGCTGACCCTACTTGAGTGTGGTAGGAAGAGAAGGTTGCATTAAAGATTTCTTTCATCCAGAGGACACTTCCAACTTAAGTGATTTGGTATATGTGTAAACATGCAGTTTGACTTGCAGCATCAGTGTAACAAACCTATTTGCTGAAAATTATTAGCTGGTGTAGACAGGAATTGTTGTAGGCAGCATTTAATAAAGGAAAGTGCAGCAAATTTTTAGCTGGTAAACAGGATGTTTCCTTATTTTTTAGGGAGGCACATTTCATAATTTCTGCTGTAAAAGCTGAAGAATTTGCCTTAAGTCTAAGGTAGCTAAGAGTGATTTTTATTTATTAATTGTATTTGGAATATCTACCTTTTAAATGTATGTTTTTATTACAGTTATTGTCTACAAATTAATGTTTACAAACCAGCGTTGCTAAACTAACTTTAAATCTCCACTTACATTTCACGAAGGGAGTATCAAAGACTCCAGGACACTGTCAGTGTTCTGGTAAAGTGGCACTCTGCGATGGCCAAAGGAAGAGCAGCTGATGTTGTCTGCCTGGATTCATGCAGAGCATTTGACACTGTTGTCTGTATGACATTGCAGTCTTTGAACTGAAGAGACTTGGATTTGGTGGTTGAACCTCTCAGTGGATAAGGAATGGACTGGATGTTCTCATTCAAAAAAGTGCTGCAAATGGCTTGATGTCTAAGGGAGGACAAGTGGTGAGTCGTGTTCCTCAGTGTTTGGTAGTGAGACCAGTGCTTTTTAAGAACTTTGTTGGTGACACAGGCAGTGGAATTGAGGGACCCTCACGGAGTCTGCTGATGACACCACTCTGTGTTGTGGTCAGCATACTGGAGGGAACCTTGACAAGCTTGAGAGGTTGGCCAATGCCAACCTCAGGAATTTGAACAAAGCTAAGTGCAAGGTCTTGTACGTGGTTCAGAGCTATCCCAAGGACAAATAGGGGCTGGGCAGGGAATGGATAGAGAGCAATCCCAAGGAGAAGGACTTGGGAGTGCTACTGGATGACAAGCTCAACATGAGCCAGCAATGTGCACTTGCAGCCCAGAAAACCACTCATATCCTGGGTTGCATCAAAAGAATTGTCCAGCAAGTCAATGAAAATGATTCTCTCCCTCTACTCTGCTCTGCGNATATATGTGTGTGTGTGTGTAGAATATACAATTTGGGAGGGACCTCAAAAGATTATACCAGCCTTATGCAGAAAAAGGAGTGTAGCTGAGACTCTCCACCACCCTGTCCGTTCACATCTTGAAACCTGTAGTGAAGATTTTCTCCCTCCCTGTGCAGGTTGCTCCAGTGAATGTTTACCTACTGGAAAATTGTGATGAAGTCCTCTTGAGCCTTCTTTTCTTTAGGGAGAAGAGGCCTGACTCAGTCTTTGTTCATTGGGCATGTTCTCCATTGTCTTGTGACCCTCCTTTGGACCCTCCTCAGGCTGTCCACATCTTTCTTGAAATGTGGGGACCGGAACTGGACACAGTACTCCATGTGGAGCCTGACAGCTTGGCAGAGTGGGATGATCATGTCTGTCTTTGCTAGCAGTGTTTCTGTGGCTGTGGCTCAGGAGCCAATTTCCCTTCCTTGCTGCAGCTTTGCATTGCTGACTCATGTTCATCTTCTTGTCCACCAGGACCCCAAGATCCCTCCCAGCAAGGCTGTTTTCCAGCCACACAGACCCTAGATTCTACTGGGCAATTTGGTGAGATCATACTGTTCTCCGTAGCTCAGTCTTCCAGTCTGCCTAGGTCTCTCTCTGAAATATCTTACCATTGTGATACATTCACCTGACCACCTACTTTGGTGCCATCAACAAAGTTAGTGAAGGTGCTTTCCATCCCATCATCCAGCTCATTCATGAAAATGCCTAATATCAATCCCCAATGGATTTCACTGTTTCAAGAGCTATTTTGCAGCCAGTTTAGCTATATTTCACCTGTTAGTTGGTGGCTCCAGCAAAAACGAGGTGGGCAGTCTTTTTCAGTAGATATATGTATCTGACAGGATTGGAAGAGATCTTTTGGCTATGCTGGATGGTATGCTGTTGTCATATCTCTTATCTCTTTTAAAGTTCCTAGCATTCTTTGTTACTGCAGTTGAAACTTTTAGAACCTTCCCTTAGTGAAGCTGTTTAAATGTGTTCTTTTTTGAATGTATGATTATCTTGCTCTTTTATCTTTACATAGTCTTTTTGTTGATCTTTTTTGTTCTAGCCCAGTGCTGAAATAAGTTATGGTGAAAGTTTTAACTGCTTTGAGGTATGTGCAGGTAGCACAGTTAAAAGGTTGACACAGCTGGTGTACCAGGAGTGCCTTGATAGTGACTTGCCATGTTAGTTGACTGATTCCTGGTCTTGAAGAGCAGCATGGCTCAGTCTTCCACATGCTGTTTCTGAGGGATTTTGAAGCAGTCAAAGGAGAAAAGCAGAGTTATTTTTCATTAGGCTTACATGGCTATGCTGAGATGCATTGTACTGCTTCCTAGAAGAATGCATAGGGATGCAAAGGTGATTAAAACCTTGTTCCTGCCCTTTCTAGAAGAGTGTATATAATGCTAAAGTTTTTGTGCATACTGGACAAAGAGCAGCTAGCTTGGCCTTAAGTTAGTTTTAGCTCTTTTTTTCATTATTTTAAACAATGATTGAGTGTAGTAGTTGGTACATATTTGGAGATCTTTTTTTCTGGCAGCAAGTTTTGCCAGAAACTGTGAAGACTTGGTCAAAAATTGGTAACTACTGGTGTCGGGCTCACCAGATGTCAGGGTTGTGAGATGTTGGGGTCACCAGATGTTGGGGTCACCAGATAATGCGGAGTTGCATGCATGCCCAGGGCTGCAAGGAATGGGGTGAAGGATGGTGCGAGATGTGACAATATCAATATGATACATCCAAAATCACCCCTTTATTGCAGCAAGTACCACATAGTTATACAGCAATAGAACTGTCTCACCACACCTTATTCATTCTCTCCTTGGTTACATGCAGCTGCTTCTGAGACTTTCTCACTCTGATAAGCTCCCAGCCTTCCAGTCCACATAGCTATCTCTGTTATCTCACCTGACTCCCACCAAAGGCAGCTGTGCTGAGGTCCTCTCCCTCGCCGGCAGTTCTTTCCCCTTATCTTTTGTCCTGTTTAGCTCTCAGCTAGTGTAACCAGAGAATGAGACCCGACATACTGGAGAGTAACTAACATGAGAGAAGAAGGAAGTGAATTTAGTAAAGTCTGAGTGAAACCTGCCTTAGTTAAATTTAACTCTGCAAGTAGTGTGCCTAAAGGAAGTAATGCAGTCTTACAAATCAGAGAGAGATGGGTTACAAAGTGTTTAAAGGCAGTCTGCATAGTCTGGATAAAAATGTTAAATGTAAGAATACGTTGTAAACTGAGAGAAGCTAAGGGTGAAGTCGAACTTGAACAGTGAACAGAACCACCAGGTATTCAGATGGAAAGCGTGAGTGGCAATGGATCATGTTAGCAGGATAAGAAGAAAGAACTCATAGAGTGGTAGAGTTAACTAGGATATTTTGTTATGGTTTGTTTGTGGGTTTTTTTGTTCAGTTTTCTTTGTGTGTGTGTGTTTTGTTTGTTGTTTTGTTTTTCTCCTCTGTCTTCATGAAATTGTACTTGAGATTTCTGTGTGCTTTGATCTCTGTGTTTCTTTGAAACTGAGGATTTTCCTAGTTCGGGTAGTCATCTATGCTCTGTTTTCAGGGAACAGAACTGATGATATCTGATACTAGATGTACTTAGGCAGTGACTGAATATAGAGGAGGGGAACATGACAGCTAGAAGTTCTCCATTCTTATGGGTTTTATTAAAGCAGCAAGGTATGTCTGAGAGGAGGTTTGAATGAAGTGGATGTGGCATTTGCTGACTGCTTTTCCTGTGCACTGTACCCTTCTCTAGATGGAAATAGAGAGATCTGTTGCTATTATAAACATCTGTATTTGTACTGAGTTGCTGAAAAGCACTTATACTCCTCTTCAGCACTTTCTCCTGCATTCCATCCTCCTTAACCTACTATGATCCTAAGTTGAAATTGCAACATACTGTAACAGCAGAAGCCTTCAGTGGAGCAACAAAGCTTTGTAATATTTGTCTTTCCCACATGCAAAAAGAAAGTATGTAAATAAAAGGATTTGGTTGAATAATGTGACATGCTTCCACACACAGTAGCATCTACCTTCTTGCGCATGGTACATTCACCATCTGCTACCTCTTTGCAAAAGTCCATGTGTCTTGCATGGACTTTGTGGTGTGTCCATGTTGGATGTCAAACGTCCTGTTACTGTACCATGAGTTGGCTCAAGGGATTCAGTGCAGATAAATTCTTGCTTGCAGTAGGAAGTGCTGGCTGGGCCTAATGAGGCTGGTGTTATTGGGTGTCTAGTATCCAGCATCTTCCATATGGTGGAGGACAATTAAGGACCTCTTTGTCTGTAAGACACAACAGCTCTTGATGCAGTGTAACTCATTTCATAAGGTTCATGACTTGGCTATGTCTGTCAACCACCTGATGTGACTATGTTGTGTATGGACCATTGTCCCACACAATTCTGTGTTGCATGTGTAGTGTTATAAGCTATTTGTGATGCTGTTGTGTCTGTGTTCTACTGTTTGCTGTAATTAAGATTTTGATGCATAGTTTTGAACATGCTGCTTTTAATTTGAACTGGCAGATGGGAATATTTTCTTGCATAGTTTCCAACTGATTTGTGAAACATGGAAGCCTATTGTTGGTATTCTTTTAGAAGAAAAATGAAGATTGTATTTTAGGTAACTGCTGTAACAAGCTTGTAAAATTGTCCAACCAGTGGTCATGGGAACAACCACCTACATAGTGAGCCATAGCCGGTAAGGTGTTTTTTAATTGAATCACTCCTTAACGTTCTATTGCAATTCTCTTAATGCATTCTCTTAATGCATCTCATAGTAGCTATTATATAGTCTGGGCATTGGCTGTGATTAAGAATGTTGTTTAATTATGTCTGCCTAAAATACTGTGAAAATAGTGAATTGCCAGCATTTCAAAATTTGCAAAGTTGCTATTAGAAGTACAGAATGTATTCCTAGGTAGCACTAGGCAAACAAGCAGAGCTGACTGACTAGAAATAAGGATGTTGTCTTTGGCAGTGATCGAGGACATACATCTAAGTAGTTGTGAGTTACAGGTTTGCGTGCATAGATTGGATGAGTCACAGCCACAGGAATTTTTTTTGAAAGCTAGGGAGTTTTTTTAAATTTCATACCTTCCTATTCAAACCTTGATTTCTTCATGAAACTTACAGTGCACTGTAGGTAGGGCTGCTTTTTATACTGATTCAGAAGCTTTGTTTGATGTGAATCAAGAGATATGGTTAAGCACAATAAAACATGAAGCTGTTATGGTTGCAGAATGCTGGAGTTGTAGCTCCTTGCCTATAAAAATCAAAATGATGCATAGCTTCCGAAGAGGAAAAGCTAGTTGTGTGTGTTTTTGCAGAAGCGATGAACTCAAGTTTCTTTGAGGTACCTGACTGAAGTTCGAATCCAGAGGATCTGGGATTTATTTTATTTCAGAATTTATAATAACCTGGTCCTGTTCATCAGTATTCTGCACTCTTTATTCTCTAATGAAATTGCAAAGAGTAGGGCACGTTCTCTAGTTTAGCCATTATTGTTGTACTTTTTGGAAAGCAGTGAGTTTTGGGTGGATCTTCCTTTATAACCTACAATATAGCAGAAGTGGTATGTTTCACTAGCGTGAATTTGTGTTCATTATTTTAGCCAACATTCACTGAAAAAATTGGTTATGGATGTATTTCAAAGCAAAAACATCCCACAATTTTTTAACAGAAGTATTAAAAGTAAGAATATAATGCCAATCTTTAGTGAGCACTTGATATCTTTACATGAGATTAAGCACTGCAGTTTTGTAAAGTAGTATATTTGCTATCGAACTACTTGAAGACAATGCAAAGTTCCAGAGCACTTTGTCATACGGTATTGAAAACAGGTGATAGTTGTATGAAATAGAAGACCTGCCTTTATGAAAAAGTCTTTCATCACTCTTAGACTGTTATATTTCTTGGATAAAGTGGTTCTGTCTGGTGATGAAACTGTTCTCTGGAAAAATGTAATTATTCTTGAAAAACATTTTGCATACTCTAATGGTATTTTAAAAGCTTGTACTTAAGTGTTTATCCTTTTTTTTAAAGATGCATTCTATCTACAGAGGCTTTCCAAGAATATCACTTGAGCTGTTTTCTGCTTAGTATTGACTGCCATGCATACCTTCATATCAACTGGTAGTTAAATTCTATGTTAATATTTTTTTCTGTAGGTAGTGGTATAATTTGTGCTATACATTAATGCATAGTGTAAAATACAGTGTATTTTCTATCACCTGTTAATATTTCAAATATGTGCTCAGCAACACTGAATTTAATTGCACCTAGGAGTTAAATAGATGTGTTTATTTCAGAAAACCTTCTGAAATGAGGGAGCAAGTAATTTTTAACCCTCCTTCCACTTTACCAGGTAATAAATGCCTCCTGCTAGGCTTGATACCAAACTGTTGAATGGGGGAGAATTTATATAGCCTGTTCAGCATTAGAGGAAGTGATCTCCAGTTTGTGGGATGTACATGTGTTGCTGTCACTGCAAGAAGGGTGTCTTATGTTCAAAACTTCTGGTCTTAACATTGGAGCACCCAAGTTTCTGCTATCATTCGAGAATTCCTGGTTCTGTCAGAAAAGTTGAATGCTTTATTTGCCAGTAGTCCTTCCTTTTTGTGTGGTGTGTGTGTGTGTGTATACACACACATATAAAATTCATATATTTTGTTCTTGCTAACACGCCCACCTTCTCCATTTCAAAAGTGAGCCTCTAAATTTGACATTGTAATGCAGTGTCTTAAGAGTTAAGATTATTTTTCTGAAATTGGTGATAAATAGGAACAAATAAGAGTTTATTCAACCTATTGTTAGTTTTTAAAGTAAGCTTCATAGAACGTTAGTTTCAAAGAATTTTTTTGATTGGGAAAGTTTCTTGGGTCTCTGGAGGGTTTCTTTATGAAAGTTGGTCTGGCAAAATCCTGTTGTTGAGATGTGCTGGTAATAAGCATACTCTGGTTTCAACCATGCTGTGCACACTGACAAGCAGAATATTTCTTCCTGCGTACTTCAATATAGATGGTTTTAATTTCTTTTTCTTGTCCTAGAGGACCCTCCAGGTAGGGGTAGTATGTTCTTCTCTTTAAGCCATAGATTTCTCTCTGCAAGGCTGGAATGCAATGCGACAGGATCTTACTAATGTAACAGGGCCTCCAGTAATGTAGCAGCCTCCAGTGCTATATGTTGTTCAGACACAACAGTGCTTTTCCTGGTTTAACTTGTTTTGATTAGAACGAGGAAGAGAACCAAAGGAGAACTATACTAACCGGAACACAGCTTTGCCAGGGTAATCAGTATCCATGCTGGTGCTGCTTCTGCTGGTGTACGCCAATACACAGTATTCACTTAGTTTATCTAATTTTCAGTCTGATGAAAGCTCTCAGAACTTTTGATTCTATTTCACAGAAAAACAAACAAAAAAAACTTCTGTTCAGATTTTACAGCTGTTGGGTTTTTTTTGCTTCGTTTAATTTTATTTTGATTTTTCTTTCTTCTAACTTACTTGTGCATTTTGTGGTATTCTTAAGTTGTCTAAAATGATGTTTTCTTGATGTAGAAATGAAAGGTTGAGTTAGGCACAGTTAGGAAATGGATGCAGAGGAAATCATTACAGTATGTAGCTTCAGAACATGCTTTGGCTAAGTGAACAGGCTGACAACCATGTCTGGCTTTATATTTGAATGGCTCTCCACCCCTGCCTTAAAAAAAAAAATTAAAAAAAAAAAAATTCCTGCCTAATACTTGATCATTAGGAGTAGGACAAGTGTTCTGACAAGAGCTGTTTAAATAAACTGAGGTAAGGTGAATGAATGCCTGAATGGTAACACTCTAATCTGTGATTGAGACTCACGTGTTCCTTTGTCATGTTTTGAGGTCTGTGATTTGCCAGCATCTGCCCTTGCTTTTAATTGGTAGGGTATGCATTGTGACTAGGAAAGACCATTTTGGGACTGGATGGTGATATGGTGGCCGCTGTCACTCCAGTTCAATGTAGGGTTTGCTGCAGCTGTGTCTGCTGAGAAACAGACCTTTACAATTCACTTCTACATTGATGCTTTTGGAAAGTTCACCCGGAGCTGAAGCCCCTATAGGCTTGAAATGCAAGAGTCTTCCAAGTCAAGTCAGTCACCTCTGGTTCTGTTTATTTAAAATAAACAAATTAAAGAACAGAGAAAATCTGATGAGAGGTGACCTCATTAATGTTCATAAATATGTAAAAGGTGAGTGCCGAGAGGATGGGGTCAGGCTTTTCTCAGTGATGCCCAGTGACAGAACAAGGGGCATTGGGTGGAAGCTGAGGCATAGGAAGTTTCATGGAAACATGAGGAAAATTTTTTCACTGTGAGGGTGACAGAACAGTGGAATGGGCTGCCCAGGGAGATTGCGGAGTTTCCCATTCTGGAGAAATTCAAGACCTACCTCGATGCTTTCCTGTGCACTGACGGGGGGTTTGGACTAGGTGATCTTTTGAGGTCCCTTCTAGCCCTTAACATTCTGTGATTCTGTAATGATATGTATAGAGTTTACACCCCTTGGGATGGTTCATTGGGAGAAGCAGTGTTCTGTCTTAGAAGTACTGTTTATTGGAAATATGTAAACTATTAGGCTGAAGATGTAAAGATGTGATAACTTCGAAATAGAAGTTTGGAGCTACGTTGGTTTTGAGTGAACACTTTCGTTAGCTTCACAGGTCTATTCTGTAAGAATAACACAAAAACCATTAGTTCTAAGGACATCCATTTGTGACTCTCTTTTTCAGGTGGTATCATGGAAAACTTGACAGAACAATTGCAGAAGAACGTCTTCGGCAAGCAGGAAAACCTGGAAGCTACCTTATTCGAGAGAGCGATCGGAGACCAGGTTCATTTGTGCTTTCGTTCCTTAGTAAAACAAATGTCAATCATTTTAGGTGAGAATTAAATGTTTTATTTTAAAATACTGTAACCTGTTTATTTTTGGTTGGGGCACACAAAATAGTACAAACAGAAAACAGTCATATTACTGAATATTTTGACTTTGCATGGTATAGGTTTCTACATGTGCTCAACTGTTTTAAAATGTGCTGCTTAAAAATTACTTTCTGGACTAAAGAACAAAAATGCAAGGAAACCAGAAACATCTGGATAGATGCCTGTCTAAAGCAGTTGTGAATATAGTTAAAGCAACATGGGACATTCCATTGGTGAGGGAGATTGTTTTGAGTCTGTTCTGTAGTAGCCATTGAACCTCACAGGGCATAAAGTGCTAGCAGCTCAAGTTGCTTCTATAGCTTTGAGGAAAAACTCCCCAAAAACAGAAAACCAAGAAGAAACAAAGAGATATTTATTTAATAATCCAAAGGCTTGCTGGCAACAGCTTTCAGTATGTGTTTGTATTAGCTGTTCTAAATACAAACAGCTCTTTATTCCAAGTTGTTAGCTAGGATTATTTCATCACTGCCAAGCTGCGTACATTTGTAAATTACTTTATTCTTTCACGTAAATGAAACGTGTTCTGGGAACAACTTGAAGGCTGGTCAGCAAGCAGAGTGGTGGCTGTAGGATAATGTTTATAATATAGGAAAGCAAATGTTACTTAAGCAAAGAAATCTTTGTCTGTTGTCTTGATAACCACAAGTTCAAAACAAATTCTTTAACTTCTGGAAGTGGAAATTAGCCAGAATACCAACATATGAGCCATTATGTGCATGGTTTGCAAGTGCAGGGAGTTCTTGGTTGCATCTGCTGTGTGAAGAAGTGTGGTTCAGAGGTCCTGATCTACTATATTGCCATCTGAGCTATAAGTTTCAGCTTCTTAGGTACACTGATGCTCATTTGGGATCTGATTACTGTGTAGCACTAGCAGGCAAGTAAACTATGCTACTACTTGCTTTCCCGTGCTGTTTGAGATGCTGTGGGTTTTTTTGTTTGTTTGTTTGGTTTTTTTTGGTTAGTAACTTCTCCTTTTGAAGCCAGTATCAGGCATTTGACTACTGGTTCTTGTCTGCTGTAAATCTGTTTCTGGCATCTCAGGTATAAAGTAGTCTAACGATATTTAATGATTGTGTGATTTCAGTTTCTCTGAGGAAAACTTCCTTACAGTATTTTCAAACCTTACAGATTTTTTTGTTTTCACAGATGAATAACCAAAGGGAATGAATTTGTTAGTTAATATTGTTTTTCATAGGTTGGACATGTTTTCACTTTCATTCTTTGACTACCAAGTTTACTTTTGTTTGCTATTACATAGGCAGGTATCGCACTCAAATATCATTGCCGACCTCCGGAATTGGCAGCCTTAAAGTTAGTTCTAGCAAATATAAAGATGGATTTCCTATGTCCCATAGAGTAGTATTGTTGCCACCAAATCTTGATCTTTGTCAGTTGCTCCCTGCAAGTGCTAAAAGTGCCTATAAGTGCTTATTTTTCACATAATTTTCCTAGAATTTTCCTAGATTTCCTAGATATCAGGACTGATATCCCAAATCTTTAAATTCTTTTGGTGCCTCTTGGAAGTTGCATACAGACATATATGCTTAGGCAGCAAAGTTCCATAAAGTATTCTGAAGGAAAATATTTATTTTAGTCTTGTGTTTCAGAATTATTTGTGATTACAGAAGGTTTGCTTTATTTACTATCTCAATGTTCTGAAGAAGAGTTTAATTTAGGACTGATGAAATAATAATCTGAACCTAATCTCTATTGAATAATTTACCAAGGAACCTTTCAGAAAGACCTAGCCTGTGTCTTTAAAATTTTATTGTTCCCTGACTCCTCTTGCTTTCTAAATGCTTAGAAACTTCAGGCTGCATCTCCAAAGGTTTATCTTTGTATATGTGTTACATCACTGCTTGACAGAAATAGTTTAATTCAATGAATTGATTGAGAAGAAAGATTTCTGGAGAGGAATGTATCAAAATCATGACTTTCTAAATAAAAAGAGTAAAAGTAGAAGAAACCAATGAATAAGGTATTCATTTGGAATGAAGGATGGATTTCTTGGCAATTGAATGTTTGAGTTCTTTCTTTTACCCCCTTTTGTTTTTTCGAGTCGCTCACAAGCTTGTTGAAGAGTTCAAACATAAACTGGAACACCGGAATTTTCAAATATATTTATTTTTGGTACCGAAATTTATTCTGAAGTATCCTTAAGATATTTTTTCTATCTTCTGGAAGCTGGAGAGACAAGCAACAGGAGATTTCTTTTTTTTTTTTTTTTTCTTTTTTAACAACAAAAATTGCTTAGCTTGGTAATAAATTATTTCTCAGATTTTTTAAGTGTTTGAGTGAGCCTCTGCTCAGTATTCCTGGCTGGTCTCTCTGTTGCTGGAAAAGTTTGTCTGCTTGATGTCATACATTTAAATAATGTCATTTCATTGAATCATCCGCTCAAAAATATTAAAGGTTTGGGTTTTTTTCAGATTAAGTACCTTTTCACTTCTGCAAATGTCTCTTGAGGATAACAGGAATGTTTTAAATATTGTTAACTTTTTACCAAAAGAACCAATTTCTGACTGATTTTAGAATTTTTATTGGTCAGCAATAGTGAACAGGTATGGTTCCTTCAGTTTTGCTGGTACACTAAGAAATCTCTGTACTTTCATACAAAAACAACCCTTAGAGAATAAAATCAAGTTTTGTAAGAATTCTTTAATTTTGTTAAGTTACTGAAAAAGTTTTGTAAGCTGCCTCCCCCATTAGTTAGAAAATTACTAAATTGTGTTTAAGGAGACACTTCCATTATTCCAAAGTAATTTCTTAACTTTTAATATGGTAGTGGTAAGACTGGCAAGAACATGAATAATATTTGAAAGTGTGTGTGTTTTCTTCATTGTATAACCAAGTGCAATTATTTGTTGAATTTATATAAGCCTGGCATAAGAGGTCTATATTCTCCATGATACAAATAATACTAATATTGTCTCTAATAGTTAATTATTTCAACTTTCCAGGACAGTCACAAGTAGTGTTTTTATTATTTTTTATTTACAGGATTATTGCCATGTGTGGAGACTATTATATTGGTGGACGTCGTTTTGCTTCATTATCAGACCTAATTGGTTATTACAGTCACGTGTCCTGTTTGTTGAAAGGGGAAAAGCTCTTATTTCCAGTGGCACCTCCAGAGGCAAGTAGTAAAATATTTGTCATTTCTTAAACGTTTGTAACTTCAATAATTGTTCATAGTTTTCTGTGAAGAAAGAAATCTTTTCCAAACTTCTGCATAGGCTCAGCATATGCTGAAATATAACAATTTAAAATATATTCTTAACGATACAAAATAATGATTAAAAAACCCACAAAACCCCTGTCCTGGTAGGCATAAATCCTGCCAGGCTGGTTTAAACCCGTGCAACCCCCCAAAAAAACCTCCAACAAACTGAATTGTTTTTTAATGAAAATTTGTAACAAGAAAGGTGGATGTAAAATGCACTAACAGCATTGTGAGTAAACAGAGCTAAAGAAGAAAATGTGCAGTTCTTGGCTAGGAAAGAGTACTGCAAGAATGTAGCTCCTGCTGTTTTATGATATTTTGTGTATCTAACAACAATTTTAAAATGTTCATCCTGTAAATAACCAAGATTTCTGAAAAAAAAAAGATTTCTGAGTTTTTTTCACATGCCCATCCAGAAAATGGTGTAACTAATGAAAACGAAATAAAATGCTGCATAACGCTCTCCCCCAACAAAACCCTAACCTAAATAAAGATGTTTCTGAATGTTAAGCCTCAGGAAATTTCCACTTTAAGTGGAATAAATTTTTAGAAGTATACTTTTGTGGGAATTATCTCACTGGCATTTTTTTTTTTAACATGATAAATGCAAGTTAAGTGTCATGCCAGAAGACAAAGCAAAAGGAGAGCTCTCATAGTTAACTGTGTAAGCTATGCTTCCCTAGTTCTCAGTGCTTTTGAGCTTTGAAAATTTAAAACTGGCAAGGGGGATATATGTTTCAGATAGCTGAGTGTATTTGGTTTGAGCTTTAATTCAATTTTGATCTGAACATAATTGAAGGAGAATGAATCTGTGTTTAAATGTGGGCTCTAGATATATATAAATGTAGATGTATCTCACTGTAGCCATGTCCCATGCAATATCATTTGAGGACAGTCTGAGGAAACTGGGGAAGATGGAGTCTGGTGAAGAAAAGGCTTCAGGGAGACAGGAGCCCCACAAGACAGCTAGAGAGGGTCTATTTATAAAGGCCTGGAGTGATAGAATGAGGGACAATGGAAATTAGAGAGGTTAAGATTTCGATTGGATGTTAGGAACAAGTTCTTTACCATGAAGATGATGTAACATACCATGAACAGGTTGGCCAGGGAGATAGTTGAGGCCCCATCCCTAAGGGTATTCAAAGGTCAGGCTTGACAAGTCTCTGAGCAACCTGATCTAATAGAGGGTATCCCTTCTCACTGCAGAGAGATTGGACTAGATGACCTTTGAAGGTCTCTTCCAACCCAAACCGTCCTATGATTCTATGATAAAAGTGGCTCTTACCAGTCATTGACCTCAGAATAGCATAACAATGAGGAGAGGGATTCTGCACTAGAAAGGGGGGAAAGTATTATTGACTTTGCTTTCTTCTCTTAAATTGTAGCCTGTGGAGGACAGGAGGAGAGTTCGAGCAATTTTACCTTACACCAAAGTGCCAGAAACTGATGAAATAAGGTATGTTTTAATAATAGTAGCAATTGTGAAATTCCTAAGAGTATTTATAAATACCAGTAATTTAAATATGTGTTCATATGCACATAGCATCCAGTTGCATCTTAAACCTTAACACAGTTAGGTTGAAGGATGATGCTTCTTCTTTTTCACTGCAAATAGTAATAAGACTTTTTATTCTTAATATATTTATTGGTATTAATAAGAAGGGAAATGACATTAGGTTTATAGGAGTAATACTACAGTTCTGAAGTACATTATATAAAACCCTGAATTTCTCTGCAACAGGGTAAATTTGTATATGAAAGACTTTGTGGAAACAGTTTTTATCATATGAGAGTGCAAAAAAAAAAAATTCGATAAATAAATAAGCTAGGCTTTTTTCCCTGAACTTCCACAGCACTGAGAGCAGCTAAATCATTCAAACCAAACCAATTCTGACCACTGGAGAAGAAACATGATCATTAACTACTCATAATTGGAAGAATAGAGTATTTAATCCCTTCTTCAAAATAAGAAAAAAAAGAATTAGTGTTAACAAAACCTTTACCTTTAATGTTCTAATATTAATTTTCTTGCCTGTGCTTGAAAACTTAGACTGTTTTCTCCCTCTTTATTTCTCTGTCCCTAAAATGAACCAAGAAGGATTTCCCCATCCCTTTCCCTGATACTTTTACGTAAATGTGTAATCTCCCCTAATTTAATATTTATATTATTTTTTGGGTTTTTTTTAAACATGAAATTGCAAGTCTATCATAGTCTAATACTTTTTTTATTAACTGTTACTTGCCTCCTCTCTATCATTGGTGCCTCAATAATGTCTTAGGCATTGTCTGTACTCCTCACATTTCTTAGATTTTCATGAGATGCTGTGTAGAATGGAAACCAAACCAACAGTCCCGCAATCACCATGTGCTGGTTACGTGGAAGAGATACTGTTTTCTCGAGATGCCAGGCTTTTGTTTCTGGGTTTTTTTGGTTTTGTTTTTGTGTTGTGCATATTAGGGTTTTTTTGGTTGTTGTTGTTTTCTTTGGGAGTTTTTGTGTGTTTTATTTTGTTTTTTTAAGATGGGAAAAATAGGAATATTTGAAAGAGATTTGTAGCAATTTTTAATCTCTGTAATGAGACCCTCTTGGTTTCATAAGTTGATTTAGCACACCAGCTGAATGGGGAATTGGCTCATTTTGGGGGCTGTTAGCCTAAGACATAGAGAAAAGTATATGGCAGCTTTATATCCTCATTAGGATGGAAATTTAGCCCAAGGCTCACAGGCCAGTTCTATCTGACCTTTTTTAAAGAATGCTGTGAGGGTATCTGTCTTTGAGATTGTTTTCAAAGCAGATGATAAGACAGGGAAGGGACTCGCAAATTGCATATTGCAATTAAGGCTTCCTGCTATGTAAAAATAAAAGGATAGATTGAGAGTATTAAGTACCTTATTGCACCTACCAGCTTAAAAGGAAACAGCATTTTATTACTTTGTTATCATAACAAAAATTATAGGAAATTATACCTTTCCCTCTTCTTTTAGGATACGGTGGAGTTCCATGTTTGGATTTTGAGATCCACGTGGCTAGAATAGTTCTATCTGTGGCATAGCTGGGACTCAAGTTCTCAGTTTGTTCTAGGTCAAATTAAAATGCTCTTGAAGACTTCATGCATTTCAGAGAATCTTGATTTTAAAAGCTTAATATCATCAGTAATATCTAGAAAGTTGGAAGCATTACAGAGTTCATTTCAGCCTATGTTCCATGCAGCAACTTGATGTATAGTTCTCTGCAATAGACCTAGTGGAGGGTGCTCCTACTGTCCATCATCCGTTTTCAGCATTTAGGTACATTAGCATTTATTCTGTTTTCAGTAGTGGTTTGTTGGTTTGTTACTTAAAATTCTTGCTGTTTGCTTTGTACTTAGGTTAACACCTTTTCTGTTGGCCTAATTCCAGTGACAGAAATACCATGGAAACTTGCTACATAATTTTTGACTGAAATACTAAATAAACTACAATCGTTTATTTCTATTTCCTGTACCCTGATGCATCATCAGACTTTATTGAGAAGTCTTGCTGTGCTAAAGTGAAAGGCTTTCATGTGCCCTGAGTTTGAGATAACATTTAAGAAGTAACTTAAACTAATTTTCCAAAAGTGAAACTCCCTTAGACATGTTAAAGCTTCTTATTTATCCTTCTCCTGTAGCTAATCTCGTGGCTTTTCTGGTAGCTGTTCTGTACTTTGTAGTACTTTTCTTCATATGTGAGAACATAAAGAATAGATACTACACAGGTTTTTATTATAGAAGATTTCTTTTTGATGAAAGGAGTATTATTTTCTTATACACTATTAAGAGTATCTCTGATTATTTTACTTATAATATTTGATCCTTCTTGATAAAAGAGCAATGTTACTATCTTATAATGTTGTGTTATTTTTGTTTTAACCATTCTTAGCAAAGTTCGACGTTGACAGAACTGAAGAACGTATGTAGTAGTTTAAGGCTTATTGGAAAATTCTGATAAGAGAAATTGGGATGTTCCTGAAAGTTCAGTGCAGAATGTAAATAAATTATAGCATTGGTTGTAAAAAGAATAATAATGATAGACAGGCTGGAGGGAAAAGTTTAAGGAAATTCAACAAGAGCAAGTGTAAAGTCTTGGACCTGGGAAAGAAACAACTCCACATATCAGTATAGTTTGGGGACTGAAGGAGAAGGGGAAAAGGATCTGGGGGTCCTCGTGGATGGGAGGTTGACCATGAGCCAGCAATGTGCTCTTATGGCCAGGAGAGCCAATGCCATTCTGGGGTGTATTAAACGGGGTGTGGATAGTAGGTTGAGAGAGGTTCTACTTGCCCCTCTACTCTGCCCTGGTGAGGCCACATCTGGAGTCCAGTTCTGGGCCCCCTGGTTTGAGAAGGACTGCTTGAGAGAGTCCAGCACAGAGCCACAGAGATGATTAAGGGAGTGGAACATCCTCCTTATGAGGAGAAACTGAGGGAGCTGGGGCTTTTTAGCTTGGAGAGGAGGAGCCTGAGGGGTGACCTCATTGATGTTTATAAATACGTAAAGGATGAGCACCAAGAGGATGGAGCCAGGCTCTGCTTGGTGATGCCCAGTGATAGGAGGAGGGGCAAT
>WBNM01036464.1:0-20666 GCA_013399055.1 Ramphastos sulfuratus | reverse complement strand
GAGGTCCCTTCCAGCCCCCGACATTCTGTGATTCTATGATAAAGGCTGTATTATTCATTGGTTTGCTTAGAGGAATAAGAGAACAATTTCGCTCTCTTGGATCTTGGGCACTGGCTGTCACTGGTCACCTCTCTGACTCCTCCACACTGAATACTGACCTCATGAGCAGATAACATGTGAGATCTTGCTGGTTTTCTGTCAAGGGAAAGAGAAGGTGGTGGCATTGGCTGCTTCTGGGCTGTCTTTGTCCCGGCAGGATGATTGGATTTCTGTAGTATTTCTAAATTGTAAATAATTGTATATAGTTGTAAATATATGTAAGTGTGTTTTGTATATACGCTTGTAAATTCAGCTTGCTGTAAAATACAGCTTTATCTTACTTCCAAACTGTCTGAGCTGGTCTGGTAGATTTTATTGGAGGGTAGTTTTCCCAACCCACCATAATGTATTAGATAAAAACCATAAATCGGAAGTGTAAATGCTTATATATACTATCCACTTAGCTGTCAGGAAAAATACACAGTATGTTATCAGGTTAGGTTATCAGTTCATGGATTTTTCACAAACAGGTTTTCTCAACTATTTTGTGGAAATGATACCAAGAATTATTTGTGTTTATTAAAGTTTATATTATGAATGTATACCTGATTGAAATCTTGCTGTAACCCTCTTCAGTTTCCTTAAAGGAGACATGTTTATTGTCCATAATGAATTGGAAGATGGCTGGATGTGGGTTACAAACCTACGGACAGATGAACAAGGTCTTATTGTAGAAGACCTGGTAGAAGAAGTGGTAAGTTTTTATATTCAAATTTATTAAATGAGTAAGATTTCTTTGTAAAATAATATTGAAATAAACTGAAAGTACTGATATTTAGTCGCCTATTTTCTAGTTACATGCTTTCCTAAACCTAGTAATTGGATCCACTGGTTTTAAAATAGTATTACAAACTTAAAACTAAATCAGTATGAGCAAAGTCTTTATTCACTTGTCCAAATTAAATTACAAATTAGTGATCTTGCAAATTTACTGGGGAGTTTCATAAAGTCAACTGTCCTGGTGAATAATCTGGTACTCATTTAACTGCATTTCTATTTTTATACTTGCCATGAAATAACCAAACTGTATGGAATGTAATTTTTCATTGTGATAGCTCTTTATTTTTAGGATGAAATGTAGGTTAAAAATATATTTGTTAGTTAATTATACCTGTAAAGGCTCATGTGAACTCATAAGCTGACCAGGTGACCTATAGATAATTCAGTTATCTGGGGAGCACATGGTTTAAGAAAAATCTGGTTTTTCATTCCGAAGATCTTTTTTTTTTTTTTAAAAAAGTTCCACATTGCCTTGGAGTCAAATATTATCAGAAATATTTGATAGTATTTTCTTCCACAGTATATGTGATTTGCTAACAGCAGTGTTAACTGCAGATGCTTGCCAGTCTGCATCAGGATGTAAATGGTTAAAGTGAAGTGGCAGAAACAAACTATTGAACTGTAGACTCAGGTATCAGACATCAAGTTAATCTTAGGAAACCTGAGATTTAAAAAAGTTGCCACTTCTAAAGAAAGGCTTGAAACATTATAGAAGCGGTCCTCCGAAATAACGTATTTTGGGTGAATTTTCACTTAATGAATTAAAAGGAAAACTACTTTAACTGGACTAAGCCCTTTGGTTCAAAAATC
Source organism: Ramphastos sulfuratus (assembly GCA_013399055.1). NCBI lineage: Eukaryota > Metazoa > Chordata > Aves > Piciformes > Ramphastidae > Ramphastos > Ramphastos sulfuratus. Next base: position 18,977 of record WBNM01036464.1, on the reverse strand, counting down.
TCTCAGACTTCTTAATGTTGTGGGTTTTTCTGTTAAAACAGAAGGTCTTAACCCATGATTTTATTTTTTTAATTGAGCTATCCTGTTATCATGCACTTCATTAATATGTTGTTTTTCTCATTAGGGAAGAGAAGAAGATCCACATGAAGGCAAAATGTAAGGATTTTTGTTTTGTTATTAAAAGCAATCATTACTGTTCTGTAAAACACCAGCTATGAGGTTTCACAACCTCTGGGAAGGTGAACCCAAGAGGTGTATTTTTTAATCTCAATACCTTTTTTATGTACTGACTGCTGAAGATGTATTGGTAGTTGACGTATAAGAATCCTGTTGCTAATGGGTTTTGCAGTGCTAAAATCTTGGCTGCATCCTTGTATGATCACTTTCAGCCAAAATATGCACAATATAGTGGTTCTTGAACACAGAGTTTGTCTGAGGTATTCCTCTGGTTTTCAGATCTGAATTACTAAATCCTGGAGAGAGAGCAAAAATGATAGTTCCAGCTTGTCTCTTTTAGCTTCATTTAATAATGCTTAAGCTTTAAAGAGAAGGCTGGAGGACTATTAAGATCTGTTCTGTTTGTTTAAATACCTACAATTTATAATTAATAATGTGTTGATATATCAAGTTGTTGATAGATTGTCTTCAGTAGTAAAGATATGTGACAAAAGAAAGTTCCAATAAACTTCTAGTGGCATGATTATTTTATCTGTCCTCTGCTTGCTTACCATACTTGCAGCTGCTGCTTTTCTGCTTTTTTCTGTGTTGCTCAGTTTATGGTTTCAACAAGCTTACAGCCAAAGGAAGCATTTCTTGTTATCTTCCTAGGAGAAAGAAAATCAGGGGAATGTTTGATGTTTGTTTACTGTTGGCCAGTGTTCTGCTACTCAGTTTGGCACTAGGGATGCCTTCAAACGTAGGATTTGCTTTTTCGTTTGCAGAGTAGCTTGTAGCTGATGCTAGGAGCTTTGACACTGTCTGTCCACAGTTACTTGTGCCCCTCAGAGGAATTCTGCAGAGGCAATAATTCCTTCAGACATTCCAGTAGCCAGAAATTATTCTTTAAAGGTATAGAAAGAAAAGTTAAAGCTAGTGCTCTTTTCTGATACCTAATAAGGCCATATTTTTTAAGTGTTATTTTAAAGGACAGTAAGCTATTAAGTTGTGGCATGTTAAGCTCATACATATAGTCACAAGTATCAGGCTGAGACTAGACAGAAGCTACTAAACTTTCAGGACACTGTTCTGGCACAGAACTCTGCCAAAATGGAAGGTGTGAGATGTATAATAAAGCTGAGTTTTAGTTCCAGAGCTTCTGGCAAAATTCAATTTTAATTTCTCTGTACAGTCTTTAATCTCCTTCTTTGAGTTTTGGATTTCATGATTCAAATAAATTACTTTATGAGAGTGACTTCAAATAATGGCTATCAAATTATCTACAATTGAGACAGTTCATTTTCATCTCTAAACATAATTGGATTTGAATATCAGCTGTTGAACATTTTTATTGAAAATTTTTTTATATACCCTTTATTGCTATTTTTTTCATGCTATTGGCAGAACACAATCACTAAATAGCATAATCATTGATCATCTCATCTATGTATATCAGGTCTTTTTTAAATAAAGATCAGTCTGTAGGTGCCAGAGCCTTGGATGTCACCACAGCTAATGAAAGAATGCTGTTAGTCTTGCTTTCTAATTTCTGTCTTCATCTTTGTTAAGATGGTTTCATGGGAAGATCTCCAAACAAGAGGCGTACAATTTGCTGATGACAGGTACTTGTGTTTCTAATTGAAGTACAGTGGTAGTGAAATGTCCCAAAGTGATTCTGCTTGTATGAAACAGTAGCAAAACTTCCTTCTACATGTGAACATATGTGAGCGTTTAGTCTGGTCAGCTTTTGTTACTTCAGTAGAATAATGTGTTGGAAGAAAACTGCTGTGGCTATGAGTGTTGAGTATATTCTCAAGTACAGTTAATTCAGTATTTTTTTATTGAAGTATTTTTTTATTATTAATACTTGTGATAAATTATATCCCTTATTGATGTCTTGATCAAAAGGCTATGGAGAATAGGCTTTTATGTACCTAAAGAAAAATTATATTACAAACTCTTCGTAGAGCAAATATTAATTGAGATGCAAATGTCAAGATTTCTGACCCATATTGTTATATATCATGCTTTAAATATTAGAACAGAAATAGTTAACTTTTGGAAATATATTATGAAACATTTTCTGTGAAGTGGTGGCTAAGATGTAACAAGGTTGCTGTCTACAGCCAAACCTTTTTGCATGAATTTTGACATTCCATGTCATGTAGTTGGAAATAACCACTTAAACTTACCTATAGACTTTGCACTTCTTCAGGTGTGCAACTCTTTCTAATTTATATGGAAATGATTTGATAAGAGCTTATATATAATGCTAAAGAAAGTAACACTTACGATATGTTTTCAGTTGGTCAAGTGTGCAGTTTTCTTGTGAGGCCTTCAGATAATACACCTGGTGATTATTCACTTTATTTTCGGACCAGTGAAAATATTCAGCGCTTTAAAATATGCCCAACATCAAACAATCAGTTTATGATGGGTGGCAGATACTATAACAGGTAAGCTTTAATGGTGAAAGGAATTGTGTGTACTTTGTATATGTGTAAAGAATTTATATAACTTAACTTATTTACTGATAAAAGACTGTAGTTTTCTTAATAGTATACTAGCCATTTAACCTGATTTCCTTACTAGTTACTTTTAACTGATCAGGTTGTTAAAGCTTGCAGAAGCCTAAGCATAGCTTGTTTCTTTTGAAGTATTGTCCTTCTTCTGTAGATGTTTTTCTTCACACTGAATTGTGGACTGTAAAGATCATATGTTCATCTCTAATTAAGAAAATGTGGTGGTGTCTCAGAAGCTACTATTTGTATTCTTGCCCAATTGAAAAGGGAAAAGACAAATTATAATTTTACCTGAGACATTTAATGGGAGTTTCAAATACTAGAAAAGATTATTTACAGGAACAGGGACAAAATGCCTTCATTGTTGGAAAAAGTCATTAAATTGCATTGTGTTTGATACTTGATGAGAAATACCAATCAGTTTGTTTAGAGTTAGCAAACTTCTTGTGCATTCGTTTTGCCATTGGTACCAAAAATAATTTGTAATAATTAGTACAAAACCAAAAAAAACATGACAGATGTGGGAGAAACTAACAATATCATTTCGTCTGTGATAATCTTGGGTTTAGAGTTGTGGTAGATGCAAGGCTTCTCAATAATGAAAACTCTTCTCCCTCTTTTAAGGGAGACTGTTGTCTGTATCACAAAATCAACAACTTTCCAGACTTGCTTACCTTGAACCAGGGCATTCTTCATCCCAATGGAGAATTTCTCCCAGTTTGGCTTCTGGGTGGGTAGAGATCCAGAAGCTTATGTGTCTGAGAAAATGCTGAGGTCTCCTAACTTAGAAGTCCAGTGGACTTTCTCATATGTGTTCAAATGGAGGATCATCTGAGGCTAAACAATTGAACCCTAATGAACCTATGCATATTCTACACCCTGCTTACCTAAGTACTTTCTGCATCAGCCTGTCCTCCAGACACAGCCTTCTTGAAAACCAAGCTGGTTGCAGTGTCAGCCTTTCATGATGGTAAATTTTATTTGCCCATTTTTAAGTGGTTTATTAAGAAGATGATAGATTAGGGGCCCCTACCCTAGGTGCTGTCTAACTAGCAAATTAATGGAACTCTTACTAGTCGCAGATGGTTTTGCAGCATTAAATACTAGACCTTCAAAAAAGATACTATTTTTGTTAAGTTATTGGTTTAGATTACTTACACAATACTGGATTCACTTGAGGCAAGTCTATAAATTGTATTTATCTCAAAAGATTCTTTGATGGAAGAAAACAAGATTATAAAGTAGCACTACTTATGACAAAATGCTTTTAAACTATTGTTTTTAAAAATATTTTGGTACCTAATTTACAGAGATCTTCCTCAATGGGAAAAGAGGTTTTGCTTGGCTACAAAAGGATTTATTTTTGCTATGTATTTTAAACAATTACAGCTACTCTCCTAGGCTCCCATTCAGTCTGACTTAGTATGTGCTGCAGGTTGCTAAACTTCCTGAAAGGTCAGGAATGAAGTGACACATAATACAAGATAATAAGGCTGCAAAATGAAGACGTTAACTTCTTAAATTCTCTAATGTAAGATCTACTGTATAGGGCAATAAAGAAGGAGCAGGAAAAAGAAAGAATCTTTGTGGGCTTTGTAATTCTCTTGTTAGTTCATTTAATTGGAACTAAAAGAGAGAATTCTGAAATATGTGAAGAATTACATGGGGTTTTTTGGGTGTTTTGGGAGGTGGTGGCATGGGTTTTTGTTTGTTTTTTCTTTGCCTGTAACAATCGAAGGTTGGTTTAAAAAACCCAAGAAAACAGGGCACTGAATCCAGAACAGAGATATATAAAGCATTAATTTATGCAAGATAATGAAACTATGTGTAAGCACTTCTTGGTACAAATAGTTCTGTCTTTGTGGCTTATCTGAAAATGGACTTTACTAGAACATTTCCAACTTTTGTGAATCTTTCTGTTTGTACTATGGATAGCAAATTACTCTACTAATAATCTTTTCACGTTTTTGTGGAAAAGCTGGCAAAGCAATTTTTTGGTGGCTGTACTGAGTCTGTCTGGGGATGGAGGCAGTTAGTTTTCTTTACAGCAGCCAGTATGATGCCATGATTCAGATTTGCAGCCCAAACTGTGTTGATAACACCAGTGTTTTGGCTCTTACTGAGCATTGCTTGCACAGTGTTGAGGCTCCCTCTCTTCTCCAGAGAGCTAAACTGACCAAAGAGGTATGCTCAGCAATAAAAAAATGGAGAGGATATTTTGTCTTCACCAGTGGGTATTGCTCAGACTGTCTGAGCATCAGCCGCCTTGTGAGAGGTGGTGAGTGAATGCTTTTACGTCACTGGTGTCCTTCCTCCTCCTCTACATACTAAACTCTTTTTGTAAGATTCTATCACATTTGTTGTTTTCTCATCTATCCTGAGGGAAAGCACTTTGGAGTGTTTAGCTGCTGGCTGGTGCCAGCCCTCAATAGGCATTCAACATCCCACTCTTCCTCCTCCTTTACTGGAGCTTTTGTTGCTAATCATGACATTATGTGGCAGGGAATGTACTTTTGACTGTTTCAGGTCAGCTGTCATACTGTGTCTGCCTCCAGCTCCCTGCCATTCTCTATCCTGTTTGTGGAGTAGGCACAGGGGAGCAGAGTTCAGGAAAAGCCTCAGCACTGCAAGTGATGGCTTAGCAACAGTCAAAACACTGGTGCGCACTCAGCACAGCATTTCAGTTACACCTAAAATCAGCACTGCTGCTGTGCAGACCTTGTACAACAAGTTTAGTGACTCTCTGAGATCTCAGTACAAAGATAAGCAGTTACTGGTTTATGGATTTTACTGGGAGGGTGATTGAACATTGGAACAAGTTACCCAGAAAGATGTGGAGTCTCCTTCCTCTGAGATGCTCAAGATGTGACTAAGCAAGGGCTGCAGTAACCTGCCATTGTTGACCCTGCTTTGAGCTGAGGGCTTGGGCTGTCGGTTGTCTCAGAAATGCCTGCTGTGCTTAGTCAGTCTGTGAAGAACTTCCACAAGTGTTTCACAGTGGTTTTGGTATGAGAAAACTTTTACTGTTTCAATTCTGGTTTTATAGGAAAAGTATGCCAGGCCATTTCAGTCCTTCTTTCTATCTGCCGCCTTTCAAAAATTCAACCTATGCAACAGGTAGCATTCAAAAACCTAGGCCGTAAAGTTAAGCATAATTCTTCATTTCTGGTGACTTTATATCAAGAAGAAGATAAGAAACATTGTCCCAATAGTTTATAAAGTGAACAAGCCCTCTACCTTGAATTTCAGAGATGATAAAATTAGAAAAACTAGATGACTGGAAGATAATTTTATTTCAGAAGGTAGGTTACTCTGTGTTGTGATGGGCTGGGCAATGTGGGCTCCATGTTTTGTATTTACCTTTATTAGGTTAACAGTGTATAGAGGAGTGTTGCTTAGTTCTGCATCCTAGGGTCATCATTATATGAAGTGTCACCTGAGTAACTTTCAAATCACCTTTAAGTGCTTAAAAAAAAAAAAAAAAATCTTCTCATCATGGTGAGGTACTTTCAAAATCATCCAAGTTAGCCAGGTTCTGGGGAACCTAACAAGCCCTATGCATTTTAAAATTACTGAAGTAACTAATGCACTGTTGAGACACATCTTACTTCTGTATATCAAGCCAAGTTTAACAATTTGTTTAAAAAAAAATAAATCCATGTTTATTTATACTTTGCTTGATGCATTTTATATAAATAAGATTTTTGTGCTTGTCAGACATTGAAAAGCCCTGTGATTCATTTTCCTGTCCTCTAGATAAGTTTTGTGGTCAGTCTGATTTCATACTTGACGTTTTTACATGTTAGATAACTCTGATGACTTGGAGATTCACGTTCTCTGGTGCACTTGTCTGGGGATGCCTGATATCTTCGTGTTTGCAGTGTTCAGTTTGTTCAGATATTGGCACTATATAAGTGGCCATCTGAATCAAGTTAATTTGTGCAATGAGAGGGCTACAAAGCAAACGCTTTAGTCTCTCCATCACGGCATAAAGTCCTACTCTATGGAGTAGGAGTAGTATTCTGACTCCCAAAGGAGTTTTCAGATACAACTCGGTTTATTCTTCCATTTTATGAAATTGGAAGAATTTAGGCACCTGCTTCTTAAACTGAAGAACTCCTGCATGCATTTTATCAGAGGAAGGAGAGGAGGCATTGACAGTCCAGGTATTTTTTATTTGATTAATGAGAAAAAATATGTAATGCTCTTTTGCTTATTATTGGTAGTGGCTATTCAACAAGCAAAATATAATATCTGAGTTTTTCTGTAGTGTGATAAGGTGTAACTTTCTACACAGCAGATGGCATATGCAGATTGCATCTCAGTAGAAACTGAAATAAATTATTTGATTTTAGTAATACTAAAAAAAGAAATTGATGTAGTTCTGTGTAACTGAAAGCTCTAAATACTTGTGGGAAGATTATTTTATCAGTTGTGTACTAGCTTATAGCTTCAGAATGAGAGAGATAAAATGAAACAAAGGTGTCTTTATGTACAATTTTGGAGATAATTTTTACTTCATCAGATACTCTTCCTATGTTGCACATAACTGTGTCCAGTTGTAACAGATTTCATTGCTGTGTGCCTTGTTGATTATCTTTGCACATCCAGCTAAGTACGCGTGAAGTGTCTTCTCACCAGTTTTGTTTTCTATTTAATTATTCTTTTTTAGGTTGATATTTTGCATATGAATGATTCATTTTTATCAATGTTCATATTGGAGTTCTTTATTACTATGTAAACTTAAGTAGCTGCAAAAGTTAAAGCAACTAAAATGCCTTGAGTTTCAGTTTGTATCTCTCATTGCTTCTCTCTTGAGCCTTCCAAACACAACTGCTGTTTGAACTTGCTGGTTAGAATTAATGCTTCCCTATAGAGGAGTGCTACCAATTGAATACTTAACATGATAGCTCACCCATTTTCTAGTATAAGCTGTTCTACAAACTTCTTCTGTTCCTTTCCTCCTAGAAAGAAATTGCTCTGTGCTTGTGATATCTCTCATTTACCTTCTTAAGTTAATCTAGGATTGAAGTTTATTGCAGATGTAATAGCAATTTTCAGCCTTCTTGGTGAGCTGGTAATGCACATATGCTACTTGAAAGTGGAAAAGCAGTGTCTTTATTTGGCATTTTAAGCAACTAATTAAAATATTTTGCAGGGTTTAATACATTCTGAATACAGTTTTGTGAGCTTTCCTTGACTTCAGTATAGTAGTAAATTCTCATTGCTGCAAATACGATTATGATATTGAACATTTGATTTTATTAATTTTGTGAGAAAGTTTTCTATGGTTCAGTGGAAAAGCAAATTCTCAGAGGAAACTCCTGTTTAACATTTGAATCCTTTTTTATTGGAACAGTATTGCTGACATCATTGAGCACTATAGAAAAGAACAGATTGTTGAAGGATATTACCTTAAAGATCCTGTTCCAATGCAGGTAAGATTTTGTCTCTGAGCTTTTGTTGTTGAAGGCACAGACCTAATTACCAATGAATCAGTTTATGAACAGAATTACAGAAAAAAATGTTAATTAAACAGCATCGCCTCCAATTTTAATATTTTCAGCTTGTGTATCTCTTTTATTTTATCCTCAAATGCATTCACTTGCTAAAGGTTGGCTTGTAGTCACCAGAAAAAATGGTAAGCATTGTCTGTCCTCTGAGGTGTTCATCCTCTGCTGTGTCCACCTAGCTCTGGTCCTTTGCTCATCCATGCTGTGACTTAGTCCCATGTTAGGGGCAGCCAGGCTGCCCTGTGTCTGAAGTTATTCTTCTGCCAGAGGAAACATGTATACACAGAAAAGCTTCAGGGATAATTTCAAGGCTGGGATTGCAGAACTTGTTCTGGAGTGCTCTTGCCCAATAGCAAAAGCTCTTCATAAGGGATCTCCATATCATGTAGCTTTTCATGAGCTTGTAGCTAGTTATAAAGTATACATGTTTATTTTATTCCCTCTGTGTTCCCAGACTTTCCTATTTCAATGGTTAGAAATTTAATTTCCACTTTAAATAGCATTACACTCAAGTCATACCCTTTTAGAAATCTGTCATACCAACATGAGAACATTTCCCTTGGTTAGCTCCCTAAGCTAAGTGTACTAAAGACGATCCTGTCCCTTTTTAATGTTCTCATCAATATTGGTGCAAGCTTGCCTTCCTTCATTGTGCTGCACCAGAACAGCTTAGAGTACTATGTCATGGGTAATTCCTTTTTTCTCTGGAAAATACTTAATGACTCCTATTTTAGGACATTTCTGCTTTCTGTGGTGGGTTGATCCCAGTCAACCTTTCTTTGCTCACTCCCCTCTCCTGTGGAGTGGAGATTGAGACAAAATTAATCCTGGGTTGAGAAAAATACATCTTTGTAAGCAAAGGAAAGGGCAATGGATGCAAAGGCATTTACTCACCACTTCCCACAAGCAGACTGATGCCCATCTGGTCTCTGAGCAGTGGTCACCCAGGAACACACCATCCTGCCACCACTGCTACCTTCTCAGTTTTATTGGTGATCATGATGTTAGCCTGCCAAAGAATATCTCTCTATTCACTTCTCATCAGCTGTCCCAGCTACGTATGCTTTCAACATCTTGCCCACCCCAGCCACCTTGCTGAGAGCAGGGGTAGAGTGTAGGATGGAGATGGTCCCGAGGCTGTGCAACCACTGAACAGCAGAAGCCAAAACACCAAAACTCAGTGCTACTAGGGCTGCTGTTGCAAAAGTTAACTCCTGCCACACCCAGCACATTGTCATAGCCACATTATATTATAGCTAATCCTCAGATGTTTAAGTTTCTCATTTTCTGTTTTCTAGTGGTATCAACAGGTGTAACTTTCATGTTGTAGTAGTAAATTTACACCTTGTTAGTCTGATGTTTCCTACGCTGATGATTGTGTTGTATCATCAGTGCTTCTCAGTAGTTTGCTGCAGTTAGCTTGCATTTGATAATGTGGCTTGGATACAAGCCAGAGAGTCCTGAGACAACTCCTTGAAAAGCTTCTGTAGTAACTTTCCTCCTTTTCCTCTTGAATCATAACAGTAATTGTCTTTATTTTAGCTTTTTTGCATAGCCACTCAGAGTTCCTGTGTTAATTATCTTCTCTGTACTAAATAATTTTCCATGTGAGATTACTTCATGTTCTATTGAGATATGTTTACAACTTTCTTTGTTTAAAAATATTAATTTTCATCTTTGCATTATCACCTTCCACATACTACTGTGCTCTGTGCTTTTGAGGGGAAGAAAAAAGTAAGTCTTGCATACTATTAGGCTCAGTCTGAGGGACTTCCTCTGTCTACCATGAAATTTTCTTACAAATAGTTGTCACTAGATCTGCTGTTTTGTGTCCTGTTCCTTTTTGTAGTTATGTTATGGATATTACCTTGAGCTCCTAAACATCTGGATATTGCTTCCACTTAATGTCCAGTAATTCCTCTTAGTATTATTACCAAAGTATTTTTCATCTTGCTTTTGTCATGTTGTTCAAAATCATAATTCTTGTAGATATATGGGGAGGAAGAAAAGTAACATATTTAGTATGAGCCAGTTCTTATATTGCTTTTCATCTCAGTGCCTTTCCCACTACTTCACAAGTCTTGCTTTTCATGTTTTCTTACGGCTGAAGAACTTTTGATAACGAGCTTACGTGGTAAGGCCAAACTTGGCTTGTCTTTTGCCAATTCTCATTTGTTACTTGCATTTCCAGATAATACAGTTTTCTGTGCGAATTTATCCTTTTTATGTTTCCTGTTTCTGCTTTCTTGAGTTCTACTCAGTTGAGACATCCTAGTTCTAATGAGATTAATGAGGGAGTAGTCAACATTAAGTGAGTTGGTTTTAATGGTCATCTGCACCATTCTTGAGTTGATCTGCAAAAGCTTTGGTAGAAGAAATTTAGAAGCTAGATAATTCTTTAGAGACTTGCATAAATTTAACAGTGAAAGCAACCACTTTATCAATAAATCACAATGTTGCTCTGTAGAAATTGGTCTGTATTGAACACTTATTTTTTTTCTCCTTTATGGAAATACGGAAATGCTTATATTACTTTTCTAGAAAGGGTATTATATGACAAATTATCTTGCTTTATTAGAATGCATGAGAGTAAAATAGTAGTGGGTTGGTAGCATTCATTACAGTGACACAGAAAATGGCATTAAGTGCACCCTCAGTAAGTTTGCCAGTGACACCAAGTTGTGTGGTGCAGCTGACACACTAGATGGAAGGGATCCATTCATAGAGAACTCAACAGGCTGGAGAGGTGGGCCCAAGCCAACCTTGTGAGGTTCACCAAGACCAAGTGCAAGGTCCTGCATCTGGGTCGGGGCAATCCCAAGCACCAATATAGATTGGCCAGTGTCTGCCTTAAGAGTAGCCCTGAAGAAAGGGACTTGGGGGTGCTAGTGGACGAGAAGCTCAACACAAGCCAACAGTGTGCATTTGCAGCCCAGAGAGCCCTCTGGGATGCATCAAGACCTGGACAGCAGGTCAGGGGAGGTGACTCTCTCTCTCTACTCCACTCTGGTGAGACCCCACCTGGAGTACTGCATCCAGTTCTGGATTCCATATTGCAAGAAGGATATGGACATACTGGAACATATCCAGAGAAGGGCCACAAGGATGATCAGAGGGCTGGAGCACCTGTCCTGTGGAGACAGACAGAGAGTTGGGGCTGTCCCCATGATTCCATGATCCTGGTCAAGCTTCATAGTATGTAATTTTTTTTAATGGCAATTTCTGACCTTAAAGTATGTTTTTCTTCTCTGTTGCCCAGCACCAAGAACAAGTGCTTAATGACACACTGGATGGAAAAGAAATCTATAATACAATTCGTCGGAAAACAAAGGATGCTTTTTATAAAAATATTGTCAAAAAAGGTTATCTTCTGAAAAAAAGTGAGTTATGTTTACTACTGTGATTTTTTTTTTTTTTTTTTCCCTAAAATAATGCAGTCTTAGAGAAGAGCCTTTTCCTAATCTGCAACCTGAACTTCCCCTGATGCACCTTCACTCTATTTCCTTCTATCCTGTTGCTGGCTACCAGAGAGAGATTAGCACCTGTTTCTCGAGGAAGGTGTAGACAGACTGTGCTCGGGTGACTCCTCAGCAAGGAAGTTATCTCATTGCCTTTTCTTCTCTGAGTTGAATTGAAAACCTTTAGCTAAGAGATAATGAGGTGCTACAAATGTGAAAACTGGAGTGCTTGGTAGGTGCATAGCTGCTTGTGGAACAAATTCAATAAAATCACTCTTGCATCTAGGGGACAGTGTGATAAGTTGATATTGATTTGTCTTTTCAAAACAGAGCTAATACTCATTCATTGAGACTCATGGTGACTTTATGATGATAAAAATATAAAATTAAGGCTGAAGTGTTTCGTTTTTTTTCCTAAATGATCCTGCAACTTATGGATTCATTAAGTGCAGAAGGTTCTTAATCCATTGTAGCTCAGAGAACATTTTCTCTGAAACAAGTGGAACCAGAAAAAATCTTTTATGTCTGTGTTAAGGGGGACGATTTTAATTTAAGTTTGCATAATAACATATTCCTGTTTCTCTTCTTTGACTATATTCTTTTAAGATATTGTAATGCAATCTATTAAATATCAGCCAAAATGTAGGAGTAACTTTTACATGTGAATTCTGATTCGTAATTTAAATTATGATAAATGGGATCCACATCATTGTTACTACCATTGTTTGGATACAGTTAACACTGAGAGAAACTCACTGTCCAAGGACCTCATCTGCGTTGCATAATCCTGTTGAAATTAGTGAAAGTATTTAGAGATTTCCAGCTCTCCCTGAAGAAGGTCTAATTTTACCCACAAGTTGCATAAAACTAAGTATGTATATTGATATTAAAACTTAAATGTGATTACATGTGCATTGTTATTCTGCTTGCACTTGGACAAAAGCTTTCCTGCCCTCTTTCATTTCCTTCTTTTGCAAAATTTACAGTTTCTTTTAAACAGCATTGTAACTTTCTGCTTGGCTCTTCTTACAGGTAAAGGAAAAAGATGGAAAAACTTGTACTTTATATTAGAGGGAAATGATGCCCAGCTTATTTATTTTGAAAGTGAAAAACGAGCCACAAAACCCAAAGGACTAATAGATCTTAGTGTGTGTTCCATCTACGGAGTACATGACAGTTTGTTTGGCAGGTAGGACACTGGCTTGCAACTCTCCTGCGTGCATCAGGAGAGCTAACTCCTAGTTTGAGGCAAGGACAAGACATGGGCTAGTGAACAAGCAGCCTTGGCTGTACACTGTGGCTCCTGATTCATGATGAGAGTCTACACTTGGTGTGGATTACAACAGCACATGTAGACAGTTCTGGCTGATGAATAGTAACTTGTGTAGCCATGGCAGCTTGATTGCTATCTACTGTACATAATAACAACCTCTATTCATAAGATTTAGTATTGAAATTTTACTGTGAAATAAGATGTCATGATGATTCAATGGATTTTGGATTTTGGTTTTTTTAATGTTGAATACATTAATTGTTCCATGTTGCATTTTACAGGCATTGGAGATTTGAGCTAAGGATTTAAATCCCTTTGAACTAAGAATTTTGTCAATTCCTAACATTCTTTTCATAGGAATTGGAAAGCGAACTTGGTTACACAGAGTCTGCAAATGCTTTTCTATTTAAAAACAGCTACTTCTGTTAATTAGACCAACTTAGTAGCAGACTAATTTATGTCAGCATCCTCAGAAATTGTTTTTGCCACAATTCTTGCTACAGTGTTTTGCTACAACGGTTACTATGTTCAGCAATAATTTTCACATCAAATCCTATTCCCTGTAATATTTTGATGTTTAAAATATGCCAACTGCAAGAGATATGATTATCAGTGAGGAAGCTGAGAATCAAGTGTCTATCATATCATTGGTAATTAAGAAGTGTTTACATATTTGTTCATTAGTGGTTATAAAAAAACTCTCCAATATCTTGCATTGTAAACCATGCAGAAGAAATTAGAAATTCTAGTTAAATAGAAATTCTGGTTTTCCTATGGATCTCAGTACTGCGGAGCTGCAGTACTAAAGCTGCAGAGACTTGTGCTTTTGTTAGATATGTTGGGGTTTTGCATGTTTTTTTAATCATTGTAATAATTTTGGAAAACTCTGTTAAAACAATTAATGAGGAGCCTAGATAAAAGAGTATCAGAAGTGTGATAAAGAGAGTCCTGAAATATTCCTTATGCAAACTGGCAGTTATACAGGAAGCTTTGGTGTATTTAGTAAATAAAGAACACTTTGGTTAGCAGTGATTATGACTAAACAGTTTTTGTGAGCTGAAGTGTAGCTGGACAGTAAGTGGCACTAAAAGTGAGTGCGAGGAGATGAAGGGTTGCACTAACTTAGGAAGCTGTTAGTGAGAATTGTAGCTGAGATAAAGTTCCTCATACATCTCAAGTAGTTGGTTTGCCCTTTTCTTAGAAGTACAGTGAAGTCTATAACTCCACGTGATTCTTTGGTGGCAATGATTTAAGTAGCTGTGGCGTGGCCACAAAGTGTCCTGTCATCATTTCTCCAGGCAGTGAATTGGATGGGGCAAATGAAGACTTCAGACTCCTTTGCAAGTAGGATCCTTCATGCAATGCTGGTTTGGGGAGAGCTAGATTTCCTTGAGTGCAGTGTGTAAAGGTCATGGGGGTAGCGTGCACTTCGAACAGCTTGTAATTTGGCAAAGCAAAATATTTCTGTTTAACTCTTTCACAAATCAGTAGAGGTACACAAAATGGCAAAGACAGTATTATTGGACTTCAGGTCATAGAGGTTTGTGACATATATTCATGATTTTTGTGTGATCCATTGCACTGTTTTTCTGGTTTTAAGTGCCATGGGACACATCGAGATAGGGGATTGCTTATGTTAATACCATTTCCTGAGATTCTGAATTAACAAATCATTAATGTATGATTAATTAGTTGGGATCTAATGTTGAACCCTGCTGCTTTTTAAGTGTCTAGGAATGGTCCTTATTGACAAGTCTTTTGCATAACCAGATGGCTATTTTTTTGCTTTGGCTATAAATCAGCATATATGCCTGTTAAGTACAGATCATTCTAAAAGGTTCTTAGTATTCTGAAACAAAATCTGTGTTGAAGTGTAGTTTTCTAGAAGTGACATAACACTTTAAAAGCAAACGGCAGTTTTGAAAGACCTGAGAGATTGTCTAGTTGAATTTCTTCCTCTTTCCAAATGTGATGATCTACAGGTATACAAACACAAATTGATAAAATGTTTTGATGCTTCTTACAGACGATAAATGCATTACAGTGTAAAGTTAGTAATTCGGTGTAAGCTTTGTTTTGGCACAGATTAACAAGTGAAGGTGTCAGTTAATACTACAAAGCTTAGTAATTAATTAATTTGTTTGTTTGTTTTTAAGGCCAAACTGTTTTCAGATAGTAGTTCAGCACTTTAGTGAAGAGCATTACATCTTTTACTTTGCAGGCGAAACTCCAGAGCAAGCACAGGTGAGAACTTTTTTTGGTAAATATAATTTAAGTAGTAATGTTTTGTCGTATGATGTTTAATAATACTGCCCTTCCAAACCTTCCACACAGGATGCAAGTGTATCACAAATAGTTCAGTGGCTATGTCCATATTAGCAGGTGTTACAGTGGAATAGCAATGGATCTGTAATGGCAGCAGTGGGTGCTGAGAATTCAAACACTTGAAGGTTCTACTTTGGACAAATTCCAGTCAGGTCCCATGGACTGAGATTCCATTATTTTCCATTATATGTTTCTGGAGATGTTTTGTTGGTTTGGTGTTTGGGGTTTTTTTTGTTTGGTTTTTTTTTTCCTTTTCTTTGTACAGTTCAATTCAGAAGAACAATTTAATCACTAGGAGTTTTTCGTATTATAAACCAAAGTATAAAGGGAGAGTTTTCCTTCACAGTCACTTCTCTGTTAGGAGCTAAATGCTAAGGCATGTATGTGTACACCACTGACCAGTACATATTGAACAGCCACCTTTTTCAGTTAATTGTCCTATCCAATAGTTGGTGCTTGTTTGTAGTCTTGAGACCCAATTATGCATAAAGTAAGTTATTCTGGTTCTAGTAGGCATCCTTTAGTTAGCTCTACAGCAATTATGTTTGCTGATTAAGAATTGTAGGATAAGAGCCAAATTCTCTGACATTCACTCACCAGCAGGAGAAAATGTCTAAGAAGAAACAATGTCCATACTAGGTGTGCAGCTCTGAAAGTCCACATTTCTGAAATCCACTTGTTGCATCAGAAGTGAAGCTTTGCATTTGGTTTTATTTGAATAGAATTAAACTGTTTAGAGCACTCGTAATAGACCGATATTCACCAGAGCATGAAAGCTGTAAAAATTTAGTATTCTTCTTGTGCTATGAAGGAAGGCAGAATTTGTATTAGTTTTCCTGCTAAATTAATACAAATTTATGACAGTTTCTGTCATCACATCAGAATGATGCAGTGGCTTTTGTCACACAACTCAAGTGCACGGTCTTTTGAGAAGCCATGTAGAGTAATTGAGAATATATACATTAATATCTGTGCTTTTTTTCTGTACATTCATTTTTGTCACATCTGCAGTGGGTTGTGTTCTAGAAATTAAAAGAATTAAGTGTGTAGAAGGCAGAATATTCTGTCTTATTCCCTGAACATTTGGTATAATCTGCTTTTGGTCTTGATCTGCTTAGCAGGCTGTTCACTGCATTTATACAGAATACAGAGTGTTGATTTGTTTGTTTTTTTTGTGTGTTTGTTTTTTTAACAAAATGGCTTTGGCCCAGAGAAGCTTAAAGATGTTTCACTTTTGAGAAAGCTTGGCTTTCTTACTCTGTAACATTCAATAGAAGGATAATTTTATTTGTATATTAAAGCTGTCTTATAATTTGGCATGACTTTTCATGTTTCGTACAAAACAAAAACAGAGGTAAAATGTAGCCTAATGCACTGGTGTCACCCTGCTTAGTGTAGCACGTTGTTCATTCTCACTGCTCTAAGCTTTATACAAGAAAGCGAAAGGTTTTCCTGCCCTGAGTGAGTATGAGATGTACTGTGCATCCAGGAAATACTTCTGTTAGAGTATTTAAGAAGGCATTTGTTTCTTCGATTGCTACTTCTGAGACAAAGGAAACAAGCTACTGTGACTTAGTGATGCATAGCTGAAAGCTTTTCCTTCTGTGGAAAGTTTTGAAAGCTGAAACCTGACTATAAGGTGGTGTAGCTGAGTGTAGCAGAATTACATCTGCCTGTATTTTGTAGTTATGGAAGGTACTGTGAAAACTAAGGTTGAAATACTGTTGTGGGGTTTTTAGTGTCATTTGTAAACTGTACTTTGAGAATAGATGACAAATCATTGAGACGCAGGTGTAAGAAATCTGTTGGTCAAAACCCAGATGTTGTGCTTTGCAAGAGCTATACAAAACTCAGTGTCTGGGGCACCAGAATTAGAGAAGGAGGCTATAGCACATCTTCTACCTTCCTATGGCCCCCTGCCAAGCTCCTCTGTTAGCAACTTTCTCATGCTGCATTGACTTTTTCGGAGGCAATCTGGTGAGTTGTCAGTGCCTCTTAGCAGTTTATTTGTTTAAAATCAAATTACACACAAAGTTTCTATAGTCAGTGTGGTATTAAACAACATGTTTACTTCCTTGATCAAAACATCCATCCATCCAAGAACCCATCCATCCACTCTGCTGTACACATTTGTGAGCAAAGTCTGGAACATTGGATATATGCTCTGTGTTTTTCTGTTAATATTGTTTTTCATTTGTGTGATATATACACAGTATTATGACTGCCATCCAGAAGTACTGGAGAGAAAAATTGGGACAGTTTGGCTTGTTAACTGTAATTTTCCCAGAAGCATCCAAGTTTTGCTTCATTTTATATAAAATTTGTAATTTCATGTAATATTACTAGAGTGGAAAATTGGTAAAAGTCACACTGTATATCCATTAGTAATGCTTGATATTTCTGAAAGAGAAAATGGCTCAGA
The DNA here is from genome assembly GCA_013399055.1 of Ramphastos sulfuratus. NCBI lineage: Eukaryota > Metazoa > Chordata > Aves > Piciformes > Ramphastidae > Ramphastos > Ramphastos sulfuratus. The sequence goes on along the minus strand of WBNM01036464.1, from coordinate 1,308 downwards.
TTTGCAAATCCTTTGTTACATTTTTCTCAGTAAAGATAAGAATTTTGCTTTAATATTCAAAGCTGCATACTTTGGAATTACAGAAAACTTAGATTTTGCCAACCTAGAGGGAAAACTTCAGATACCCTTTTTAGATGTGTCTTTTCTACTGCAAGAAGTTCTGGCTGACTTTATTTTATTACTGTTCTGCATGCTTCTCTCTTAGGACTGGATGAAAGCACTGCAGATGTTTTGCAGTTTAAGAAAAACCAGTCCAGGAACATCAAACAAGCGTCTTCGTCAGGTGAACCTGATACTATGGGGTTGGTGGTGCGTGGGGGAGGATGTTCTTTCTGCAAAATCATATTGATAAATCTCACAGTTTTCTTTTCAGGAGTAGTAAATTCTACATGTACTTACTATGTAACCTCAGAAATGAAAATAACCTCATGAAACCAATCACAATGGCTTAAATTTTGTTGTAATATTTACCTGCATAAAACCCAGAATGGCCCCAAGCAATCTAAATGTGCTTTGCTAGGTATTATTTTCTAGCTACATTTGACTAAAAGGTTGAAGAAGTCAGTGTTTGTAGAATTTTAACTTCTAAAATCTACCACATATTATTTCAGTAACAAATCCATGCCGAACCATGCTTGTGGCTTCATTTCTCTTGGCCTCTTTTAAAGTGCTGTGTTTGACAGAATTTCCTCAGAGGCAGAAAAGAGATAGTCTTAAATAGCTAAGCCTTTAATGGTTGGAGAGTAACAGGAAAGTATTTCAAGCACCCCTGGTATTTCTGAATGTTAGGAACATTGGATGTATTTTTTTAAAAGATAGTGGAAGCAGGAATAAAATAGGATGTTTTTCAGGACACAGAAGCTATTTTGTAGTTCACAGAATCTGTCCAGTTGGAAGAGACCTCTCAGATCATCCAGTCCAACCCTTGACCCAGCACTCAAGGGTCTACACTAAACCATGTCCCTTATCTCGAGATCCACAGGCTGCTTAAACACTCTCAGGGACAGTGACTCCACCAGTGCCTTGGGCAGACAATTCCAATGTTTGATAACCCTCCCTGAAGAAACATTTTGCAATATCTAGCCTGCACCTCCTCTGGTGTAGCTTGGAACCATTTCCTCTAGACCTGTCACTTGACACCAAGGAGAAGAGGCTGTTCCCCTCCTCACTTCAACCTCCTTTCAGGTAGAGAGTTAAGAGATCTCCCTGCAGCCTCCTCTTCTCCAAAATTAACACCGCCAGCTCCCTCAGATGCTCCTTGTAGGCCAGGTGCTCTAGGCCCTTGACCAGCCTCATTGCCCTTTTCTG
>WBNM01036461.1:23649-41541 GCA_013399055.1 Ramphastos sulfuratus | reverse complement strand
CATACTCAAACTGAAGGAGAGCTGTGACCAAACCCAGGGGCACCTGAGTGGCAGCTCCCTGTGGAGTTAACCACAGCTGCCTCAACAGAGCTTAGAATCCCAGAATCCCCTCTCCTGCATGTGAGTTGTAGGACCCAGCCCTTCCTCCTTTAATCCCTCTCCCCCACAAGCCCTGCTGCTGGCAGAGGAACACTGGACTGGCAGAGGAACACTGGACTGGCAGAGGAACACTGGACTGGCAGAGGAACACTGGACTGGCAGCACACAGACATTCTTCACAGGCATGAGGGGAGGCAGCCAGAGCCAAAAGAATTCTTGGTGTGCTCCTGCAAATCTGCACAGCTCAGCTTTAGCCAAGGCTGATGGATTGAAAGCAACTCAGGAAAGCAAAGCAGGCTGGGGTCAGTGTTCAGTGTGACAGTGAAGGGCCTCCTGGCAGAAGGAAGTCACTTTTATTCTTCCAGAGCTTTGGACACGGTTCCTGAACCTCTGCACAGCTGCTGTTCTGTGTGAGCACTCTGACTTACAAAGGCAACCTGATGGTTTTCTCTTCTTCACTCCTCTAAAGTCCTGCCAGAGCCTTCCCACAGCACAGGGAAGTGAAGACATTCCTAGAAATCAGTTCTTTGAGGTCTCCTGCCCCAGCTCCAACCCAGAAGAGAGTCACAGAACAATAGGTGTTGGAAGGGACCTCTGGAGATCAAGTCCAGCCCCCTGTCTGAGCAGGTTCACCTACAGCAAGGTGCACAGGGTGGCTTCCAGGAAGGTTTTAAATGTCTCCAGAGACAGAGACTCCACCACCTCTCTGGGCAGCTCTGGTGCCATCACTGCACAGGGCCCAGAGGACAGAACTGCTCCGTTGTTCACAGGGTTTAGGAACAAGGTCCCAGTTACTGAAGCTGGAAGTTCTTGGCAGCTCCCATTTCCAATCCAGGCTCATTCTCCTTCCCTTCTTTGATGGGAGAAAGCAGTTTTCTGGGTTTAGCTTCCCACAAGCAAGGACACAAACATTCCAGCTCCCAGTTATGGTTCAGGCTTTATGTAGATCTTCTCTTCCTTCCCTTCCTTCATGGCAGCGTAGCGTGCCAAAACAAAGAGGTAGTCACTCAGCCTGGGGACAAAGGAGAAGCAGTGAGACCACCTCTGGCTCCAGCTGTGTTTGCATCCAGCAGTGCTCAGCTCCACAGCAAAGCACCTCCGCTTGCAGCACAAGGATGGTGAGTAAGGGAAGGCAAAGAAGGAGCACAGGAGGAGCACGTTCCAGAACGGCTTCCACTGCTCCCTCAGCACTGCAGCAGGGTCTGCAAACACACAGGCCCTGCAGGAATGCTTTTTAACAAGCTGCTGGGTGAAACTTTGCAGGTCTTATGGAATCACAGAGTTGTTTGGGGGTGGAAAAGACCTTTGAGATCACTGAGTCCAACCATTCTCTAAGTTTAGCAAGTCCAGTCCTAAACCATGTCCCTCAGCACCACAATTCTGTGGCTTTTAAACACCTCCAGGGATGGGGACTCAAGCACCTCCCTGGGCAGCCTGGGCCAGTGTTTCTGAGAGCCCTTTCAGTGAGGAAGTTTCTTCTAATGCCCAACCTAAACCTTCCCTGGTGCAACTTGAGGCCATTTCCTCTCATCCTATCACCTGTTTCTAGGGAGAAGAGACCAACCTAACTCCAACCTCCTTTCAGGGAGCTGTAGAGAGCCAGAAGGTCTCCCCTCAGCCTCCTCTACTCCAGAACTTACCTTGTCCTAGAAGGGAAGGTTCTTAAGAGCTAAACCCCCCCAGTTTGATCCCAACACTTCAGCATACAGAGTGAGGGGGTTGGACTTCTGTTTTGTTTTACCTGTTTAAGTATTTGGCCACGTTTGGATCTGCTTCCCCTGCTTGTACCAAAGGGACCACGCTAGGAAAAGAACAGAGAAGTTTTAGTGCACTTCACTTTCTAGCTCTGAATGCACAAAGGATTTGCTGGAGCACCAACCTGCACCCCCACCCCAGCCTCCCTTGGAGACCCCACTGAACATTGAGAACACTTCACTTCCCCAGAGGAATCATCTGTGGTGGCTTTAAAGGAGGTAACTCAGCTTTGTAACTGTTCTGGAGGACTCCAGCTCCACTTCTCCCTGGGTAGCACTGAGCAAGGGCAGCACTTTGCAGGATCATTGCCCTTTTCTGCAGAGAGAGAGGGTCCCTTCTTTTGTGGAGGAAGCAGAGCTGCTCCACACCTCCCAGCTGGTGTGCAACCCTCCTGCCAGCTTGTTTTTGACCAGAAGCCACTGACTATGATGTTAGCTGTTTGGACATCACACTGCTCCAGCATATCCTGTCAGAGCAGCCAGTCCTCACAGCAGAGCAGAGATCCACCAAACCACCTTCCTGCATATCAGCAGCTTCAACTAAAGCACCTCCAGCAACCTAGAAGTGCTGATGAGCAGGTTCAGGAAGTGATTTACATAAGGAGTAGACAAAAGAGTTTTCTCTATGGACCTTACCAGGGGAGTTCTCATCTGTGACAGACAAGTGGGACAAGGTGGGTGTGGGCAGAAACATCTTGAAGCTTCCCTGAGCTCACATCTGCCAGTGCTGCTGTGTTTGCCAGCCTCCAAAATGCATTTAGCAAACAAGAGAGGAGCTGAACACGTTGCTGCCTCTCAACAGAAACCTGTCTGCTCCTCTTGAAGTTCCCAGCTCAGATGACCCAGTTGAGGGGAGGGGAAGCAGAGCTGCTTTTTTGCTGACTGCACTGCAGGAATGTGACTAACACAAACAGAGAAGCTCTGGCTGAGCACNGCCCAGAACTGGACACAGCACTCGTGTGGCCTAACCAGTGCCACAGCTAACTGCTGTGTCTGCAGTGACTTGCTCTCTTTGCAGTGTTCTGATCACCTTTTCTCCCTTTCCTGTGATCCTCCAGCCCAACACTCACCACCTCTCAGCTCGGCGGCAGACAGCTCGGCACAGGTGGAGGGCAGCACTGCTTTTACCTCCCGACTGCAACAAGGAAGGAAGAGCCAATCAACCTCTGTGAGCCACACACGGAGCCTGCCAGCTCCTCCCACAGCCACCCCACAGCTGGGCACGCCTCACACGGACGTGCAGCTGAGCCCTGGCTGGTGGCTGAGCAGCTGGGAGGAGACGGCTGAATGCTGAGGGATGCGGGAATCTAACTCAAGCAGGTCCTTCTCACCCTGCTCTGTTGGTGTTTGTGCAAACAATGACCTCACAAAATGACAGAGTGGCAGGGGTTGGAAGGCACCTCTGGAAATCAGCCAGTCCAAACCCCCTGCCAAAATAGGGGCACCTAGAGAAGGTCACATAGGAACATATCCAGATGGGTTTGGAATTGACTCCAAAGAGGGAGACTCCAACACCTCCCTGGGCAGCCTGCTCCAGGGCTCCAGCACTCTTCAATTCAAGAAGTTCCTCCTCAGCTGTAGATGGAACTTCTGATGTTCCAGTCTGTGCTCATCACCCCTTGTCCTGTCACTGGGCACCACTGCAAAAAGCCTGGTGCCACGTTCCTGACCCCACCCTTGAAGCATTGATCAGATCCCCCTCAGTCTGCTCTTTCCAGACCAAACAGCCCCAATTCCCTCAGCTTTTCCTCCTCACAGAGATGTTTCAGTCCTCTCAGCATCTCTGTAGCCCTTGGCTGTCTCCTCTCCACCAAGTCCCTGTCCTTCTTGAACTGGGGGAACCCAGAACTGGACAAAATACTCCAGATGTGGCCTCACCAGGGCAGAGTAGAGGGGAGGAGCATCTCCCTTGCCCTGCTGGCCACACTCTCCTTGATGCACCCCAGGGTGCCATGGGCCTTCTGGGCCACAAGGGTACATTGCTGGGCACATTGCTGCTCACAACGAGAGTGGCAGAGCAGATGCACCCTAACAAAACAAGTTCTCTCCAGGTGGTGAGAGACACAGGCAGGACCTACCGGCAAGATGAAAGCTCTGAGAGGAGGAAGCTGCTCTGAGTAGCTGTCAATCCACTGCTCCAGCTCCAGAATGGGCTTCTCACTGAAAGATGTTCTTCCTAGAGGGAAAAGAATCAGCTAAAAGAGATGCAGAAGGGACTCAGCCTACAGACAGAGCTCTGCTTTGACATTCATGGCCTCAAGCTGTACCAGGAGAGGTTTAGATGGGTATTAGGAAAGGTTTCTTTCCTGCAATATCGGGCAGCCTGTTCCAATGCCTGCCCAAGGAGGTGGTGGAGTCACCACCCCTGGAGGTGCTCAAGAAATGAGCACATGTGGCACTTCAGGGCATGGTTTAGTGGTCTTGGAGGTGTTAGGTAGGGAAGGTTGGACCTGATGATCTTAGAGGTCTTTTCCAACCTTAATGATTCTGTGATTCTAAGAAAGCATCCCAGGAACTCCCTCCAGCTGGAGCAGGGCTGGCTGCTCATTCAGCAGCTGTGGCTTGGGGGCAGAGCTGGGGCAGCACTTAAGAGTCACACAAACCTTGTGGGACCATGTGTGACTTCATTCAGCACCCAGACACACGGAGCAGCCCTTGAGCAGCTACAAATACCACACACCAGAGAGAAAAGCAACCCCAGAAGTGGTCTGGCATAGGATGGCTGTGTTCAAACTGTTACCCTAGGAAATGAGAGCAAATTCCAGTACCTGAAGGGCCTACAGGAGAGCTGGGTAGAGACTTTTTACAAGTGCTAGGACAAGGGGAAAATGCCTTTTTGCTGATAGAAGGGAGGTTCAGACTGGAGATTAGGAAGAAATTACTTCCAGTGAGGGTAGCGAGACACTGAAACAGGTTGCCCAGGGAGCCTGAGGATGTCTTTTCCCATCCCAGGTTGGATGGGGCCTTGAGCAACCTGGGCTAGTGAGAGGTGTCCCTGCCCATGGCTGGGGGTTTGAACTAGATGATCTTTAAGCCCCCTTCCAACCCAAAGCATCCTGTGATGGCAGGAAATCTTACTCAGGTGAGCCTCCCTGGCTGAGGAGAGCGGCGTGGCGATGTTGGAGCCCACATCCTGCAGCATGCACTGGACCTAGATGTGGCAATCAGGACACACACAGACAGAGATAAACAAAAAGTGCTTTCATTAAGCAGCCTTTGATGCTCCAGTACCAGTGCAGCAAGCTCTGGGAGGTGACAGCTGGTTGTGCTGATTAAAGAAGATCCGACCCCTTGTTGTTCATCATCCCCCAGCCTGCTGGCAGGGGGGGATCAGGTAAGTGCTCCCTAATTGCTTTATGAGAAGGCAGCTTAGTGCCTGTTCTTGTTTTCACTGGCACATGAAACCACCCTGGCTGACTTAGCAGAAAGCAGGCTCAGGGACTGCTCACATGGTCTTTGGTAGGACACCAAACCAGCCACCTCTGGAAGAAAAGCAGTGACAAACAGCTGCCAGGTAGCCCTGGCTTGGTGGTCTGACTGCTTGCAAGAGGAACATCTTATCACAGCCTGGTAAAGCTTTGTAAGAAGAGAAGGCTCCAGGGAGACCTTCNGGTGAGAGACACAGGCAGGACCTACCGGCAAGATGAAAGCTCTGAGAGGAGGAAGCTGCTCTGAGTAGCTGTCAATCCACTGCTCCAGCTCCAGAATGGGCTTCTCACTGAAAGATGTTCTTCCTAGAGGGAAAAGAATCAGCTAAAAGAGATGCAGAAGGGACTCAGCCTACAGACAGAGCTCTGCTTTGACATTCATGGCCTCAAGCTGTACCAGGAGAGGTTTAGATGGGTATTAGGAAAGGTTTCTTTCCTGCAATATCGGGCAGCCTGTTCCAATGCCTGCCCAAGGAGGTGGTGGAGTCACCACCCCTGGAGGTGCTCAAGAAATGAGCACATGTGGCACTTCAGGGCATGGTTTAGTGGTCTTGGAGGTGTTAGGTAGGGAAGGTTGGACCTGATGATCTTAGAGGTCTTTTCCAACCTTAATGATTCTGTGATTCTAAGAAAGCATCCCAGGAACTCCCTCCAGCTGGAGCAGGGCTGGCTGCTCATTCAGCAGCTGTGGCTTGGGGGCAGAGCTGGGGCAGCACTTAAGAGTCACACAAACCTTGTGGGACCATGTGTGACTTCATTCAGCACCCAGACACACGGAGCAGCCCTTGAGCAGCTACAAATACCACACACCAGAGAGAAAAGCAACCCCAGAAGTGGTCTGGCATAGGATGGCTGTGTTCAAACTGTTACCCTAGGAAATGAGAGCAAATTCCAGTACCTGAAGGGCCTACAGGAGAGCTGGGTAGAGACTTTTTACAAGTGCTAGGACAAGGGGAAAATGCCTTTTTGCTGATAGAAGGGAGGTTCAGACTGGAGATTAGGAAGAAATTACTTCCAGTGAGGGTAGCGAGACACTGAAACAGGTTGCCCAGGGAGCCTGAGGATGTCTTTTCCCATCCCAGGTTGGATGGGGCCTTGAGCAACCTGGGCTAGTGAGAGGTGTCCCTGCCCATGGCTGGGGGTTTGAACTAGATGATCTTTAAGCCCCCTTCCAACCCAAAGCATCCTGTGATGGCAGGAAATCTTACTCAGGTGAGCCTCCCTGGCTGAGGAGAGCGGCGTGGCGATGTTGGAGCCCACATCCTGCAGCATGCACTGGACCTAGATGTGGCAATCAGGACACACACAGACAGAGATAAACAAAAAGTGCTTTCATTAAGCAGCCTTTGATGCTCCAGTACCAGTGCAGCAAGCTCTGGGAGGTGACAGCTGGTTGTGCTGATTAAAGAAGATCCGACCCCTTGTTGTTCATCATCCCCCAGCCTGCTGGCAGGGGGGGATCAGGTAAGTGCTCCCTAATTGCTTTATGAGAAGGCAGCTTAGTGCCTGTTCTTGTTTTCACTGGCACATGAAACCACCCTGGCTGACTTAGCAGAAAGCAGGCTCAGGGACTGCTCACATGGTCTTTGGTAGGACACCAAACCAGCCACCTCTGGAAGAAAAGCAGTGACAAACAGCTGCCAGGTAGCCCTGGCTTGGTGGTCTGACTGCTTGCAAGAGGAACATCTTATCACAGCCTGGTAAAGCTTTGTAAGAAGAGAAGGCTCCAGGGAGACCTTCTGGTGGCCTTGCAGTGATTGAAGAGGCCAATCAGAAAGGTGGAGATGGACTTTTGAGCAGGGCCTGTGGTGACAGGACAAGGTGGAGGGTGGTTTGAAACTAAAAGAGGGAGATTCAGAATGGAGAGAAGGGAGAAATGTTTGACACTGAGGGTGGTGAGAGCCTGGCCCAGGTTGCCCAGATGCCTCATGCCTAGAACCACTGCAGGTCAGCTTGTTTGGGGCTCTGAGCAACATGCTCTGGTTGCAGGTGTCCCTGCTCCCTGTAGTGGGATTGAGCTACATGGCCTTGAAAGGTCCCAACCCAAACCAATCTCTGATTAGCTCCTTCTGCATTCTTGTGCAGAGTGAAGCTAAAACCTGCAAAGCTCACAGAGGGTCAGGGCAGGACCTGCCTCCCATGGTTGTGCCCATATGGTTGCTTTGGCCCAATTTCAAATCCAAGGCTAGGTGAGAACAAGAATTCTGTCCCTAACCCTGTACAGCAACAGGTCTGAAGAAATCTAGAGATGTGTTTGTCTGCCCATACTTAATCACTCCATCTACCAGTTTTACAGTGTCCCAGAGNAGCATCACAATGGCCAGGTGGGTTTGGAAGCTCTCCAGAGAAGGAGACTCCACAACCTCTCTGGGCAGCCTGCTACAGGGCTCCAGGACCCTCACATCAAACAACTTCCTCCTCCTGTTCAGGTGGAACCTCCTGGGTTCCAGTTTGTGCCCATTGGCCCCTGTCCTGTCATCAGGCACCACTGGGAAGAGTCTGACCCCATCTAATGCTTCTCTTGAGCATTAGGAAGATTTATTACAGAGCAATCCCAAGTTGGAGTTTTAAGTAGTTATTTCCTTTAATACTACATTAAGTTCCTGTGTGTCAGTGGGAGCAATGTGTCTAAAATTAAAGCGTTTAGGAACACCTTTCAATAACACAGATGAAGCAACTGCACCAGCTGAGGACTGTCAATACTCACTTTGTGAAGTTGTTCAACAAACTTATGGCCCTTTTCACTGCTAAATTCACCAGCCAGCCTTGGGTAAAAAACAGACAAGCAAACAAACAAAAAACAAAATCAGATTTAGCTGGAAATGAAAATATTACCACCACTGTGCATAAATTTTACATACATATAACACAAGGACTCTGGACACTCCTGGCTGGCTGTCAGGGCCACCCTCCAGAGAAGTTTCATACAAACACTGAATCATTTTATTTGGAAGAGACCTTTCAGCTCATCCACTCCAACCCTTAACCCAGCACTGCCAGGGCACCACTAAACCATGGCCCTCAGCATCACATCTCTGTGGCTCTGAAACCCCTCCAAGGGTGAAGACTCCACCACTGGCCTGGGCAGCCTGGGCCAGGCCTTGACAACCCCTTTAGGGCAGAAATTGTTCCTCCTGTCCAACCTCAACCTCCCCTGAGGCAACTTGAGGACATTTCGTCCCATTGCCTGTTACTTGGAATTTGGCCCTTGCCACCTGCTGGGTTCTGGGGCTGGGGGAACCTGTTAACGTTAGAGGATGCCCTTCAGACCCCCACAGCAGGGGTTGGGATGGTGTCTCAAGGCCTTCGTGCATGTGGAGAGTTCGGCCTGAGCAGGACCAGAGCTCTTACCAGAGCCCAGTCTCCGTTTGAGGACACAGCAGGGTCTCCGCAGCCCCTCTCTGCCCGGCACTGGGTGGGGGTCTTGGGGCAAGGGATTACCCGATGGCCGAGCTCAGCTCATCCGTGGCTCCCAGCGCTTCGAAGATCCGGTCACCCTTCGGCCTCCGCTCCCCGGTGAAGGTGCTGGAGAAGCCTTTGGAGAAGGCCCGAGGAGGTGCTCAGAGGCCCAGCCTGGCCCAGCGAGGCCGCGGTGATAGGCCCGGGCCCTGCCGGTGTGCGTGTCCCCGACATCCCCGGTTACTACCTGCGTCTCCCGTCTTGGTGTAGATTTTCGGGGTCCGATCGCTGCGGCGGCCGCTCTCGGAGGGGCCGCTCTCGGGGCTGTGGAGGAACAGACCGTGAGAGGAGGCAGCGGGCCCGACCCTTCCCCTCCCAGACCTTGCACTCACCTGCCCGTCCCGCTCAGCTGCCGCCGCCTCGCCGCTCCCCGCAAGCTCCGGCTCACCGCGGCCACCGCTATCACCCGCCACAGCATCATCCCTCCCGGCCACCGTCCGACGCCTCTTGACCCTCCGCGGCCACCGTCCCTCACTTCGCTGTCACCCCAGCGCCGCACCACTCCATGCTGCCGCCTTCTGATTGGCCTTTCTTAAGTCCCGCCCACGCCAGAAGCATCGCTATTGGCTTAAAAGCAAAGGGGGCGGGGCACAGCGTGACTCCTATTGGTGTGCGACGCTGTCAGTCCGAGCGGCTGGAGTCTGGCAGTGGAGGCGGCAGCGCGGGAGTCCCTGAGAGGCTGCGTTCTGCTGGGGGGAGATGTGGGAGCGAAGCCTGGTGCTGTCCGCCCCGGGCAAGGCGATCCTCCACGGGGAGCACGCCGTGGTGCACGGCAAGGTAAGGGGCCTGCCGTCTCTCAGGGCTCCTGGGTTCCGGCCTGGCTCCCCTTCTTGTCCCCTGAGGCCCCTTCTCCTCACTTCTAGGTGGCTTTGGCCGTGGCGCTGGACCTCAGGACTTACCTCCGGCTGAGGCCTTGCGGAGAGGGCAAGGTCTGTGTTCGTCTGCCCGGTGTCGGAGTTGAGAGGAGCTGGGACAGCCTTCGCCTCCAGGCTCTGCGCAAAGGGTTTGCAGGCAAGCAAAGCCGGCAGGAGGAAAACGCTGCCAGGGTGTCTTGTGGGGCTCTTGGTCCTTGTGGACAGCTTCTGTCCTGTGACTGTTTTGGGGACCCCGCCTTGGGGTCACTCTGTTGGGGAGCCCCCCGTGCGGTGACTGCACCGGGACCCCCTCAGGGTTATTTCTTTCCCCTGCAGAGCGTTGCTAGGCCTTCTTGCCTCTGACCGTCCTCACTGTGTGACTAACATGTCCCTGCACACCCCTAGCTCTGGCACTTGAACTCCCTCCCTGTGTCTCTTGTGACCTGCCTGACGTTCTGGTACCATGAGTGACTCTCGCTGTGTCTGTGTCCTCCTGTTTCAGGTTCCTAGGGGCTTTTTTCACTGTGCTGCAGCTCAAGCAGTGTGGAGCCATCCAGGGACCACATCCAGGGGTATTACTGGTGGTGGGACAAGAAGGTGTCTCCCTGAAGCTGGTCTGAATTGAGGGCTCTCAGGGAAGGCAGGAGTATGTGGCCTGTTTTCCTGCCTCATGCCAGTCCTTGCTGGAACTTGTGTAGCATCTTGTGTTAAGCAGAGTTCCTGACTGGTGCTTGTGCCAGTTCTTTCTGGAGCACCTGGCATTAACTCCTGTGATCCTCATGACCACTGTTTGCTTAGTAGAAGGCAGGACAGAGTCTGAGTCAGAGCAACCTCTCTCAGCACTGACCAAAAGTCCTCTTACCCTGATAGCCTGCTCCTGGCTCTTTGGAATCCAGACTGGTGTGAAGTGCATCGGAATCTCCCTCCTCTTTAATAAAGAGTTTGTGGCTTGCCAAGTTTTACCTAATGATGGATGGGTGCCCTGGGAAGTGTTGCTGCAGTAAGCTGCAGGTGGGGAAGATGGAAACTCTGGGTTTCCAGAGAGGCTCTTGGAAATTTGGCTTTGCTTTTATCATGAATCCACAGGTAGGATGCTTGGAGGCAAAATCTGCAATCAGCTCAATCTATTTCTGCCTACTGTGACAGGAGATGTTGTTCTTGTAAATATTTCTTTCAAGTTTTCTAATTCCTTGGTTTCTAAGTCTTTTAAATTCTCCCCTGCTTGCTTCCATAGCTGACTCTGATGGCTCTAAGTCCCCCAGCATGGAGCAGCTGGAGACACTGAAAGAGTTTGCTGGAATTGCTGCTAGAGCCTCATCTCCTGAGAGCCTTGCTACTCTTGCCTTTCTTTATATGTACCTGGCTATTTCAGCTAAGTATGGGTAAGGCTCCCTTCCTGCCTCAAAAAAACCCCCTCCTGTCTCGAGTTTAGTTTACTAATTGCTCCTTCAGAGTCACCAGAAGAAACCAAATCTTTGAGACAAAGCAAGAAATCACCACAAAATCTTGGCTGATTTTGGTTCTGAGCACCTTGGGAGATGCTGTTTGGTGGGTGAGGGGGTCCCAAGCAGGTAGCTGGGAACAGTATGGTGCTATTTAGACTTTGAGGTGCTTAAATCAGAGGACTTCATCCTGCAGTCATCAGAAACAGAGACAGAAATCCTTGCCTCCAGCAGGCAGCTGAGTTTGTCCTGGGTTAGGTTAGAAAGAGTGCTACAGAAACACACCATGTTCATTAGCTGAGCTCAGTCTGGTCCCTCTTCTGGATTGAATAGTCCTAAAAATATGAGAACTTGGGATAGGCACAGCTCAGGGCTGTCCCAGTTCTGAACTTGACAAACACTGATAGTGATAGCAGTGTAGGTTACTGGGCAGGGGCTCAGGTCAGCACCATTGTTCTTGTGAAGCTGTTCTCCCACACAGAAAGTGACAGCATGAGAGGAAATGGCCTCAAGTTGCCCCAGGGAGGGTTTAGGTTAGACATGAGGAACAATTTCTTCCCCAAAAGGGTTGTCAAGGCTTAGCCCAGGCTGCCCAGGGCAGTAGTGGAGTCCCCAATCCCTGGAGGGGTTTCAGAGCTGTGGAGATGTGGTGCTGAGGGCCATGGTTTAGTGGTAACCTGGCAGTGCTGGGTTGGTGGTTGGACTTGGTGACCTGAAAGGTCTTTTCCAGCCTAAACAATTGTGTGGTTTGTATTTTAACCCAAGTCAGAACCTGCCCTCAATATTCATCACAAAGGAATCAGAGGTTAAAGAGTTGTGATGTGTAGCTGTAGCATGTTTGCCTTTACAGTCTCCAAGCTGCTTGGTGACAGCAGTGGGGCTGTCATCAGCCTGCTCTGAAACCACCAGTGCAGAGTTGCTGTCACTCACCAGCCCATAAAAGCTCCTGGGTTTGATGCTGGGGCCTGAAACCCAACCCAGGGGCAGGTCAGTGGGGAAAAGGGGCACGTGTGCCTGTTTCATCTTCCCCACTGGATGTAACCCTGCATCCCTCTGCAGTGGCAAGCTGGTGAGAAGATGAAACAGGCATTTTTTAAGGGGAGGCTGGGGATATTTATGCTCTATTTAGAAATATTTCTAAATAGAAATATTTAAAGTTGTGTTTCCAGCAATCTTTCAAGGCTCTCTTTATGGAGCTGCTCAAGTATTTAGTTACTGAGTGCCCATGCCAGCAGCTTGACAAGCTGTGCTGGTCTCAACCCCAATCCAGCAGGGCTTGATTCTACTACAGTGGCTTAGTGAGGCCACTCAGCTGTGGGAACCCAGCCCTGGTGAGCCCCATGTGAGTGTGGTGTCACTTCTCATCCTAACTGGCATCATTTTCCTTCTGAAATGTCATCTCAAGATGGAATTCTTCTGTTGTCATCACTTCCTGTGTGTTTCTGTTTCAGAGATGTTCCAAACCTGGACATTCTGGTGTGGTCCCAGCTGCCCACTGGGGCTGGACTGGGTTCCAGTGCTGCCTATGCTGTCTGCTTGGCTGCAGCCCTGCTGACAGCCTGTGGTGCCATCTCCTGCCCACTGAAGGAGGGAGAGTCCACAGCCAGGTAACTCATTGTGTCAGGGAAGCCTCCCTGCCTGGCTCCCCATGGCCCAACTTTGCTTTTACCTGCACAGATTGTGGCACTGGCACCTCTCTTAGTCTCTCTGGCTATCTCCTAGGCTGCAGTGGTGGCAGCCTGAGCTCAACTCCTTTGCCTTCTGTCACTGCCCTGGCCTGTGGCTGCAGTGGTAGCACCCTGAGCCCATCTCCTTTGCCTTCTGTCACTGCCCTGGGCTGTGGCTGCAGTGGTAGCACCCTGAGCTCAGCTTCTTTCCCTTCTGTCACTGCCCTGGGCTGTGGCTGCAGTGGTGGCACCCTGAGCCCAGCTCCTTTGCCTTCTGTCACTGCCCTGGGCTGTGGCTGCAGTGGTAGCACCCTGAGCCCAACTCCTTTCCTGTCACTGCTCTGTGCTCCCAGCAGCAGAGATGTGCCCTCTCCCAGGGCTCTGGCCTCTAAATCATCTCTTTTACAATTTTCCTCTCCTGATCCAAGGAGCTGGATGGAGGCACTGGATAAAACTTGCAGCATTTCCCTTGTGCAGGGTAAGATTTGGGCTAGAACAGACCCAGACAGTTCTGCTCAGTGATTTGATTTTTTCAGCTCAGGCTCTTCTAAATAGCTGCACTTTCTCAAGTTAATGGCATGTTAAAGCCTTCAAACCCCCAAAAGGGGTTTATTTTGCCAAGCAAATGAAATACTGTGATGTGGTTAATTTTTCTTTTATCTTCTATTTCCTCTCTATCCCTGAGCATCTTCCAGGTTTTGCTTCTGAGTCCTCAAGTCTTGGATCCTTTCTGCTTTTTCTGTGTTATTCCAATGTTTTTTTTTTTTTTTTTTTGGTTTGTTTTTTCCTGCATGTGCTACATTTCCTCCTGATCTCCTGCCCAGATTTCCCCTTTATCAGTGGCTGATGAAAGAGAATTTCTTTCCTTCTGCCCTTGGAGCTGAGTTGGGTGTCTAAGGAGGCTCTGTGTAAGGACTCCTCTGGCAGCTGGAGCAGCAGAACTCTCCCATTGTGCGCTTAGGGCCAGGTGCAACTTTTCATCACTGGATTTTTTTTTTTTGTGGGACTGAAATTGAGACAGAGAGGGTGGTAATGTGTGCGTGGTGATTGTGCTCTGAACTTGCAGCCTGACCCAGAAACACAGTCCTGGATCAGAGCAGAGCAGTTTCTACTTGGTGCTGAGGCCAATCCCCCACATAATCACACGGCAGGCGAAATGAAAGAGCAGCGCCGATGTCTTCATTCCCTGCTCAAGCTTCAGCTTGCATACAGCATATTTTTTTTTTTTCTTCCCCTTTCCAGCTGGCAAAGCAGAGGGGGAAGTGAGAGATGGGGGTGTCAGACTTCAGAAGGTTTTTGCTTAACGTGGCAAGAAAAGAACAGCGTGATATAATGACTCCTGTGTCGAGAAGAATTGCGGGCTCTGAAAGAGGATTAAAAACAAGTGGTTTACAGCAAACTGCGCTGCTATTTTGAGTAGCTGTGGTGTGAGCTGTTTGCCTGAATGCTTTGCAGATTAAATATTGGCAACTGAAATGAAAGGTGTGTGAGGATGGATAAAGATGTTCAGCCCAGGCCCTAGGGAAGCAGGGATTTAAAGGCAGCGGCTTAGCAGTTAGCAGGCGGCTCCGGGAGCGTCTGCCTCGGCCCGGCCGGCAGTGGGCAGTGGCTGGGTTGGTTTCACAGGAGGTGTTTCTCCATACCTCAGCTTTGTGCCTCTGCTCCAAGGTCTGGTTGATGAGGAAAGGAGATTTAATGAGGCAACCCCAAGCAGTGCTACAGGCTGGGGACAGAGTGGCTGGAGAGCAGCCAGNCTCTTCCAATCTGGTTGATTCTGTGAAAGGTGCTGAGGGGACTGGAAGAGCTCTGTGATGAGGAAAGGCTGAGAGAATTAGAGCTTTTTAGCCTGGAGAAGAGCAGACTGAGGGGGATCTGATCAATACTCGAAGGGTGGGTGTCAGGAGGATGGCACCAGGCTTCTTGCAGTGGTGCCCAGTGACAGGACAAAGGGTAACAGGCACAAACTGGAGCATAAGAAGTTCCAAGATGAGAAGGAACTTCTTAAAGGGTGCTAGAGTCCTGGAACAGGCTGCCCAGAGAGGTGGAATCTTCAACACTGGAGACATTCCAAACCCACCCAGATGTGTTCGTGTGTGACCTTGTCTAGGTGACCCTGCTTTGGCAGGGGGGTTGGACTGGCTGATCTTCAGAGGTGCCTTCCAACCCCTGCCATTCTGTGATTGTGAGCCCCATATCCTAAAAGCCTGCTGATTGCATCTGCTTGCTGCACCAAACACCAGCTCTGGTCCCTGCAGAGGCTGGGATTGGTACCATGGTGCATTAGACTGTTGGAATGGTGGCTTGGGACATGTGCTGTGTGCCTGGACTGCAGGGCAGGCTCAGAGATGGGCATTTGGGTGCCTGTGTGAGTTGAAGGGTGCAGGGGGGTTAGCTGGCTCCCCATGGTTGTCGATCTTCCCTGGGGGTACCAAGGTTTGAGTGATAGGGGCTGGAGAATAGAAACCTGAGAGAGGATCTGCTCAATGCTCAGCAAGAGCTAAAGGACCTGTGGGGTGCAAGAGGATGGGGCCAGACTCTTCTCAGTGATGCCCAGCAACAGAACAAATGGGCAGGGGTCACAAACTGAAACCCAGGGGTTCAGTCTCACCAAGAGGAGAAACTTGTTTGGTGTGAGGGTGCTGGAGTCCTGGAGCAGGCTGCCCAGAGGAGAGGTTGTGAAGGCTCTTTCTCTGCAGACCTTCCAAACCCACCTGGCCAAGCTGCTATGCCCCTGGGCAAGCTGCTGTGTCCTTGCTTGAGCAGAGGGGTGTGGACTTGATCTCCTGAGGTCCCTTCCAACCCCCACCATGCTGGGATTTTGTGTGATGCTTCACGTTGAAGGACTGAGTGGGTGGGTTTGAAGTAGACTCTGAGTTCTGAGGGTGGTTGTGGGGGTGCCTGCCTTGCAGGCCCGGAGCAGTGGGGGTTTGAAGGGGATGCCGAGGGAGGAATCACTGTGGTGGAGCTGCAGTGAAGTTGCAGCCAGCAATTGCTTTGTCACTGGCAGCTCAGTGCTTGCTTTTTTGTGTTGCTACAGCCCATTAATTAGTCTGTTCAGTCAGGGGCCTTGATCCTTGCTGAGTCTGACCCAGCACCAAACGCTTTCTGCCAGCATTTAAGCTCTCTCCAAGAGCTTCCCAATTTGTGTGGCTGCTTTTTAAAGACAGCAGCAAGACCTAGTTTTGTGTTTTTAGCATAACACCACCTGGATCTGCATTTGCTTCCCTTCTGTGCTTTTTAAGTGCCAGCACCCAGTGCAGCTCAGAGTGTTAATCCCTAACAGTAAAAAAATAAATAAATAAATAAAAAATCAAAGCCTTTTGGAGATAGTAAAACAATTCTAACTACACCTTTTGACCCAATTTGGGAGGCTCCTGCAGCTGTATGTGTGAAATGCAACTTTTTACTATGCTCTTCTCACATCCTGCCTGCTGTAAACATGCTGAACTGCCTGCTGCTGAGCAGGATCTTGGGTCAGGATGTGTGGAAACAGAGTGTGGAGGAGGTGGGGGTGGGTCTGGACTTGTGTTCTGTTTAGTTTGATCTTCACTGGGCCAGGACTGGGATCTTCTGCATGAATCTGCTTCCTCCCTTGCTGCTGGCCTGCAGTCTGAGCACTGGATAGTGGCTGTGCCCATGGTGGGAGCAGAGCCAGTTCTCCTGGTGGGGCTGGCTGTGTTTCTGCAGCCTGCCAGGCAGAACGGTGCTGAGTGCCAGCTGGGTGCTGTAAATGGTAATAGCTGCTCTCCACTGAAGGGATTTGTGGTGCTAGGGCTGCCCACAGCAACTGGACCTTGTGTAGGTCCTGCTGTATTTCTCTCCTTAGCGCTGGTGAAGCCACACCTCAAATCCTGGCTTCAGTTTTGGGCCTCTCACTCCAAGAAGTACACTGAGGGGCTGGAAGGAGTCCAGAGAAGGGCAACAAAGCTGGTGAAGGGGTTGGAGAAACAGGTCTGTATGGTGAAGAGCAGCTGAGGGAACTGGAGTTGTTCAGCCTGGAGAAAAGGAGGCTGGAGGCAGACCTCTGTACAGCTCCCTGAAAGGAGGCTGGAGCCAGGTGGGGGTTGGTCTCTTCTCCCAAGGAACAAGTGACAGGCAGAGAGGAAACAGCCTCAAGTTTCACCAAGGGAGGTTTAGGTTGGACAGAAGGAACAATTTCTCCCTCAAAAGGGTTGCCAAGGCCTGTCCCATGCTGTCCAGGGCAGTGGTGGAGTCCCCATCCCTGCAGGGGTTTCAGAGCCATGGAGATGTGATGCTGGCGGCCATGTTTTGGTGGTGCCCTGGCAGCGCTGGGCTAAGGGTTGGACTGGATGAGCTGAAAGGTTCCTTCCAACCAAAATAATTCTCTGATCCTCTGGTGCTTCTCATTTCTGCTCCACACCTGCTGGATTATTTTCTTGCCTTGCAGGTGGACAGAAGAAGAGCTGACTTTGATCAACAGCTGGGCCTTCCAGGGGGAGCGAGTGATCCACGGCAACCCCTCGGGCGTGGACAACGCTGTGGGTACCTGGGGTACGTCTGTGTGCTGCACCCTGCTGCTCAGCCACCTCTCCATCCTCCACTGCAGAGTGTGTGCCTCAGCTGTGGCAAGGGCTCAGCAGATGCCACAAGTTGCATTCCTGCCAACACCAAGGTTGGATTGGGATGGCTGCAGGGGCACTGCCTGGAGCAGGTTGCTGAAGTGCAGCGAAGGGACCAGAAACTCCCAAATTCAGGTCCCTGAGTAGCAGGAATCCATTTCTGTCTTGTTTTGTCCCATCTGGAAGCTGGGACTGGAGCCAAGTGGGTTGCTGGGGACTTGCTGCAGTAACATTTGAGCTCAGTGTCCCCCTCCAGGCAGGTGCCATGGGGGCAGAGACCCTGCTGCAAAGAGCTGATATTGAAAGATTCTGGCGTGAACAAAGAAACCTAATCCT
Source organism: Ramphastos sulfuratus (assembly GCA_013399055.1). NCBI lineage: Eukaryota > Metazoa > Chordata > Aves > Piciformes > Ramphastidae > Ramphastos > Ramphastos sulfuratus. The sequence goes on along the minus strand of WBNM01036461.1, from coordinate 23,922 downwards.
GTCCCAGGGACAATGCGGTAGCAAATGCAGTTGGACAGCTGTCATTTAGTTTCAATTAACAGAGACTTCCAAGGCTTTTGGAAGTGTCCTTGGGGACTTTTAATAATCTTTCTAATGAGACCTAATCACAGTGGCTCTGTAAAAGTGGGAGCCAAGTGAGACATTCCTTCTGGACAATGAAATTCCACACCAAAGGCCGGCTGCTGACAGGAGCGCACCCGTTCAGCCCGCTTTGAAACCTGCCTGCTTGGCTTTGCCCCAGGGAATTTCATA
>WBNM01036461.1:0-18196 GCA_013399055.1 Ramphastos sulfuratus | reverse complement strand
TGTTCCTTAGTTCCTCACCTGTAGTACTGAGAAGAGAGAAGCTTTGACTCCCTCCTGTGTGTGGTGTTGCCCACCCTTTGGGCTGTTTGTGCTTTCCTGCCAGGACAGCATTCTGCAGGCCAGCAGACTTGTGGCTGGATGGAGCATGGCAGAACCTCAGCTCACCAGGACTGTGCAGCTCTGCTTGGAGGACTCTTCCCAGAGGGAGGACCCTCTCAACCCCACTCAAGCTGGATGCCAGATTCCCATCATGTTGCTGGCAAGAGGTCCCTTGGCTGGCAGCCCAGGCCCTGCCCAGGAGGAGGGGGGAGATGTGGGGAGGTGGCTCCATGTCACACCTCCTGCCAGGATCTGGCTGTGTTGGAAGTCCTCTGGATGTAGCTCAGCTGGAAGGGCTGCAGAGCAGGGCAGGATGACAGCCAGGAGTGAGGGATGCTGGCTTGGTGCCCTTCCCACAGCCAGCAGCTGGGCCTGCATGGTGTCCTGCTCAGTACTGGTGTGACAGGGGAGGGGTGAAGTGATTGGGAAACACCAGGAGCTCTGATTTAGCACCTGAAATAAGCACCCCTGGCAGCTAGTGGTCATCAGGGTGTCCCCAGGAGATGCAGAAGCTGTTGTAGCACTGGCACTGTGGTGGGCAGCAGCAGCACAAGAGACAGGTGAGAAGCTCAGACTGTGGCCTTGACCTTGCTGCCTGCTGTCTCTGGGCTCTGAGATGTGATGATGGCTGAACTCCCTGCAGAAATGAAGCAGGGCAGCTCCTCTGCACCCCACTGAGGAGGCAGACAGAGCTGTGAAGAGCCTCTTTCCTGAAGTGTGCTCATCTAATCTGTGTGTGGTTGCTTTTAGGAGCTCTTTGATATCAACCAACACCACCTAAACGTCATTGGAGTTGGCCACCCCTCCCTGGACAGGCTGTGCCAGGTGACAGCATCCCATGGGCTGCACAGCAAACTGACAGGGGCTGGTGGGGGTGGCTGTGGCATCACCCTGCTGAGACCAGGTCAGTAACCTTCTGCTCATCCTCAGCATCCTTCCCCTCTTCCAGTGGGATCCAGTTTGGGAGCAGAGGGATACATTGCTCACCCTCCTATGGCTGTAGTGGGATCACAGAATCCCTGAATCCCAGCATGTTGAGGGTTGGAAGGGATCTGTGGAGATCATCCATTCCAACCCCACTGCTCAAGCAGGGGCACCCACAGCAGCTTGCCCAGCATCACAATGCCCAGGTGGGTTTGGAATGTCTCCAGAGAAGACTCCACAACCTCTCTGGGCAGCCTGACCCAGGGCTGTGCATCCTCACACCAAACAAGTTTCTCCTCCTGTTCAGATGGAACCTCCTGGGTCTCAGTTTGTGCCCATTGCCCCTTACCCTGGCACCACTGAGAAGAGTCTGGCCCCATCCTCTGGCCCCCTACAGGTCCTTTTAGCTCTTACTGAGCATTGAGCAGATCCCCTCTCAGGCTGCTTTTGACCTTTGGCCACAACCAGCCATGTCCTGAGAGGAGCTTAGCCTCATCCTCTTGCTGGCTGTGAAGCCATGCCCAGGGTGTGGGATGATGCCCAGCAGAGCAGTGTGGTGGCTCACTGGTGTGTGTCAGACCTTCAGGGCCTTGGCCCTGCCCCAGGGGGCACACGATGGCTCAGTTTGGTCTCCTTGTGATGCCTAACTGGCTGCTCTTCCCTTCCTCTTGGCAGACACCTCCCTGCTGGCCGTGGAAGCAGCCAAGGAAGATTTGTGTGCCTGTGGATTTGAGTGCTGGGAGACCAACATCGGGGCCCCTGGGGTCACCCTGCACTCCACCTCCTCTTTGAACACCAAAGTGCTGCACGCGCTCGGCGAGAGCTGAGCTGCTGCAGCCTCTGGCATGACCAAACTCTTGGCACTATGTCCTCAGAACCATAGCTGTGCCTGTCCCAATGCCTGAAGCCTTCTCTCCCATTCCTCTGTGGGGGAGACAGGCGTGGAGCCAGCTTGGGGGCCTGGTGTTACTGGGAGTGGGGCTGCGGTGAGGACCTGGGAGCGACTGCTCGCTGTAGGGCTGCAGTGAGCTTAACCCAGGCTCTCAAAATCCTGTCTGGAATTGACTTCACTGCTGTGCTAATCCCAAGGGGCAGGAGGAGAGGGTCTTGGCTGGAATCCAGCACGGATAATGACACTTGGCTTGGTTCTCCTGCTTCTGATGCATGTGGTGTCTCTTCCCTTCTCCCCTGGTGTCCCTGGAGGGCAGGCAGCGGAGGTTGGCAAGGTGGATGTGCTGAGTGCTTTGACATTTTGGGGTGAGAAGCACCTTGGCAGCTCAGGGCTTGACACTCAGGTCTCTTTCTCCTGGGCTGAAGAGGAAACTTTTAAATCCAGCTATGAATGAAGAGCTGGATAATTAAAATGAAAGCTACAGCACAACTTCAGTGACATTACCACTGGCCTCACTCTTTCCTCTCTGCCCGCGTTGCTAAGGAGGTCCTTGCAACCTCTGCTTTTTGTCCACATGCTCGAAGCCTGGCTCAAGCAGATGGCTAAAGGGTAAGGGCAGAGAAGTTTTACTTGTAGTAGCTGTTGTCTGATCTCTCATGCTTCAGTCTTAAAAGAGTACATCCTGGTGTTGGGTAGATAAAATGTGCTATGAGCAGGGTGAGGGGGATGAGGGAGGGTCAGTGATGAAGCAAACACAACTTGGGTTTGTTTGAGCTAACCACTTCTAAGTGGAGGGGGAAAAAACTCACTCAACCACCTCCTCAAAAGCTGATTGTGCCTTGCAGTTGGCTAAGCAGAAACCCTAAAAGTATTTAAGCTTTTTACACCACTGTAAAGGCTTCTGAAATATTAATGTTGGCCTGCAGAGCTGAAGGGAATGGGCAAGGCAGTGCCTGAAGCTTCAAGTAAAAAGCTACCTTGTGGTGTCTGCTGCCTCTCCTCTACCTGCCAAAGAGGTTTTATCCTCATTCTGTTTGTCTTGGGGAGGAAGGGGGTGGGGTAGCTCTGTTGAAGAATTGCTTCATTCAAAGCTGACTAATCAATCAGCAGAGGTGGGGAGCTCACCTTCCTCCTCCTCCTCCTCCTGCAGGGATAGAACAAACTGCAGTTGGAGAAGTCGAGCTGTACTAGCTCTCAAATCCTGGCATCCTGATGACCAGCTTTAGCTCACTGATCAGATGTAAAACTGTCTCTGGCTTTAATAAATTGATGGGGTTGGGGTTTTTTATGTGCAAAGTGTTCTTTGATAATTGTGCTGGATACAAAAGGAGAAAAGTACCTTACACTGCTTCGAGGGGGGGGGGGGGGAAATCAACACACCACCACCAGGTTTCAGATGCTGGCTTTCTTACATGTCTAATTACAATTCCAATTTGCATCCAGGAACAGCTTTACACTAATCACGAGTCAGAAAGGCTGATAAATAATTTAGCACTTTCTAATACAGTGTAATCAATGTGAGGAGCTGGGAGCACGCTGATGTGTCTCTGCTTTCAGCACAAAGAGATGCCAGCTTTGGAGATTTGGGGCGAAGCAACTTCAAGTCAAAACAAGGTGGCTGGAGCTGAGTCTTGTTAGCTGCCAGCCTCAGGTGGCAGCTCCGCAGCCTAGGGGGTGAGGCTGGAGGGGAAAATGCTGGTTTGCTGCTTTAAAGCAGTTAAAAGGGGTGAGGTGAAAGGAGGCATCCTGGGCTGAGGCAGAAGAGGTGTGGCCAGTGGATGGAGAGGTCATTCTGCCACTGGTGAGACCTCAGCTGCAGTACTGCACCCAGTTCTGGGGGCCACAACACAGGAAGGACATAGACCTCATAGAGATGCTCCAGATCAGGGAGCTGAAGCACCTCTGCTATGAGGATAGGCTGAGAGAGTTGGGGTTGTTCAACCTGGAGAGGAGAAGGCTCCAGGGAGACCTGAAAGCAGCATTTCAGTATCTGAATGGGACCTACAGGAAGGCTGGGGAGGGACTGTTTAGAAGGGCCTGTGGGAATAGGAGAAGAGGCAATGGTTTGAAGCTGGAACAGGGGAGGTTTAGGTTGGACATAGGAGTAAGTTCTGCACAATGAGGGTGGTGGAACCCTGGAACAGGTTGTTCAGAGTGGTGGTTGAGTTCCCATCCCTCACTGAACCATTTTCAGGAATGAGGACCCCACCACTGCTGTGGGTAGCCTGGACCAGGCCTTGACAACCCTTAAGGGGAAGAAGTTGTTCCTCATGTCCAACCTAAACCTCCCCTGGGGCACCTTGAGGCCGTTTCACCTCATCCTATCACTTGTTCCTTGGGAGAAGAGCCCAACCCCCACCTGGCTCTAGCCTCCTTTTAGGGAGCTGTAGAGAGCAATGAGGTCTGTCTTCGAGTCTCCTTTGCCCCAGGCTGTGCTCCAGACCCTTCACCATCAGACCCTTCACCAGCTTTGTTGCCCTTCTCTGGACCTGCTCCTTGGCATGCAGCTGGAGGCTTCAACTACCCAGAGCAGGATCCTATGAGTGTGAGCACCTTTGCCTGCAAAACTTCAGCCTTTCCTTGCTGGCCTCCAGTCTGTTGTGGGTGCAATGGAGATGCAGAGGTGACACAGGCAGATCATGGATGAGCTCAGCAGCTGAAATGTGTGAATGAGTGGTGGGTTTCAGTGTTGTGGCACGCTCAGTGGGTGCCAACCCTTCCTGGGAAGGCTCTGGCCACTTTCAGAGCTTTCCTCCAGTTTCTGCTGCTTGCCAGAGTGGTGGTGGGTGGGTGGCATCCCTGGGCTGAGTGAGGGTTTCTTGTCATGGGTGGGGAGGAGGCTGACCCTGGGCTGGGCTCTGTGACTCTCTGCACTGTCCCTGGCCCAGGGTGACATGGGCAGGAGGGGCACTGCTGGGCAGGATGCTGCTCACCAGGCCCCAGGGCTGTGCCAGAGCCCAGCTCTGCCTTCCCTGTGCTGCAGGGACCAGAAGTGCTGCAATCAGCAGCTGGAGCTGGTCCCAGTTTGTGAGAAGTGAGCACAGATTTCGTGTCCATCTGGGACCAGGCAGGCCCCACTTCCTCCTGTCCCCATCCCTCTCTGCCCAGCTCCACCACAGCCTGAGGCCTCACCACAACCACCCTGATAACCAGGGTTGGGGGGCATTTGGCATGTACCCAACCCCAACTTCTGATGCCAGAGAATCACCTCCAGCTTGAAATCCCCTCCTGTGATTCTTTGAGCTTTGCAGCAGAGATGGAGGGATTAAAGGGGACAGGAGTTGGGGGCTCCCCAAGGACTTTTATAGAATCAGAGCTGTTGGAAGAGTCCTTGGAGACCCCCAAGTCCAACCACTCACCTGGAACTCACAATCCTACCATTGCTGCTAAACTATTGCCACTCAATTACATCCCTCAGCACCACATCCACCTGTCTTTTAGCTATCTCCAGGGATGGGGCCTCAACCACATCCCTGGGCAGCCTGTTCCAGTGTTTCACCACCCTCATTGTGAAGAACAGGGCAGGACAGGGAAGGCAAGGGGATGGTGACACTGTCAGAGGAACCTCTTCAGGGTTTCACAGAGTCACAGAACCCTCAAAGGTCATCTTGTCCAACACCCCTACAGTCAGCAGCAACACCTCTAGCTGGAGCAGGCTGCTCAGAGCTGCATCAAGTTTGACCTTGAATGTCTCCAGGCGGAGAGTCTCATCCCTGGGCACATCTCTGGGCAANAACCTCCCCTGGGGCACCTTGAGGCCGTTTCACCTCATCCTATCACTTGTTCCTTGGGAGAAGAGCCCAACCCCCACCTGGCTCTAACCTCCTTTTAGGGAGCTGTAGAGAGCAATGAGGTCTGTCTTCGAGTCTCCTTTGCCCCAGGCTGTGCTCCAGACCCTTCACCAGCTTTGTTGCCCTTCTCTGGACCTGCTCCTTGGCATGCAGCTGGAGGCTTCAACTACCCAGAGCAGGATCCTATGAGTGTGAGCACCTTTGCCTGCAAAACTTCAGCCTTTCCTTGCTGGCCTCCAGTCTGTTGTGGGTGCAATGGAGATGCAGAGGTGACACAGGCAGATCATGGCTGAGCTCAGCAGCTGAAATGTGTGAATGAGTGGTGGGTTTCAGTGTTGTGGCACGCTCAGTGGGTGCCAACCCTTCCTGGGAAGGCTCTGGCCACTTTCAGAGCTTTCCTCCAGTTTCTGCTGCTTGCCAGAGTGGTGGTGGGTGGGTGGCATCCCTGGGCTGAGTGAGGGTTTCTTGTCATGGGTGGGGAGGAGGCTGACCCTGGGCTGGGCTCTGTGACCCTCTGCACTGCCCCTGGCCCAGGGTGACATGGGCAGGAGGGGCACTGCTGGGCAGGATGCTGCTCACCAGGCCCCAGGGCTGTGCCAGAGCCCAGCTCTGCCTTCCCTGTGCTGCAGGGACCAGAAGTGCTGCAATCAGCAGCTGGAGCTGGTCCCAGTTTGTGAGAAGTGAGCACAGATTTCGTGTCCATCTGGGACCAGGCAGGCCCCACTTCCTCCTGTCCCCATCCCTCTCTGCCCAGCTCCACCACAGCCTGAGGCCTCACCACAACCACCCTGATAACCAGGGTTGGGGGGCATTTGGCATGTACCCAACCCCAACTTCTGATGCCAGAGAATCACCTCCAGCTTGAAATCCCCTCCTGTGATTCTTTGAGCTTTGCAGCAGAGATGGAGGGATTAAAGGGGACAGGAGTTGGGGGCTCCCCAAGGACTTTTATAGAATCAGAGCTGTTGGAAGAGTCCTTGGAGACCCCCAAGTCCAACCACTCACCTGGAACTCACAATCCTACCATTGCTGCTAAACCATTTGCACTCAATTACATCCCTCAGCACCACATCCACCTGTCTTTTAGCTATCTCCAGGGATGGGGCCTCAACCACATCCCTGGGCAGCCTGTTCCAGTGTTTCACCACCCTCATTGTGAAGAACAGGGCAGGACAGGGAAGGCAAGGGGATGGTGACACTGTCAGAGGAACCTCTTCAGGGTTTCACAGAGTCACAGAACCCTCAAAGGTCATCTTGTCCAACACCCCTACAGTCAGCAGCAACACCTCTAGCTGGAGCAGGCTGCTCAGAGCTGCATCAAGTTTGACCTTGAATGTCTCCAGGGGGAGAGTCTCATCCCTGGGCACATCTCTGGGCAACCTGTTCCAGTGTTTCACCAACCACATTGTGAAGAACTTCCTCCTAATGTCCAACTTAAATCTCCCCTGCTCTGCTTTCAAACCACTGCCCCTCACCCTCTCATCACAGCCTCTTCTAAACAGTCCCTCCCCAGCCTTCCTGTAGGTTCCCTTCAGGTATTGCAGTGCAGCTCCAAAGTCTCCCCAGAGCCTTCTCTTCTCCAGGCTGCAGAGCCCCAGCTCTCTCAGCCTGTCCCCACAGCAGAGGTGCCCCAGCCCTCTGATCATCTTCGTGGCCTCCTCTGGACCCACTCTGACAGTTCCACATCTCTCTTGTGTTGGGGTGGCGAGGGCAGAGCTGGACCCAGTATTCCAGATGAGGTCTCACCCGAGTAGAGTGGTGGACAAGCCCCCTCAGACTCATCCCCTCTGCCCTGGCCATCCCACAGCCACCCCAGCCCTTCCCTGCCTGCTCTCTCTGCTCTGGATTTACGGATGTGCAGTGGAGCAGCGATTGCTGCTGAAGGATTAGCCTGGTAATTTGGCTAATTTTTCTTGAGCTTCATTTTTTCCCATTATGAGCTTTGCAGAAAGACTAACGAGCCTGGCTTTGCCTCTTAATAGTCAGCACGGGGAGGGGAGGGAAGGGGAAGCTCAGCTCCAGCCTTCAGCAAACTCTGGGTAGTTGCTCTCTACAGCTCCCTGAAAGGAGGTTGCAGTGAGGTGAGGTTGGTCTTTTCTTCCTAGTATCAGGTGATAGAAGGAGAGGAAATGGCCTGAAATTGTGCCAGGGGAGGGTTAGGTTGGAGATAAGGAAAAGTGTCTTTGCTGCAAGGGTGATCAGGAGTTGGAACAGGCTGCTCAGGGAGGTGGTGGAGTCCCCATCCCTGGAGGGGTTGCAGAACTACATGGCCATGGCACCTGGGAATGTGATTTGATAGCCATGGTGGTGTTGGGTTGATGGTTGGACTGGATGGTCTTAGAGATCCCTTCCAACCCAGAAAAATTCTATGATATTATGGAATGGAAAGATGCATTAAGGCAGTGTGGAGTGTGGCAGGGGCTGGGATCTGGGGGGTTCCTCCCTTCCAGTGAGACACTGGAATGGGTAGCCCAGGGAGCTAGTGGATGCTTCCTCCCTGGAGGTGTTCAAAGCCCAGCTGGATGGGGCCTTGAGCAAGCTGGTCTAGTGGAAGGTGCCCCTGCCCAGGGCAGGGTGTTTGAATCTAAATGATATTTAAGATCCCTTCCAACCCAAACCATTCTATGGTTCTGTGATCCGCTCTCTGCCAGTGCACAAGAAACCACTGCTGCCATGGTGGCCACAGTGAGCAGGCAGCACTGAGGTGTCTCAGCACCCCAGGGAGGCTTCTGTGACCCCCATGCTAGCACCACACTGCCCATTGGGGCCTCAGTGGGTGCTGCCCATCCCCTGGCAGGCACAGATGGTAGTACTGTGCTTTGAAATCCGTGTCAGCAGTGGCTTCTTTCTGCTCCGCTGAATAGATGCTGCAGAGGCAGTGACATTATTGGAGAGAACAGAGAGAGCAGCAGAAGGGTCAGTGAGGGAGAGGAAATGTCACTGTGTGGCTAAGGGGAGGTCGAGGGGCTGCTCATGCCTCCCTGGGGTCCCTCCTGGGGACAAGAGGAGGACTGGAGCCAGGGGACCTGCCTTTGTGGTCGTGTGTTGTGTGCCGTCTTGCATGGAGAGCCTGGAGGACTTGGGACATCTGGGGGACCCAGCTGGGTGCTCCCCAGTGCCTCCAGGGGCTCCTGGGTGAGCCAGGACCTCCCCAGTGCCACTTCAAGCACGATCTGCAGATAGAGCCATGGATCAGAATCACAGAATTGCTTTGGTTGGAAGAGAGCTTTCACATCATCCAGTCCAACCCTTAACCCAGCACTGCCAGGGCACCACCAAACCATGCCCCTCAGCACCACACCTCCACAGCTCTGAAACTCCTCCAGGGATGGAGACTCCACCACTGCCCTGGGCAGCCTGGGCCAGCCCTTGACAACCCTTTTAGAGAAGAAATTGTTCCTCCTGTCCAACCTAAACCTCCTCTGGTGCCACTTGAGGCCATTTCCTCTTGTCCTATGTGGCACTTTGGGACACGACTTAGTGGTCATGGAGATGTTGGGTAGAAGGTTGGACCTGATCTTAGAGGTCTTTTCCCATCTCAATGATGTCATGATTCTGTGATCTTTAAGGTCCCTTCCAACCCAAAGCATTCCATGATCTTTAAGCTCCCTTCCAACCAAACCCTTCCGTATTTCTACAACTCAAACTCTTCCACCATTCCATGTTCTTTAAGCTCCCTTCCACCCCAAACTCTTCCATATTCCTACAGTCTTGCAGGTCTCTTCCACCTCAAACTCTTCCACCATTCCATGTTCTTTAAGCTCCCTTCCACCCCAAACTCTTCCATATTCCTACAGTCTTGCAGGTCTCTTCCACCTCAAACTCTTCCACCATTCCATGTTCTTTAAGCTCCCTTCCAACCAAACCCTTCCGTATTTCTACAACTCAAACTATTCCACCATTCCATGACATTTAGGCTCCCTTCCAACCAAACCCTTCCGTATTTCTACAACTCAAACTCTTCCACCATTCCATGACATTTAAGCTCCCTTCCAACCCAAACTCTTCCATATTCCTACAGTCTTGCAGGTCTCTTCCAACTCAAACTCTTCCACCATTCCACGACCTTTAAGCTCTCTTCCAACCCAAACTCTTCCATATTCCTACAGTCTTGAAGGTCTCTTCCAACCCAAACCCTTCCATATTTCTACAACTCAAACTATTCCACCATTCCATCACCTTTAAGCTCCCTTCCAACCAAAACCACTCCACAATCCTACACTTTGGGGACGCTTGACCCTTGAGCTGCCCCCCAAAGCGATCAGACACAGGGTGGGTGTGGGGGGAACCTATTTCCCTATTTCCCCTCCCCATTTCTCCCCCTTCCCCGCTCCCCTCCCCTGGCACACTGAAGGGTTTGGAAGTTAAGTGTTAGCTCCTGCTTTGTTGTTGCCTAACTACGACAGACAAATTGAGAACTAGTTGTCAAAATGTCAGTGCACAACAAATCAACATTCAAAATGAGTCTCGGCTCTCTGTGGTGTATAATTAAAAAAAAATCCTTTTTAGAGATTTCAGCAAGCGTTGGCTCTGCTTTATATTTGTCTGTGTGATTAATAAAGGCAGCTAATTTTCAGCTTTTTTTAAATTTTTTTTTTTTAAAGGGGAAAAAAAAAAAAACCAAAACCCTCAGCTAGAAAATAGCTCCTAATTACATATTAGGTTCCAAGCAGCCCCCGCTGAGCCAGGGCTGGTATTGGTGGGCCAGAGAATTTTGGCAGGGGCTTAATTACATTCCGAGCATCATCTAATTTTAGTTAAATGTAATGTAATCAGCAGCAGATGTCTGAAATAAAATATGAATTATGAATATGGCGAGGGTTCATTCTTGAATCCATCCCTCCTGCCCATCCCCCTCACCCCCAAAATAAAAAAAAAAAAAAAAAAAAGGAGGAAAAAGAAAAAAAAAAATAAGCAAGCAATTTGCTATTTGGTTCATTAAAGTCGCTGAGGTTTATTAGGGAGCAGGTAGACGCCGCGGCGGGGCTGCGTGGAAATGATATTTCTGAGAGAGGAGGAAATTACATTAAAGGTGCTAAAATATTCCAGCAGGATGGTGATGAGCTGCTGGGGGAATCAACAGCTACAAAAATAACGGAGCTCCTGGCTTGCTGACGGCCCACGTTTGGCTCTGGAGCTTCTCCTTTACGGAAGGTGAGGTGCTCTGCGTTAGCTGCATGGTGCTTGGGGTGTGCTTAGAATCATAGAATGGTGAGGTTGGAAGGGAGCTCAAAGATCATCTAGTTCCAACCCCCTGCCACAGGCAGGGACACCTCCCACTAGTACAGGTCACTCAAGGCCTCGTCCAACCTGGCCTTGAACACCTCCAGGGAGGGAGCAGCCATTACCTCCCTGGGCACCTCTTCTGGTGGTGTAGATTCATAGAATGGTTTGGGTTGGAAGGAGACCTTAAAGATCATCCAGTTCCAACCCCTGCCCCTGCCCCACCTGCCACTAGACCAGGTTGCTCAAGGCCCCATCCAACCTGGTCTTGAACACCTCCAGGGAAGGGGCATCCATGACTTTCCTGGACATTTCTTCTTGTCCTATCACTTGATCCTTGGCATCCCTGGGAAAAGAGCCCAACCTGTCCCCAACCTCTTTTCAGGGAGCTGTAGAGAGTAATGAGCTCTCCCCTCAGCCTCCTCTTCTCCAACCTAAACACCCCCAGTTCCCTCAGCTGCTCCTCACCAGCCCTGCTCTCCAGACTCTTCAGCAGCTTTGTTGCCATTCTCCAGAGCTGCTCCAGCCCCTCAATGCACTTCTTGGAGTGAGAGGCCCAAAACTGGTGGTGTAGTGACAGGATGGAGGGCAATGGCTTTGAGCTGGCAGAGGGGAGACTCAGACTGGATGTTAGGAAGAAATTCTTTCTAGTGAGGGTGGTGAGACACTGGAGCAGGTTGCCCAGGGAGGTTGTGGATGCCCCAGGTTGGATGGGGCCTTGAGCAACCTGGGCTAGTTGAAGGTGTCCCTGCCTGTGGCGGGGGGTTGGAACTAGACGATCTTTAAGGTCCCTTCCAACCCAAACCACTCTATGAATCCATGCCTAGAGCCTGCTTGGCCTTGACAATCTGAAAGCTCTTTCCAGTGAATCCATGCCTAGAGCCTGCTTGGCCTTGACAATCTGAAAGCTCTTTCCAGTGAATCCATGACCTAGAGCCTGCTTGGCCTTGACAATCTGAAAGCTCTTTCCAGTGAATCCATGCCCTAGAGCCTGCTTGGCCTTGACAGTCTGAAAGCTCTTTCCAATGAATCCATGACCTAGAGCCCACTTGGCCTTGACAATCTGAAAGCTCTTTCCAGTGAATCCATGCCTAGAGCCCACTTGGCCTTGACAATCTGAAAGCTCTTTCCAGTGAATCCATGACCTAGAGCCTGCTTGGCCTTGACAATCTGAAAGCTCTTTCCAGTGAATCCATGACCTAGAGCCTGCTTGGCCTTGACAATCTGAAAGCTCTTTCCAGTGAATCCATGACCTAGAACCCGCTTGGCCTTGACGATCTGAAAGCTCTTTCCAACTCAAACAGTTCCGACGCTCCCACTTTGATTGGATGCCGCCAGAGAAGCGCCAGCGCTGGCCTGAGCACTTGTGGTGCAGGCAGGCAGGCAGGCAGGCAGGCTGGCAGGCTGGCGTGGGGTTAGCAGTCCTCCTTCTTCTATTCATCAAGGGCATGACAGCTAAAATTCATTTGAAGATGAAGAAAGTGCCAGCTAATCCTTTCTGTGAGACAGTGATAGACTAGCGGCTCGGGAAGAATTGCACAGCAGTAATGAAATTAGGCTAAAACTGCTGGCGGATAGCAGATAATTGCCCTTGTCTGTCACCAGGAATAACATCTCCCAAATCCGACACCAGCATTGTTAAAGTTGCAGGGATTCCTTTTGCTTTATTTATTTTAGGGGCTGGGGGTTGGCTTTTCCCAAAGGCTTTTCCCAGGGAGGAAAAAAAAAAAAAAAAAAAAATATATATATATATGAGAAGGAGCTGAGAAACTTCCCCCCCTGCTTCAAGTGCTTCGGCCGCTGCTGCTCGTTAGGCTTGATGAAGCAGCGCGTGTGGCAGCGCTGGGGTGAGGAGGACACCCTGACAGTGAGGACACTGTGACTCAGAGGACACCCTGACAGTGAGGGCACTGTGCCTCAGAGGACACCCTGACAGTGAGGACACCCCAACACCAAGGAAATACTGACATCAGGGGCACCTTGACATCAAGGGCACCCTGATACAGAGGACACCCTGACAGCAAGGACACTGTGATGCAGAGGACACCCTGGTAGCAAGGACACCCCAACACCAAGGAAATACTGACATCAGGGGCACCTTGACATGAAGGGCACCCTGACACAGAGGACACCCTGACAGAGAGGACACTGTGATGCAGAGGACATCCTGACACTGAGGACACTGATGTAGAGGACACCCTGACAGCAAGGACACCCTGACACAGAGGATACCCTGACAGCGAGGACGTCACAACACAGAGGGCACCCTGACAGCGAGGACATTGTGACACAGAGGACACCCTGACAGCAAGGACACCCCAACACCAAGGAAACACTGACAGAAAGGACACCCTGACAGCAAGGAGACCCTGACACAGAGGACATCCTGACAGTGAGGACACTGACACAGAGGACACCCTGACAGCAAGAACACCCTGACACCAAGGACACCCTAACATTGAGGACACTGTGATGCAGAGGACACCCTCACACCAAGGACACCATGGCACAGAAGACACCCTGACATCAAGGACACCCCGACATTGAGGACACCCCAACACCAAGGACATCTTGACACAGAGAACACCCTGATATTGAGGACACCCTGACACTGAGGACACCCTGACATCAAGGACATCCCAAAATCAAGGACACTCCAACACTGAGGCCACCCTGACACATAGGACACCCTGACATCTAAGACACTAGAAAGAAATTCTTCACAGTGAAGGTGGTGAGACACTGGAACAGGTTGCCCCAGGAGCCTGTAACTGCTCCCTCCCTGGAGGTGTTCAAGGCCAGACTGGATGAGGCCTTGAGCAACCTGGGCTAGTGGGGGGCGTCCCTGCCTATGGCAGGGGGTTGGAAGTGGATGATGTTCAGCACCCCTCCTAATCCAAACCACAATGTGAGTCCATGACTCTGTGAGACTCTGATGTTGAGGCTGTCCCAACATGGGATTCTGCTGGGGAGCCAGAGATGAGCCAGCCAGTACCACAGCTTTGTCAATGTGGGGAGGTGATGGCCAATCCCCTGCTGGCCAATCCCCTGCTCCTTCTGGCTCACCCCCAGCTCCTGCTGGCCTTGCTGGCAATACCTGCTACTTTTAGAGGATCATAGAATCATAGGATCCCATGATCATCATTTTGGATGGAAAAGACCTTTCAGCTCATCCAGTCCAACCACTAACCCAGCACCACAGGTCATATCCCTCAGTACTACATGTCCATAGCTTTGAAACCCCTCCAGGAATGGGGACTGGACCTGGACCTTCTGAGCCAGACTGAAATTGTTCCTCACATCCAACCTAAACCTTCTCTGGTTCAACTTCTGAGCCAGACCTTGACAACCCTTTTGGAAATGAAATTGTTCAGCCCAACCAAGTCCTGGGCTGCAGCAAGAGCAGTGTGGCCAGCAGAGCAATGGAGGGGATTCTGCCCCTTTACTCTGCTCTTGTCAGACCCCATCTGGAGTCCTGTGTGCNTATGATTCTATGATTCTATGATTCTATGATTCTATGATTCTATGATTCTATGTCCAACCTAAACCTTCTCTGGTTCAACTTCTGAGCCAGACCTTGACAGCCCTTTTGGGAACGAAACTGTTCCTCGTGTCCAACCTAAGCCTTCTCTGGTTCAACATCCCAGGAGGGATCCATCTCCCAGCACCGAAGTGCCACCAGCGCGGTGCTGCGGCTGGCGGCGGAGTGGCTGCTGGTGCCAGAAGTGGTCCTGGGGCGGGTGGTGGTGGTGGTGCTGGGGTGACCACGCAAGGCCCCAGCAGCACATCAGGGCCGAGCAGCAGCCATTTGTTTGGTAATTTACGGGGGGCGACAGGCGGCGCAGCGCGGGTGAGCGAGTGCCCCGGCCGGCCGCGGCGATGGCTGGCGTGTGCGGCTGGCACGGGTAATTTACTGCGCCCGGCCAGCCCATATTTCACCTCCCGCCTGGCAGATGAAGATTACTCGTGTTTGAAAGTGCCTGAACACACACTCAATTCTGCTTAAACACCCGCAGCCAGCCAAGCGAGCCCCGGCCCGGCCGCGCTGCGAGCGGCGGTGGGGAGCAGGCTGCCCAGGGAGCTGGTGGTGGAGTCACCGTGGCTGGCTGAGACCCACCCCACGCCTCACTGCAACCTCCTCTCAGGGAGTTGTAGAGAGCCAGAAGGTCTGCCCTCAGCTGCCTCTTCTCCAGGCTGAATGCCCCCAGCTCCCCCTCACCAGCCTTGTCCCCCAGACCCTTCACCAGCTTAGTTGCCCTTCTCTAGACAGGCTCCGTCACTCACATCTCCAGAACTTCAATCTCTCTCTGAGAAGGTCTCCCCATTTCCTCTGCCACCCCAGGCACCAGGGCAACCTGAGATGTTGGAAGAGGTTTCCCAGGGGAGTTGTGGATGCCCCCTCCCTGGAAATGTTCAAAGCCAGGTTAGAGGGGGCCTCGAGCAAGCTGGGCTAGTGGAAGGTGTCCCTGCCCATGGCAGGATGGGTGGAACTGTGTGATCCAGTGAGAGGCTGGTGTTGGCCTCTTCTCCCAAGTAACTAACAACAGGGCAAGAGGAAACAGCCTCAAGCTGTGCCAGGGGAAGTTTAGGTTGGATATTAGGAAGAATTTCTTTGGTGCAAGAGTGGTCAGGCACCAGAAAAGGCTGCCCAGGGAGGTGGTGGAGGGTGTTCAAAGAAAGGAGCAGATGTGGGATTTGGGGACATGGTCTGGTGGTCATGGAGGTGTTAGGTAGAAGGTTGGACTTGATGGCCTTAGAGATCTTTCCAACCTTAATGATTCTATGATCTTTAATGTTCCTTCCAACCCAGTCCATTCTATAAGGACAGGGACAGGCTGGACCATAGCCTCCTGCAGCCACTGGAGATGCCCCCGGTGCTGGGGGAAGCCACCCGCAAGCAGCCTGCACGGCAGCTGCAAATATTCAAAGCACCTTCCCTGACATTTAATCCAGCCAGGCAAGGAGCTCCGTGGCATTTCCAAGAGGGGCTGGGGAAAGGTCAGGAGGTGGAAAAGGTTGGCAGGGTCGATGCTCTCAGCTCACCCTTCCCCAGCTCCTCGTGAGCCCCCCCAGACACTGCAGCAGCTCAGTATCGGCTGCTGGTGGATGGTGCTGGTACATTGAGAGTGCCAGGGGCTGTGCTGGGGATGTCTGAGCCCCTTGAGAAATGGGTTGACATGTCTGAGGGGGAGGGGAGGGTTCACATCTGCACCCCCATAATCATAGAATGATCATAGAATGCACCGAGTGGGAAGGACCTCTCAAGGGTCATCTTGGCCAACCCCCCTGCAGTCAGACTAGATCAGATTCCTCAAGGCCCCATTGAGTTTGACCCCTAAATGTCTCCAGGAATGGGACCTCCACCACATCTCTGGGTGGCCTGTTCCAGCATTTCATCACCTTTGCTGTGTGAGGGGAGGGTTAGGTTAGAGGTGAGGAAAATGCCTTTGCTGCAAGAGTGGTCAGGGGCTTGGAACAGGCTGCCCAGGGAGGTGCTGGAGTCCCCATCCCTGGGGGTGTTCAAGAAAACTGAGGTCGTGGCACTTTGGCACATGGCTTGGTGATCATGGTGGTGTTGGGCTGATGGTTGGACTCAGTGATCTTAGAGATCTCTTCCAACCCAAACAACTCTCTGACCCTTTGATCAGCTGCCTGCAGCCACCCATGATCACCCATGGCCACCTCCCCATGGCCACAAACCACCACCACCACCACCACATCCCACTGGATTCTAGGATGGAGAGAAGCTCTCCAGTGGAGCTGCTGGTGGGTAATTTCTGATTAAGGATTTACTGTACCATCGGCTCCGGGTTTGATTGCAGATGTTTTTAATTACATCGTATAAGATGGTATTATGTAATTGCATTTATCTGATTGAAGCCTTAATTGTAGGATTTCATAATGGTTTGACTGGGTAAATACACCATTGCCTCTGTTGTCCCCCACTGAAAATTAGGTGCTTCATGTCTTTATTGCATTATCCTGCAGAGGAGTTTCAACTGGGAAGAGAGAAATTAGGAGAGAGAGAAGAAAGGAGAAAAGAGTTTGTTCTAGTTCCACTTGAGCCTGGTCCTTCTCCCCCCAGCATGGGAACATTCAGGCTCTGCTCTCTGCCAGTCAGAGCCACTGGTGGCTACTGGAGCACCAACTCTGGCTGGGCATCTCTGGGTAGATGGGGTGGGCAGAGCAGGGCAGAGCCTGGCACATCCATGGCCCTGATAGTGTCACCAGTTTGAGCTGCCTCTTTACCTCTGCATCAAGATGCAGCCCTCGGGGGTGAGGTTTTGTGAGGTCATAGAACAGTTTTGGTTAGAAGAGACCTTTAAGATCATTGAGTCCAACCTTCAGCCTAAGAAACCATGGCCTGAAGTGCCACTTCCACAGGTTTCTTGAACACCTCCAAGGATGGTGGATGGATGTTGCAGTTCTCATTTGGTTGGCAGTGGCTGGTGCCAGATTAGGGTTTGGAAGGGACCCTCAAAGGTCATCTTGCCCAACCACTGAGCAGGAAGCTGAGGAGGTGCTGGGGTGCCACCTGAGGAGGTGGAAGCTTGGTCTGGACAGGCTGGATGAGGCAGACAAGACCTGTGATATGAGTTTCAGCAGGGTCAAGTGCAAGGTCCTGCACTTGGGTCACAACAACCCAATGAAAGTTCCAGGGTGGGGGCAGAGTGGCTGGAAACTGCCCAGTGGAAAAGGAACTGGGGGTGCTGGTTTGCAGCAGCTGAAGATGAGCCAGTGTGTGCCCAGGTGGCCAAGAAGGCCACCAGCATCCTGGCCTGGATCAGCAATAGCGTGGCCAGCAGGAGTAGGGCAGAGGTTGTCTGTCCTGTACTCAGCACTTGAGTACTGAATCCCTTCCAACCCCCACCACTCTGTGATGAACTTGGGCCCACACCAAGGAATGTGCTCACCAAGCAAGGGGCTCCTTAGTGTGATGAGGAAGGGGAGTGTGGATGCCTCTGAGCCCAGGCACACTCATCGCACCTCCCGTTGGGGAGTGGTCTCTGTGCCTCCCTGCAACAATTCAAAGGAGGGTCAGGGTGGTTTGTTTTTTTTTTTTTTGGAGGGGAAGGGGGCTTCTTTGGGTTGAGGGTCTTTTTTGTGGCCATAATCTTGCAACATGTGGTTTGCATGGAGCCTCCTGGCTAATGGGTTTAGGATTATGGGAATATGCACAAATCCAGCCTCTCGCTGTCACTCGGAGGTGATTTCATTAGGATTTACGTTTAGAGTAGTCTCCCTTTTTCTCTCTCTCTATTTTTCC
>WBNM01036456.1:52866-122466 GCA_013399055.1 Ramphastos sulfuratus | reverse complement strand
GAAAAAAAAAAAAATATATATATACACACAGAGAGAGAGAATATGACCCAAACATTTTAAGGAACATTTCAAAGAGCTTGGTTAGCCATGAAAAATTCATTGGCTTTATGGAAAACTAGTAGAGAGTACATGGAAACAGTTTGCACTAAATGTTTATTGAATTGTAATTTTGCTAGAATCACACAGCCCATGACTCTGCTCAGAAGAAGTTTAAAGCTGAAATAAGAGAAAATGATGTGTATTTTATGCCAGACAGCACTCCTTTCATTTAGGGTTTGACTCTGATCATAACATCGTAGCACAACTCACTACACCTGTCCACAACATGCAATACCAAGGGGTGAATTGCAGCCTTACAGTTTTAGTAATAGCTAGTCATTATCCCTCACAAATGCATATTTCTACTCCATTCTCCTCCTCTTGGATTTAAATCAACTTAGATGGCTAAACAGGACTACAGTAGGCTGTAATCTTCTCCGAAATCCTTCAAATTAATCTGAATGAAGGGGCGGAGGGGCAATATCAGATTGCTTAGCCGATCGGTGAAAGAACACATAGATCAGATTCTTGTTTAATATTCAAAGAGCTTTTCTGTTTATTGAGACTCTGAGATTGTCATGATCTGTCAGTAAAATAGGAAATAACACCTTTCTTCCTACTAGTTTGTCAAGCCTCAGCTGTTCTATGTAGCTGCCCTGGTTTAAATGTAACAAAAGACATAGAGCTTACCTATGACTGTTGAAGAAGAAGAACATAATTGGGAGCATGCTTTGGTGACATGCTACAAAGAGTTCAAAGCATTAAGTGAGGGGGCAGGAGAAACTAGAAGGAAACTGTATCTTTGTGATTTATTCCAGATCTCAGTCTCTTTAAATCAGAATGTATGAATCACATGCTTCTGTAAAGTTTTCTTAGGCACAACAGAAGTAATCTAATTTTTTTTACCTTTTTCTTTATTTTACCTCCTTGAAATAAAATGTCCAGGACACAAAAGTAATGTAATGAAGATGGACCAAATTATAATCTTTGTTCAGAACAAATCTAGATTTACTATGTAGTCAGTGAAGTATGGGTACTCTTTATCTGTCAAGAGATGTGTAAGCTACTGTTGTGTTTAAAATACTATATCCTAGAGAGCTCTAACTGCTGCTAGAGGATGCAGGCAGTCGCTGGAGCAGATGGATACTGTATTGCCAGTGCTAAGTGCCAAATTTCTGGCCCATCAACTCTTTTGGGCTTCTAACTTCCAGACTGTTTTCTGTGGGAGATTGAGAAAGCAGGTCCCAGTCTCCCTTCACAGCTTCAGTATCTTTAGGAATCTGTGAACAGAGCTGTATGCTGTGGGGCCCAATGCCGAATGCGGCTGATGAAGATAAACTACGTTAAATTACCTTGAAATTAGAGTGAAAGGAGTATGAAAGTCTAGCTGAAGCGTTTTTTTGTGTGGGATGTTTTCGTGGGGGGTTTTTTGTTGTTTTTTTATTTTGTGAGGGGTTTTTTTGTTTGTTTTTTCTGTTTTTCTTTTTCAAT
The DNA here is from genome assembly GCA_013399055.1 of Ramphastos sulfuratus. NCBI lineage: Eukaryota > Metazoa > Chordata > Aves > Piciformes > Ramphastidae > Ramphastos > Ramphastos sulfuratus. The sequence continues at coordinate 120,936 of WBNM01036456.1, read as the reverse complement.
GTTCTCCCTCACTCCAACCTAAAACTTGCCAAGTACGTAACGAATAAGAATTGTGCTCCTTCCTACGTATCCACAACATGGTATGTGGTCTCTGTAGAGTTTGTGCCTGCAAATCACATTTTATTATGGTCAGAAGGGGTTTAAATAGGAAAACAGTTTTTCATTTCACATACTTTTTCGATGTAGTTTGTCAGTTGTCTACTCAAATTCTTGTGGACATTAAAGAAAAAAAAATAAACAAAAGTTCAGTGCTCTAGGAAACATTGGAAACAGATGCAAACAAAATGGGCCACATGATTTCTAGCATGGCTGAGCCATATGGTGGATGACCCTACCTTGGTCCTGGCTTGGAACAACATGACCTTAAGATCTGTACAAAATTTGCTCTTTGGCTGCATTTTATTGGGGAAAATAGTAAACTATTATGTCAGGAAACATAATACATTGCAAGTGATGTGAAGCAAAATGTAAAGGGAAGGATAGTTTATTTTGAAATGATTTGTGTTAATATTGAAAGCTGCTGTAATGGTTTGGGAGTTCCCTGCCCCCCCCGCCATGAAAATCACCCAGACTAGATTCAGCTGGCTGGAAGTTAAGGAATAAAGCTATATTTACAGCTTAGCACAATATACAAGCAGATATTTACAATATATTACAATATATATACAGCTATATACAGAAATACACAAGTTAAAGGTAATACAGAAACACAATACCCTTCCCGGAAATCAGAGTCCCCAGGAGGGGCTCCCAACCACCCTTCCACCTTCTTTCCACCCCTCTACCTTATCCCAGAATCTGCCTTATGTGCAAAGTGAGTTTGGAGGATGGGCAAGGGGGGTTAGAAGCAGAGTGATTAGTTGGGTTACACAGCAGACCAGAAGACACACCAGCTCCCAGAGAGAGAGAGAGAGACTGTCTTATCTATGTTTGTGTTCTTGCTTTTGCACATCTCAGCAAGTCTATGAGTGAAGTAGACATCACCATTGTTTTCTTTTCACAGCCTACAATCTAGGGTTTTTTTATTAAAATGTTCCAGTTAGCCTCGAACCAGCACAGCTGCCTATGAATTTTTCCTTTTTGTTAGACATTATCACTTTTCAAGGATCGGTCATGTCTTTTATTACCCCCAGTGAAGACACACCCAGTTTGCCATTTCTGTGCTTCAGCTGAGGAAATAGCTAGTATGGGAAAGAGATTTTCAAATCTTGGTACCCCTACCAATTTTCTTCTTTTTCATCTGTCCACCAAACAGATGATAATTTTTGCCTCTGCTAATCTGGATTTGAGATGAGCCAGTAATCTAAAGAAATTCTTTTTAATCTTCTGAGCTTTTCAATCCCACCTACACTTCATTATTGAAAATATTTTCCACATTTTTCTTTTTCAAAATGGAGAGACTAGAGAAAAATAATTTTGGCATCATCTGAATGAAATACTGTCCTGTTAACGTAGCTTCTCTCACAAATATTAGTTCCACTTCCATTGCTTTATAATAAACTGTTTCAGCTGTTGCTATGGCAGTTTTCATTTTTAAAAATTTATCCAAGCGAAGACAAGAAATGAAGCTGTTATCATGAGAAAGTCTAAAATAAATCTAGATGCAAATTTGTATGGTCTAGCATTGGCAGTAATAATGTCAGAAACAAAACATGTTGTGTGTTTTGTCTTCTTGATGTACTGGAGTGAGGATGGGGATTTAGGGATATTCTGAATTATAGGTCTCTGTTCCTAATCCAAATACAGCAAATGAAATTTCACCTTAGGGAAAAACACTTCACTTGCTAAAAAAGCTGCTTGGCTTTGCATGCAGAAATGCAGTAATATTCATGTAGGAGCAACACAGGGCTGAAGCTCTCCTTATTTACCTCTCTGATAATATGTTAACATTTTCATTTTTACAGTTTATAAAAAAAAAAAAAAAACATCCAACAAAAAACAAAATAACTGCCCCCCCCCCCCCCAAAAAAAAAATCAACAACAAAACCAAAACCACACAAAAAACCTCCAACAAAAAACCCCAACCAAGCCATGGTAGAAATTGTAAAATTACAGTTTTACCTGTTGCTTGTTTCCTGAACATCTTTAAAATCACTTCTATACTTTTAGTGTTAGAGACAGGACATTAAAACACAGGGTCTATGAAGAAGGTGTAATTCAGCAAGTCTCAACACACGTATCAACAGTCATCCACTGATAAAAGGTACTGTGTTTGGTAACATATAGTCTATTTAAGCCAGTTTAGATAAACTGTGGCTTGAGAAGGTGATAAAAGAATAGATCTGGATTTATTTGAAAGTGAAATTTAGTGCTATGTGTCTAGCAAATACTGACTGAAAAGCAATTGCCCCAAGCATGAATAAGAGAGGTGTTCCAAGACAGACTGCATAATCTGACAGAGTACAGGACTTGGGCAGAACAGCAGATGGGTTGAAAGGTGGTTTTGCATCCATCTTGTACCTTTTCTCCTTGCCTAAGAGCTTCAAAATACTACTTTGGCTAAAGTAATTGTAAGCTGTAGCTGGCTATCCACAGCCTCAATGGCTCACTATGGCAGTTTGGGGCTGCTGAGAAAGACAAAGATGTAGCTGCTGAACCTTGTGGAAAGTGTTTTGCTCTGGTGTTAAGTCAGCGGTGATTGTGACACCTGCAAATACCCTTTACTCTGGAAGGATTACTCTGCTTCACTCCTGGTAAAATCAAACAAAGAGGAACCACCAGGTAGGCAACAAAGTTAATGTGTGTAGATTTTCAGTCCCAAACTCTAATAAGACAGTCACAATGGTAAATTTTTTTTTTATCCTTAAAGATTACAGCAAGAAGAGAAATGCTAGAACACGTACAGTCCATATTTCTGACTTCTACCTTCAGGGACATTTTTCTCCAAACTTTTGGTACAGTCTTTATTTCTGTGCCCCTGGTACCAGAGTTTCAAATGATAACCCAGCTTTAAGCAGTGCTACATAAACACGAGCAATCTAAAAGCTAATTGAAACTTTGAAAACAATCTGAATAATAAAATCTTAAGTCCCCCTCTACAATTTCCTCAATATACTGCAAATCACTTAGTCAAAGAGATCCTACATTAAATATGTTAGAAAGGAGTTCTTACTTTTATAAGCATGTAGGAATATGCTTTTACTTATGAATAAGCATATGTGGATAATGGTTTTGGAGATATACTTGGCAGCCAATGATGAAATAAACTCTCTTAACCTTACCATTGAGGTAAAGGAATATCTCCTTTTGTTTAAAATTAAAGTATCTGCTATTACCTGTGGCCTGGATCCAATGCTCCGTGGAAAATCTCACTGAAATGACAGGCAGCCAAACAGACAATTTTTCTGTCTGGATTTGTGACAACTGCATTGATTTATGGATAAACATTTAGTATACACCCTAATTTATACCACTTAGTTTAAAAATAGACAGGCAGTTCCAAAAGGCTTAAACACAGCTATTAATAAAATGAAAATAATGGTGACTGGCTTCATTAACCTCTCTCTTACTAGAATGAAGGAGTCCTGCTTCACAAACATTTGCGTTCATCTCACTCTAACAACATGCAGTGGAACCACTCTCCTAGCTGTAGGTTAAACCCTGACAGCTCCAGGAAGAGAATGTAAAATTGTGGTATCTGAAAATGATGGTTTAGAAATATCTTTAATATTACTCTGCAGGAATAAAAATGTGTGCTGTTAAATGGTACAGGAAGATGAAATACCTAATTCAGGAATCTTTTAATTTGGCTATCACCCTTTCCCACTGTGTCTAAAAGAGAGAACAGCAGCCTGCTATGCACTCTGTTATTCTCATTTCTTTCAGTATTGTTTCTGACTGTGCTTGCTACAGATGGGTAGAAAAGGAAAGGTAGAAAGGAAGAACTGTTTGATTTAAGTGAGTGTAAATAGGCAATGAATAGAGATGAAAAATGAAAATGCCAAATTTTTAAAAAATTATTTCACTTTTTGTTAGCTTTCATAATGGAAAAAATACTAAGGGAAAATTGTGACTATCCAATGTATTGTTTGGATGCTACTGTGTTAAAGATTTGATCATATTTAAACCTTCTTTTTCAAAATCCAAATTGGTATGTCACTAGGTCTCCTCAGAAATGTAGATAAATTTTATTATAAATCAAAAAACATACACACATGGATATTACATTCACCATATGTAGATCATTATAACTAGTAATTAGTTATCAATATCTAAATACTACACACATTAAAAGGATGCTGATAACAAGAGACTGCATTTTTTTCCTTTGGTAAAATGGTATTTACAGGACATAGAAATTTCTAAGTCTCATTTCCCTAAAATGCAGTCAAAACTAACAGGCTTCTACCCCCAAACTGCCACCTACTGTTTCTCCAGCCTTTGTTATCTTCTCAGTTGTTTTTTTTTTTTTTTTTTTTTTGTAGTTGTTGTTGTTAAAAAAAGTGGTCTTAATAAGGGGAAAAAAAAAACCAACCCCAAAGAAACAAACAAAAAAAGAAGGGAAAAAAAAAAATGTGTATCAGAAATAAACCCAGGGTATCTCTTGGCTTTAGGAAATGAAGGAGATTGTGTTAAGAATTTAAACTCTTGATATCTTTCCACCTCAAAAGGGATGGTGATTGCAGAAGTGGAGTAGGTTATGCAATTCAGGGTACAGTAAGATAGACATAGTGACCCATGTCTGTTGAATAGATAAAGGAGAGAGAAGGAATAAGATTGAGATTGAAACAAAAAGAGTAGAGATCTATAACCATTGGAACAAATTCTGAGAATAGAAATTTGCTGAGTCTTACCATTTAAGTAGCTATGAAATGCAATATTAGAGGTATGCAGTCTCTCCACCTGCTGTGCCTGGCACTGAAAGCAGGCAGCTGCACACTGCTGTTATCAATTATTCTCTTTGCTCAAGTGACAAAAGTATATTCTGAAAACATTAGAGTTTCTAATCCAAAAGGTGAAAAGTGCACACTGAAATAACATCTTAGGTACAGATAGAGGAAGATTTCTGTATATGCAAAAATAAAACTAAAAGTTGCATTTGATTAAAATGCTAACAGAAGGTGCCTCTCAACCTCTCTTCTGTAAGACATGAAAATCTTGTGTCATTATGTAACTTTTGAGTGCTTGATAACCTTTGCTTTATTTTGATGTGCTTTGCTGGTGATTCCCTGTGCACACAAGCATCACGGTACGCTTGTGCACACAATAATTTCATAAATCATAGAATGGTAAGGTTGGAAGGGACCTCAAGGATCATCTAGTTCCAACCCTCTGCCATAGGCAGGGACATCTCCCACTAGTACAGGTCACTCAAGGCCACGACCTGGCCTCGAACACCTCTAGGTGCTGGCCAGGGAGGGAGTATCCACAACCTCCCTGGGCAACCTGTTCCAGTGCCTCACCACCCTCACTGTAAAGAACTTCCTCCTAATATCCAGTTTAAATCTCCCCTCTGCCAGTTTAAACCCATTGCCCCTTGTCCTGTCATTGCAAGACCTTGTCAATAGTCCCTCCCCAGCCTTCCTATAGGCCCCCTTCAGATACTGGAAGGCTACCATAAGGTCTCCTCGAAGCCTTCTTTTCTCTAGGCTGCAGAGCCCCAACTCTCTCAGCCTGTCCTCATAGCAGAGCTGCTTCAGCCCTCTGATCATCTTTGTGGCCCTCCTCTGGACCCGCTCCAACAGTTCCATGTCCTTCCTGTGCTGGGGGCTCCAGAACTGCACACAGTACTCCAGGTGGGGTCTGATGAGAGCAGAGTAAAGGGGCAGAATCCCCTCCCTTGCCCTGCTGGCCACACTGCTCTTGATGCAGCCTGGGACTCTGTTGCTGTCTGGGCTGCATGTGCACACTGCAGGCTCATGTTGAGTTATGTCGGTTCACTCTAACAGACTCAGTGGCTTAAAGATTTGAGTCTTAAAAAAATGAAAGCCTACAGTGGGACCCAGTTTACTTGACTTTCAAGCAGTTTAGAATGATGAAATTCAAATTAAACTGTATCACGAGCGCATAGCTTCTGGAGGGCTGTTGGAAATATGCAGTCCATCCCCCCCATAGTGTGAATGGGTTTTTCTTTCATGCAATCAGAACTCGATCTCCAAATAAACTCCCATCAAAATTATTTTATTATCCTGTTGCAGCAAACTCTTTGTCTCTGAGATAGCTGTAGTCTTCAATACTGTATTTCTGGAAAGAAGTTGTGGAGTGAGTAGGCATTAGTGGACATCTAGCAAATGAAATGGCAAGCACTCCCTTACTTTCTCATGTGTACTTCTCTTGCCAAGAAGACTTGCAAAATATGTTGACCCTCTGATGTGCAGTATTGCATCCAGAGAGGATGAAATGAGTTTTCTTGTGGAACACTTTGAGGGAAATAGAATCAATACATTCATTTTAAACTAAAAGGGAGTTCTCTGTAACACACAACTGTATGTAGACTCTAATTATCTTGTGCTTACAAAATCTTATTCACTAGAGGAAGGTTATTTGGATAAGAAAAAGCATCTGGAAGAACTCAAAAAACAAGCTGACTTGTACCAGGGTGTACTTCAGTTCTGAAGAGCTCCCAATAGCATCTTTGAAATGAAGAGGTTCTGATGCCAATTTGGTCATTTGTATGGAAAATGTAGCTAAATCATTGCCTCTTATATGTGATTTGCAAGAAGTGCAAGCAGCCTTTTTATTTCTGAGCTTGCATTACATATTAAAAATGTTATCAATTTGTTTGTGTATAAGTGGGCAGAAATACCTGCAGCTAGTCTGATTTGATTGGGCATGACAAGTACAGACATTCCCAGATGATTTGAGCTAAGCTACACTTTCATATATCCCTGAGGGCAATTTCCATAACAGTATTCACTGAAATCTATTCTAGCTTAGCAGACTGCAGCTGAAGGCTGCCTATTTAAATAAATTGCATAAACAAAGCAGAGTCAATTAGATAATGTATAGCTAGAAAGACCTTTAGCATGTGTCAGCTAGAAGCTAGGTAGAATTTGAATCTGGAGCTGATATTCAAAAAAGGGATATGAAACACTAAAAAGTAGAGGGGGGAAAAAAAAGAAAACCCACAGTGATGAGAACTACTTCCAAAAAATATTGTTACAAGCCTCCATTTTCATGCTGGCTTTCCAGTAATACAGAAATCCCATTGCATTCCCCTGCCCTCCCCAAACATTAAGCACAGTGCTGATCTGTACAGTAAGACTTAAGGAGAAGGAAAGGGAAAAAAAAAAAAAGGAAAGGAAGTTTTATTAAGCAAGGACACCATCATTTTCTGTGAAAGCAGCTCTTTTACAGTTTCTGCTAATAATGAGTTTGGTTAGTTTCCCAGTACTCACATCTCATGTTCCAGATGGTCAGTGACGTGAAACTTTAATTATCATCCACAAAATAAGCTGGGAGTAAACCCTTCCTCAAAGGTAAAAAGAGCAGATGGACAACCATAATTTCATTATTATAGAAATAATAGATGGAAAGAATTCCTCATCCACCCTTTAAAATCATTCACAAATTTGTATAATTAACTTCTTGCTGTATAAATTTATAAGTTACTCTGTCCTTTGACTGGTCGAGCGCCTGCTTGGTACATGACCCTTGCTAAAATTGTTGGGGATAGAAGCCAGATTCATCCTGTCTATGGGGAAACAGTGAGTGAGATCTTTGGGCTGAGCTTCCACTCAGTTTTTTGCTTGCTTTCAGGTGATTCTGTTTCATTCCCATCCACAGTGTTACAGTCAGCCCCCTTCAGGAATAAAACCACAAATAGTGTTTACTCAGAATGAGGCAATGGCTGACTCCAGACCTCCAGTTAGTCAGATCTGTAGCTCCCAGGCATTCAATTACCTAAATCTTCGTCAAGGATTCAAGGTCATGCAAGTACATGTAGCAACTCTTCCTATGCCTGTTGCAGTCAAGTGCTTGTCTTTGATCTGCAAGTTCTAGGTCAGGTTTTGTGAAGGCAGCTACCCATCTAAGCTTGCCACTGCTCAAACTGAGCTCACAGAATCCTCAGTTCCTCCAGTTGTGTCAAATTAATTTATGTAGAAAGCTATAAAGGGAGGATATGAGGACAAGTGCCTGCATACCTGGCAGAATCTCGTTCCTTTTCTGAATTCAGATTAAGTTCCTGATTGCAGTGCACCACTCTTTATAACTGGCTCTCCTAGTTCCTATGCTTTTCACAGTTTCTTTATAGCTCAGGAGCACATTTTGATGCACTACATAAGAATTACATATGGGCATTCCTAATGAAACAACGTAACTCCGCAATATTGTACCACAGAAAAATAATGGGGTTTTCCTCTGCATATACATGAGTAAACAAGCTTCTCCTCCCTCTGAGTGTCCCAGCTATAGGTTTATGTAACACCATCATGATCTGTATTTTCATAGGTGGCCTTATCTTTGTTTTGCTCAGTGTCTTGTTGATTCCCACTCTTGGAGATTTTGAAGGCATGGCTGTAAGAAAGAAGCATTTATTGCTGTTATCAGTTTGACTTCTACCTCTTTCATCTCCATTTCACCATCTCTTCTCACTCTTAGAAGTCTGTGTGCCATCTATTTTCTTCAAGCAGGAAAATGTTGCACTTAATAATATTTTTTACCTTTTTGTCATCCATCTGATGGCACAAGTGTTTCTATTTCTCTCTTTTCTTCCTTGGCTAGAAGCATGTCTCTCTCTGCATGCTTTGTACCTTAGCTGATGAAGAAAAAGGCTTATACACTTTTGAAGAAGTACCAAGGCTGAGCAGTTTTATGTGTAAGTACACTAAAGCTGTTAAATGTGTGCACATAAGGGCTCACTTATGAATAGAAGTGGTTTTTTTACACCGTTACTTACGTACTGATATGCCTACGACGTGCGAATGACATCTTGTCTGCCTTCGCATGTATGTTGAAATAAATAGAACTTAAATGACTTCCTTTTCACTTCAGTGACTGAAATACTGTGGTAAAACACACTAAAACTGCATGGACACATGGTTAACAAAATGGCTAAAAATACAACAGCAATAGAGAAACAAACATTCTTTTTTAAAATATATATATATGTGTGTGTGATGACTCAATACTGAAGCAATCATAGTTTTTGTTATTTGCAAACAACATCTGATAAATCTTAGCAGGAGAGACAGAACACCAGCTGACAGACTTCACCCTGTTCTTAGGCTGAATGAACCCCCAGGTACATACAGATGAGGAGGAAACTGGAAACAAAGACAAAATATTGGCCGATAGAAAAGTCTTCGTTTCTCAACTGATAAAACATGACACAAAAAGTTTGAAAGAGTACATATGGAAGCCTACAATGTCACTTTTAAAGGCCACTTTCTGACCATAACTGCAGTTTAAAGGAAAAAAAAATGATATGAGAACATTCATCTGTCTTTTCTCTGCAAAATTTGTTATTCAAAGGGTTCAGGGATCAAAGTGTGGCAAAATCTATACAGACTAATGTTCCAAAATGGAAGGGCACAGGATCCAAATTGGAGACAGTCCATGAGAAAAGAAGAAAACTTAAAATAAAGGAAGCCTCACATCTACTGATCTATGCACCAAGGAGATACCCATCCTAGTTTTCAAAGCCAATATTAATTCCTGCAAATCTCAGCTCCCAACTTCATTATTTGGCAGCAAAGTTAAAATATCTTTTCATGTCCTTTATAAAACTGCTGACATGAATATGTAATACACAAGGAATCACAATTTGTGAGAAGTAGGAAAGTAATGCTTGTGGGTAATGGATCATTACCTCACTGGGACAATGACTAAGTGAAACATAAACTGAATATTTTTGTCTATATTTGGTGTTTGTCAAGTGCCTGTTCCTTCAGTCCCTGGCCGCATTTTTCTCTTATGTAAACTACCCTCAAGGTCAATGATATTGATAACAATTAAAGCCACAGAAATATTAAAGATACAGGTAGAAAACCAACTAAACTGAGAAAGGTTTAAAGGCTCTTGTTGACCTTCTATTTGAGGTCAATTTTATCAGAAGGGTTTCTTCTATTTTGAAGAGATCTGAACTAAACTAAGATTAGTAATACCATGACTGTATGTATCAGTAACAATCACTAATGTGACTAAAGGAATTCTCTTGACTTCCTAAGGCAGTTATAGGGATCACTGCTTGAGAAATGTCAACCTTAGAGGGTACACAGCACAAACTGAGCTGAACTCTGGTTTCTGAGTTATTTCCATCAGAAATAGACACCGGCTTTCAATAATCTTTTCTCAACTGTGTTATTTTAGAAAGCCCCATCCAAGCTTTCAGGAGAATTTCTGTCAAGGAGTAATGGTTTGAGCATATTACCTTGAATAGGGTACTAATAGTCTAGAATGAAAGATTTTTTTGTTTGTTGGGGGGTTTTGTTTGTTTGTTTGTTTGTTTTTTAAAGCAAGGAAGAAATATACTGTGACATGTTTGTCAGTGTCCATCCTGGAAATATATGTTGGTGATGCCCAGTGACAGGACAAGGGGTAATGGGTGAAAGTTGAGGCATAGGAAGTTCTATGTAAACATGAGGAATTTTTTTTTTTTTTCCCACTGTGAAGGTGACTGCATACTGGAGCAGGCTGTCGAGGGGGCTTGTGGAGTTTTCCTCTCTGGAGACACTCAAAACCTGCATTCCTGTGTGGTCTGGTATAGGTGATGCTGCTGTGGCGAGGGGAGGTGGACTGGATGAGCTTTTGAGATCCCTTCCAGCCCCTAATGTTCTATGATTCTGTGAAATATTTAGGAGGAGCCATGATATTATTGTTACAAGATATTTCCTCATTAGGCACGGTAAAGCTGACCACCACCTTTATCAATTCTGCCCCTTTTATCATTAGTTCTATGCCCCGGTATCACAAACACCTTGACATCCTCCTTTAAACTTTACTTTGCTGTAGGGGATTATGCCAAAGAAGACAAAAGCAAGATGAAGTGAGCAATCTCCAATCTATTGGCTATGAACTTCAAGCCTTTTAAACTATTAAGTGATCTGGATTCTATGAAGAGTTAATTTATTAAGCACAGATATGGTTATCACATATTGTAGCTAGATCATGATAATAGACATGAAATATATCTATTTTTAGAGAAGTAATATATACCAAGAACATTGGGAAGTGAAATTTCTTCATCATGGTAAACTGCCTGGTAAATCTTTGATCCAGTCTACAGAAGCTTGTTATGTAGAAGGTGGCTGCAGTACCGTTCTACCAGCACAGACTTTTAGAGGGCAAAAAAAAGAGAAGGCATGCAGAGACAGCAGGGAAATGAAGTCATGTCTTGTGCACAATGATGATACAAACACTTCTGTCACTGGCTACAATTGAAATATCTCTTGTGTAATGTTCTCTTAGATAATTTGTTAGCAGGGAACATGTATCATTATTCATTACTGCTTTCCACATTCTGCGCTCACTGAGCACTCAGCATGAGAAAGATTAAATAGCTCTGCTAAATATACTGTCTCGGTGCTAATGACCTGTTCAGTTGCTTTTCAGTCACATCTTAAGCTATTTAATGTTTTTTTTTTTTTCTACAACTTATTCCTCACTTTCTTCATCAAATCTTTCTGTGAATGTGCAAAAACTCTGCCAAATACAAATCTACAGCACGTGCACTCAAAAGATGTGCAGGTGTTTTCTAGCTGAAGTTACCAGGGTGTTTCTCAATTTTGATCTTCAGATTGTGGCCCAGTGCTAGCAAGTGCCTAAGCACACAAACTCCTCATTGTATTAGTCTACAACAAATTACTTCAACCAGAAATTAATGAACTGATGATGCTATATTTTCCCTCTTTATATATTATATTAATCAAAACATCAGTCACAGAAAACCACACTGGTTCTCCAATGAGAACAGATGCTCTAGTAAAGAGGAATTGTAATCTCCCATGTACAGCACAGAAACTGTGAGGAGGAGAAGAGATGCTCTAGTAAAGAGGAATTGTAATCTCCCATGTACAGCACAGAAACTGTGAGGAGGAGAAGAGATGCTCTAGTAAAGAGGAATTGTAATCTCCCATGTACAGCACAGAAACTGTGAGGAGGAGATACCCAGCATTTGCGTGTGCCATCCTTCCTGTAGATTCTTATATCCACGTGCAGCCTAAGGGTCATAACCTGGACTTGAGTACTGGGAGCTGTGGAAGTTAGAAACTCCTGATTCATGTACTGTCTTGTAGTACTTTACTGTCTAGATTTGCCTGACAGTTGAGCTTAATCTTTAAAGAGAATCCACTTGCTTTGACATTACAGCAACTGAAAACTAGAGACACTTAAAATATTCTGGGTCTCCTTGAGTTGCTTGCAGCTTAACTGTTCTGCAGTCTGTAGGAACCTTGCACTAACAGACAAAGAGTCTAAATGAATTATAAATGTCTTTTTAAAACAAAACCAAGCGAGAGCAAAAAAGATCTTACTTTTTTGGCACCATTTCCCAATCCTAATAGCTGCTTTTATGCTTTTCTATCTACTCTCCCTTCTGAGATTTCTATTCTTTGTTTAGGTTTCCTTTTGCATATTTTATTATCCGAGGTACTAGATGCTCTCCTAAGTGACACATTCCAACCATAGTCACTGAATGTGATATCTGTAATGTATCTGTATCTAAACATCAAATGCTGTGTTCAGGCATTTGACGGTGTTTTAAAATATTGCTCTTGCTCTAAGAACAATGTGAGGAGTTTAGTGTAATTCAACAACTTTCTCTATAGGGCTTCAGACAAAACATAAAGCTCATTCTTTAATGACTGTAAACTCTGTAAAAGTCTATTTTTCTGAAGGATAGACTAAATCTTAGTTGGAGGAACTGTGTTTTAAGGAGAAAGATGGTACATGAAAGAGGCTTTCTGTGAAGCGCCATCAAACATCTCAGAACACTGAATTTGATTTTGCAGTGTTCTGTTACTTTTAAGATTATCTGAGAGGATAATTTGTATTTCTAGCAAAGCTCCAGAATGCATATAATACATTATAGAGTGGTGTTAACTTGAGATCCTGTTAATCATGTACTTAGCATTTGTGTTTTTAGGACAGCATGTACTTGTGTGATTTTGGTGCATCATTTGTGATCTGAAGATTTCTGAGAATAAAAAAGCTATATATAAACTTAAGATAATATTATCAGCTGATGCTCTGTCAGATTCAATTAGCAGAAGCAGATAAATTGAGCTGCTGTGTGCTACTTTGGTTTTAATTTTGAAAAATAGATTGCCAAACATAAACCACACCTGTCTTGAATTTTATAGTTACCTTACCTCTTAGGTGCCATTCAGCATTATTTTTTTAAGATATCTTGTTGACATGAAAAAAGAAATCATAATAAATTAAAACTACACATTTTGCATAATATTCTGCTTTCTGGGTTGAAGAAAATGAGCTAAAATTGCATTCTGGATACGTATTTACCATTAGCAATATTAGCATTCTAGTGTTTTAACAAATGAAGAACAATTCTGGAACTACATCCTTGTGATGAAATCTATGCTGGCACAAGCCACATCAGTGAGAATTTTATTAGTGATTAAAGCTTGTAATTCTCTCACCAAGCAAAGAATGGAGATGGGTGTGCTCGTTATGTCAGCATGACATCCACAGCACCATTTAGGATGCTTTCTCAAACAGGAGTGCATACAAATCCACATGCAGCTCGTGGAAAATAGCAAGGACAGGCACTCTGAGGAGGCAAAGGAGAANGCCTTGCCGTGAGCTTATGAAGAGATAGCAGAATTGTGGGATTGAATAACAAAATCTTCAAGTCCCTAGAGGACTATTTTAACCCTATAGTCCCCAACCTGGGACCTCTGGCAATTCAAGAAATGTTAGAATACAGGTTTTGAGAAGCCCAGCTCTATTTATTACCTAAGTGGAATAAGTGAAATATGTAAGATAATTAAATCGAGCAAGTCTGTGAGTTCTTCACCAGAGGCAGAAACAAACTATCCCCTTCACAGAGAGGAAAAAAAGTATAAATTAAAATGTCATAGCATATTTTATTGTGCATGAAGGGCTGATCTTGTGACCAAGGAGAAATAAGGATGTTGAAAAGACTTGGATTTTGACATGGACTTTGTGGCTGATAAGAGTAGCAATTTACCTATTTTAAGAGGCATACTATAATGTTTCTTCTGTTATGCATGTTCATTGAAGAGGGTATGTTTAGATTGGATATTAGGAAAAAATTCTATACTGTGGGTGGGGGTGGTGAGACACTGGAACATGTTGGCCAGGGAGGTTGTGGGACACACACCTAATAACCTTATTATGCTGTCCTACCAGCAGCATAATCACTTTCACCTCAGGTACAGTGTATCTGTAGTTATGATGCCTTCTCATCCAGGTCAGGATACTTGTCATCCACTTTAGGTTTCCTCCAGTATATTATTAATTAAAGTCTCTCCCTTCTCTCTGAGTTACATGCTTTATTTAATTTTTAGTTTGCAATGCAGTCGGAAAAAATCAGGCGTGTTGAATTCAAAGTGAAGTCTGGAAAACTATTCTGATGCATGCTTAAGGACATTTAGACATTTGGCTCATCTTTAGATAATTAAGTCCTATAGCTGTTAAAGTTTGCCTTAGTTGTTTTATGTCCCAGTTTCCTTACCTGTAAATATGGAGTCTCAGTCCTTTCCGAGATCTGCCTACTACTTCATAGTCTCTAAGTGAAAAAGGTTTTCTGCACTGATATTATTATTCTCTCTTTGCAAGGAGAAAGCAGGGCTTTCTATTTTCACACAGGTTTTAATGTAAAGGCCCCCAGTTATCGGTATGGTTAAAAATGACATGCCCACTCACTGCTTCACTGGTGCTCAGAATGCTGCAGTTCATAGATTTATAGAATGGTTTAGGTTGAAGATCTTCTAGTTCCAAACCCCCTACCATGGGCAGGGACACCTTTCAATACACCACGCTGCTCAAGCCCTCACCCAACCTTGCCTTTAACATCTTCAGGGGAGAGTCCATCCACAACCTCCTTGGGCAACGTGTTCCAATGTCTCGCCCTAACAGTGTAGAATTTCTTCCTAATATCCAGTCTAAATATACCCTCTTCAAGCTTTAATTCATTCCCTCTTGTCCCATCACTAAAACCCCTTGTAAAAAGTCCTTTCCTAGCTGTCTTGTAGGCTCCATTCGGGTATTGGAAGGCCACTGAAAGGTCTCCCTGGAGCCTTCTTTATTTCAGGCTGAAGAGCCCCAAACTTTCTTTGACTGTGCCCATAGGGGAGGTTCTCCAGCCCTTTGATCATCCTTGTTGCCCTCCTCTAGACCCTTTCCCACAGTTCAATGTCCCTCTTGTGCTGGGAGCACCAGAACTGGATGCAGGTGGGATCTCACAAGAGCAGAGTAGAGGGACAGAACCACCTTCCTTGTCCTGCTGTTCACGCTTCTTTTGATAAAGCCCAGGATATAGTTGGCTTTCAGGGCTGCAAGCACACATTGCCAGCTCACATTTAGTTTTCCATCAACTAATACCCTCAAGTCCTCCTCATGGACACTGCTCTTGAGCCACTCCATGCCCAGCTGATACTTGAGCTTGAAATTGTCCTGACCCAGGTGCAAGACCTTGCATTTGGCCTTATTGAACTTCATGAGGCTGGCTTGGGCTCACCTCTCAAGCCTGTCCAAGACCCTCTTTGAGTCAACAGACACAATCCTCCTAGTCCAGGAATCCTCCTAGTCCAGGGATCTCAAAGATTAGGAGTGGCTCTGGGATGCCATGTTACCATCTGACATATCAGAAATGAAAATGCAATAGTTTTAAATTGAGACCACTGCTGATAATTCACACAAAAATGTTAGCTGGTGATTATGCTTTGTCTTAACAGTCATCCTTGGACTTGCAAAATCACTGCTTGATAAGATTTTCTAAGTGGTTCTTAAATATCTGTGTAATCTGTAAGTCAGTTTATAAACTCAAGACAGATTCTCAGTTCTCCTGTGAGTTTTTATGTCAAAGTGATCTCTGTTGATGTGTTATCTTTGAAGAATTTTGGAAGTGTTATTCTCCAGAAGACAATTTAGAAGATGTGCAGCAGAACATTTGCTGATGTAGCTATATTTAAACAGGCTTAGTTATATTTAACTATCCTGGTAACCTCACACATCTACTCCCAGAGCATTTACAATTTTAACTTTCCTCAGAATAGCTCAAGGATGTAGGAAGAAGTTTTATTGGCAAAAGACATTTTCCTAGTTCACCAGTATCTATATTCAGTTTTTCACTGGATTAGCAATGTGCTAAATGTGGATCTAATTTAGTCTCATTTTTTATGTCATTGGCATAACAACAGACTCGTTTTCTCAAACAATTTGCCACTTCCAGCTTTTGCTTATAGCTAATTAATTTAGTCTCACATTACTGTCTTTATAATAATGATAGAAGGAAAATAAAGTATTAATCAAAGTCCAAGTTACTGTTGGCATGTATGTGTAGCAGGCCAAGCCAGTAAGGCAGATGCCTACACATTTCTCTCTTTCCTGTTGCCTCCTATGCAAACAGCTTTCTCTTGCTTTCTCTCTCAACTTTGCCTCAAAAATGTGACTTAAAATCCTTTTAAAATTAAAGCAAAAATAATAAAGCAAGCAACGCAGTAATGCATCAATTACCTCTTCTGGGAGAGACTCCACAGTTCACTCAGTTCTCAGGAAGGATCTTCCACTCAAATGTTTCTTTCATCTCCAGTTGAGCTTATTGGATCTTCTTTACAGGGTTGCGGTTGCCTGCCCCTGACTGAAGAATTCTGATATTTCCTCTGTCCTTATGTTTGTTTGACTTAAGATACAACAGGCTTCAGCTATTCCACTGCTAGTAGATATTTATCTGCTCTGTTTATAAAGAACTGAAGTGGTGCTGGTTCCCCAGATTCCAAGGGAGACTAACTTGCTCTTTGGTATTCAGACCATTTATAAATGCAGTTATTCCCGAATGTCTAACCTACATCTCCCCTCCTGCTCTTCAAGTCTGTAATTTCTATTCCTAGCCTAATGAGACATGAATAATTTCTCACATTTATTCCCTTTTTCTTTCCAGAAATATTTTGCCTATTTGAAGATTCATTTCAGACACTTTCCCCCTAAACTGACTCACTTATTTTAATCTCCTCCTTTCAGTACTGTTTTCTAGGCCTCTCATCATGTCTAATCAGCCCACATCTTTCTTGAAGTGCAGTGCCCTAAATCAATCCAAGTACTGTAGTTTACACTTGCTGCCAAGAAATAGAGTGAAAAGATACAATAGAACATGTTAATACATCCTATTTATTTATTTATTTTTCTATGTGTGGGTACTGATGTAAACTTGAAACTCTTCTCAGCAGTGAATGCTCGTTTCCTGTCTTCTGTGAAATTTATTATTTCCATATTTGTCCTGATTGATTTTAAATAATTGCAAGAGTTGTACTGAGTTCTAATCATGTCCTTCAAAGTGTTTGCAGTCTCCTTGCAGCCCAGTATTACACATCAAAGGACTATCTTATATTGCATTAGCCAACTCAATGAAAATGTTGAATAGTATCTGTATAAGAACAGGGAACTGTATAATCTTTTAGCACATACACCCCATTTAAGAGTTCAATTTTCACCTCGTTTTGCTAACCACCTTCTAATTGTTTCCTGAAGATCATGTTTGTCTTTACTAATTAAGAGAATCTATGGATATAGTTCAAAATGGGCGATTAAAAGGGACATGATACACTGCTCTGAAAGAAAGTGAATTTAAATTATTCTCTGGATAGAATAATACTCTGCAAATAGTCATCATTATCCAAAGTAGTCACATCATATTTTGTCTTGTGGATGACTTTAAACCTCAAGAGAATTAATTAAAAAATTCAGTATTTGCGATCAGATACCACAGAAATGTAGCTGGTCTGTGAGAACTTTGAGACACTACATTGCAGTAAGAACTGCCTCTGGCTTTCTGAAGGAGCTTTTAAGGATCAGAAAGAAGGGCTTGTTTTTCGTGCAGCAACTACTCAAAGATTTGTGTAATTCATTCACAGACATATTATAAATATACCAAAGTGCTTTTAATCAAAGTACACCTCTTAATCTTATTTCAATCTAAGCATACACCTCTTAATCTTACTTCAATCTAAGCATACAAGAGATAGAGGTGGGTGAAGAACTAGATGGCTAGAATGGCAGGTATTTGGAGGACAGGAAGCAAACATTTTTTGTGCATAGAAATAACATGTATTAGAACTCCTGACTCAGAAAGGGTTGTGAACTTAAAAATCTCGGTGACAGAGTGAAGCATCTAAGACTTTCACAGTACTTGTGGAGCAGAAATTTGATTCACTTTTTTTATTTATTATTTTTTATTGACTTCATGGACTGAGGTAACATCTGTTAGAGGCTAAGCCTGGCATGATTTTGGTTGTTCCCAAGTCTGTGGAGCCAGTTTGTGAAAGATATCTTTTGATATATGTAGAAACAAAGCAGCTTGATATTAATTCCTATAAAAAAGTATAGGCAAGTGAGATACCCGCAAACTACAACAATCCCTAAGCTATCTGTATCCAGTATTTCTTTGCTGTTATGTTTGCAAATAATAAGGTAGCTCAGAAAATACACGAGACCGTTACAGAAAGTACTGCTATTATTGTAGCTCAATCTTCAGACTGTAACTATTAATATCTTTCAGAACTTATGGGCCTCAATTCTTTTAGGAGGGCAGTATCAAACAGAAAGAAAATAAGATGAGACAAATCTTGCTTATGTTTCCTAACTATTTTTCCCTAAAAATAATAATTCAAATTTTAGTTATAGTCTCCTTTTACTGCTAATCAGTCATGCTCATAGATTAGTTCAGTGGTAAATAAGAAGAAAGCATAAAAGTATTTTACTTTAAAGCACATTTATGAACAGTCTTAGATAATCAGTGCATAAACAGCTGCTCTATTTATAAATTATGCTCCTTAATGAGAAATTCTTCTGTTCTATGAGAAACAGAAACTAATCTTTCTGATAAATATCCAAATTTATCAATAACAACAGCAGTGCAACTCACATCTTCAGTTCACCTGTAACCATAGTAACTTCAAAGAGAGATGAGCCTTGTGATTATCAATACAACCAAAGGTAAGGGAGTTCATATAGCTCAGAAATAGCTGTGCTTCAGGAAGCCTTGTGAAGGTAAATCTTTATGCTTGAGATGTCAAAAGTTTTTTTTAAAAAAGTAGTGCTAAAGACACATGAAATGTCTTTGGATTGGAAGGTCATTGCACATGACATGTTAATAACAGCAGCTAAGGCAAACTGCCAAAGTTGCACTTTTCAGTTCTCCTTTTTTTTTAGTGGCTAAAGCAGAGGTCAGATCTTTTCACTCATGTGCCAGTTTTGTTCTGTCATTCACCTTATTGCATTACAACCACTGGTAGCCTGAAGCAGCCTGTCTCTGGGCCTTATTGTTGTGTCTGCCTTTCGACCACAGAAGACTGCAGTCCTGATATTCTTAGCTGTCATCACGTGTGAGAGTTTCATTTTGCAGGTCTCTGATGCTCACAGACTGAGAGGTGGGGGCTCCACCCCACACATCAGTACCTTTTCTATAGTCTCTTTGCTGCTCTTGATAAGCAATGTGTGAACATTCCTAGAACATAGAGAGGAACTGCTCCTCCCTCTTTGAAGGGATCACACCAAAATAAAACTTCCAGAGAGGTTATGTTAGAAATCAAAACACAATAGTAACGTAAGGGAAACTTAACTGCAAAGCAGTGAGATATGTGCTGGTTTACACAGATTAAAAAGTAAGAAGAGATATGACAAATTATAGCTGTTAATAAGAATAAAGAAAAATAAAAGTACTGGTTTGATGTTTTAAATAAAAAAAGTAACAAAGGGAGAATTTGGGAAATTTAAGATTCTGTTTCTAGAAATTAGAACTCTCTCCTCAGATCAGTCTCAGTTTCGAAATGGGAAACCTTTTCTGCACCAAACGATAAATTATTGGAAGGTAATGTTCTCTGCAAAATGAATCGTTCACTTGAAAGTAACCTTGCTTTGCCCCTGAAGTTTCTACCTTTCCT
Source organism: Ramphastos sulfuratus (assembly GCA_013399055.1). Classification (NCBI taxonomy): domain Eukaryota; kingdom Metazoa; phylum Chordata; class Aves; order Piciformes; family Ramphastidae; genus Ramphastos; species Ramphastos sulfuratus. Next base: position 100,915 of record WBNM01036456.1, on the reverse strand, counting down.
TTTTGAAGACATGAGAGTTTTCTAAGGCATCCCTCGCAGGTGCTTGGGGATCGCAGGTGCTTGGGGATCGCAGGTGCTTGGGGATCGCAGGTGCTTGGGGATCGCAGGTGCTTGGGGATCGCAGCCTGTAACACAAAACATAGCCTCAAGTATATCCAGTCATACATTCATTTTTATCCAGTCATACATTCATTTTTAAATCTTTACTGAATTTTATGCAAAAATCTCTGTGTTTAAAGGTCTTCAAATACCCTTCAACACTAAAAGCTACAGAGTGCTGTGACAGTATTTCCTTCCTCTTCACAGTATTAGCAATTTCTTGCTGGCTTACATCTGTTTACTGCTCTCCTAGTAAATTTCTTTGTTTAACACAGAAACATCTAGCAGTCATCTTCAATATTGCAAATAAGGAACTGAATCAAAACAACTTCTGTCAAGCCAATAGATAAGTTTTAACATCTTTTGGATTTAATTGCTTTCTACAGCCAAGGGAAATGAAACATCTTTTTGAAATTAACTTATACTACTACATAGTGAAGAATTAAATGAAAAATCAGGTAGCCTGTCTGACAGGAATTTATTATTAATTTTAAGAGAATAATTTATTGTTCATTCTTACTTTTATAAGACTAACAACATTTTACCAGAGATGAATTTTTTTTCTTTTTTTCTTTTAGATATCACAAATAACACCATTAGACTGATTATTTTATGCCCTAGTATCTATCAGTTCTTCAAAGGAGGATTTTGGAATGCCAAAAATCTTTACAGAGCTTGAGATCATAATTCACTAGCAAATCCTGCAACACAATGAAATATTTTCAGCTATGTCTACAACTTAATTCATTGAACACTCTCTAAGTCTTTGAAGGGCTGAAATTTACAGATAAGATTAGTAAAGACATGAAACAGCTTAGAATCCTGTGAATAGATAATAGAAAGAGCAAGAATGAATGTAACATTCAGCACAGATAAGCAGAAGAGTAATTACAAACAATATTAGTCAATGATAGTTTGTCACACTAAAAGTAGTTTTGTCAACAGCAGTGTTAGATTTTTAGGCCTATTTAAGCATCTGGGAAAAGCAATCCTTGTCACTTCTTATTCCTTCTTATTCCTTCCATTCCTAGAGTAGCTACTCCTTTTTTTTTCCCCTCCCCCTTTCTCATGATTGTTCCAGATGAAGCAGTGGGGATTTAATACTATTATGATTAAAATCAGTGCATTTGTCTTATATATTTCTCCTCAGCATGCTTGTTTGTGAAACTAAATAGTATTGAACTGGAAAAGGGAAAAGGAACTAAGCTAACTGCAAAAATCTATTCATAGCACAATCAAGAAATGTACTTGGAAGATGTAAGCAACTTTTTATTCCATAAGGAATTTATTTTCTTTCTGCTTTCGGTTTCTGTGGTTTTCTCTTGCTGTAAGTACAGGCTTCAGTTCATGTGCTGAATTTTTATTGAAGTAGTTGGGTGATTTTCAAAGTGGCAGAATATTGGATGCTTGGATTAATTTCAGAGTAAAAATTCGATGCAGCTTTTATGGCAATCTTGCAGCAACCAGTTTTGTGGAACTAATGTGGCTGACACCAGATTTTTAAGGCATAGGAATGATAAACCCCAAGTTCAAAGCCTTTTATTAAGTGTGGAGGGTTTGCTTAAAGAATGGAACAAATTTTCAGAACAATGTTGCTTTTTGTCAATTATTTTAATAGCCATGAGTTTGAAAGAGTTATGAATAAGTTTCTCAAAGAAGGTTCTCAAGGGTAGTTAACACCAATGAATAGGTAAGTGTCCTGAAGTTTGGAGAATATTTTCCTAATCTTCCCAGCCGCTTCATTTATAAAGTTTGAGGTCTAAACATAGGTAACCTTGTTACTAAAACAAACACAAACCACCTCTGGAGCCAGGTTCACTTATGACCATCAGAATACCCAACCTTTAACATCTATGGGAATAAAATGCCAAGAACAGAAACTTTGACCATTTCTGCAGCACAGAAATTCTTCTTCTTCTGAGTTTTGAAAAAGTAATTTATTTTAAATGGTTACCTGGATCTCTGGCAGAGGGACCAGTGATCCAAAAAAATAAACAGTAAAGTGGAATTCCATTCATATTAAGTGTCCAAATATATGTGGCCCTGTATACCATGGCTTTCACGACCCCACATATTAATTAACTTGTCAGGAGAAAGATAAAATATTCAGGCAGAGCATATAACCTTTGTGCTTAATTTACACAAGGAACTTAAGGAAGTTGAACATCTTCCTTATGAGGAGAGCCTGAGGGAGCTGGGGCTTTTTAGCTTGGAGAGGAGGAGACTAAGGGGTGACCTCATTCATGTTTATAAATATGTAAGGGTGAGTGCCAGGAGGATGGAGCCAGGATCTTCTCAGTGATGCCCTGTGACAGGACAAGGGGTAATGGGTGGTAGTTGAGGCATAGGAGGTTCCATGTGAACCTCAGAAAGAATTTTTTCACTGTGAGGGTGACAGAGCACTGGAACAGGCTGCCCAGGGGAGTTGTGGAGTTTCCCTCTCTGGAGATGTTCAAGAACTGTCTGGATTGTGTGTGTGATCTGGTCTAGGTGATCCTGCTCTGGCAGGGAGGCTGGACCACATGATCTTTCAAGGTTCCTTCCATCTTCTGACATTCTATGATTCCATGATACAGTATTAAGCAGTTTCTTGTTCCCTTCATCTTATTTTAAATATATCACGAGTATTGGACACAAAATGCTATCCTATTTTAAAAACTCTAACTGTTCAAGTATTGTATTGAAATTCCAAAGCAAAGATGTTTCTTAACAATAGTCAACTGCTGGCAGCAGAGGACAATGCTTTTAGGTATTTATTTTTTAAAGGGAAAGATAAAGCAAACTTAAGAAAACATTATTCAGACAAATTTATCTAATGTTGTAGAAGATTTAAACAAAGGCTGTTCTATCAGCTCTGTGGCTTACTCTAATATTTATAAATGAATTATTTTATTCTATCAGCTTATAAATGTTCACTGTATTCAAAGTTCCAGATAAGGTTTCCAAACGAGACAGATATTTAACAACTCACAATGTCATTCAGACAACAAAAACACACTTCAAAATCATAGAATAGAATCAAGGACTGGGTTGTCAAGGATCATCTAGCTCCAACTCCTCCTGCCATGGGCAGGGACACCTCTTCCTAGATCACTGCTAGGAATTTGCTATATTGTATTTCTCTAGATATATCACAAGCTGGGTATGTAATTTGTTTAGTGGTTTTTAAATTAGAGAAATTAACCTTCTGAATCACAGGAGCTACTCTGCAATTTAAACTGGTAAAACTGAGGTCAGACTCTTTATTCCAGCTTCATTCATTATTATTCAAAGGTATTTATCACTGTCCTTAGTGACAGAGATTACATATAGTAAAACTTAAACAATAAAGAAATTTATTTATGGGAAACTCTTCTCTTTTTAGAGTACTAGTCGCTGTAGTGAGACTACCAGCCACAGCTCTGCTGCTACTAACCTTTTATTGTCATGCTTTGAGGAAAGGAGTTTGGAAAGCACATTGGCTGCCTGGGTACTGGTGGAAGATTCCAGTTAATATATCTATAAAGCTGCTCTCTAGGAGGGCTACTCTGGAATTCAAACAGTCTTGAACTAGCTGCTGTTTAAAAAGAGCTGTTGAGAAAGAGATCCGTCTCCTAAGGACTTTAATTACTACACAAGAATCTAAATGCTCAGGAATGGCTTTAGATGCAGCTCAACAGACACATATTATTTTCAAAATTTAGCAACTGCTAGTTTTAAGAAGAGGTCTAAAAAGAGATAGTGAAATTGCTTTGGGATTTTCTGGAAAACTCTTGTTAGAAAGTTCTAAATAGTAAAACTTCTGTCCAGCCTAATGTTAGTAGAAGAGAGGTAATTTGTAGGTTTCAAGTAGAGGCAAGCAGGTATGTCTGATACAAAATAGTGGGGAGGCTGGAGGAAGATGCAAGGATAAAAGCTGCAAGGGACTGGAAGAATGATTTTTAACAGAAGCATTGTTAATAGCCACAAACAGTATCAGACCACATGTGCCAAAAAATGATACTAGAGTACACAGGAAAGATAAAGGACTGGCAAAGGATTTAGACATATAGATGGAAAATAGAGGCCATATATGAAATACATCTGTAAGCAACATACCCAAGACCAAAACAGACATCAAAAGGCCATACTAAACCTAAATGCAGCTGGTAAAAAGCCACCCCAGGTTACCAGTGTTTCTAGGAATTTAAGGGGCTATTTAAGCATGAACAGTGAGCAGAGGGCACAATATGACAATGGCAAGCAGGCTACCTTTACATAAGGTAGCTTAGGTACATTTGAGCTGAGATAAATACAAGTTGAAGTATATCCTACAAATCTCTTTCGGCAAAAATATGCCTGAATGGTGCTGTCATATGAGAAAACTTGTACTCAGCTTTGCTTCCTGACAAATCTTGGCCAAAATTTCAGCTAGGAGAAACTGGCATTCCAGCACTTATCCCTTTGCATCAGAGCAAACTGAAAAAAATATAAATGTATGTTGGCAGGTTGGCTTATATGATGCTGCATCTTCACATGCAAGTAATGGGAAACCTTATCAGTTCTAAAGGAATCTACTCTTAATTTAAAGCTGTAAGACAGGTTATTAGAATGCGCCAGAAACTGCTCAGTGAAGAGGTACAACACACATGCCATATCCTCAATGTAGTCAGCCTCATTTGCCTGATGATTTTATCAGCAACTCTTATTTTCTTTGGGTTTGTTATCTGTTACATTATTGCTGAATCTCACTGCTTTATTGTGCTAAAGGTTTAAAAAACATAAATTGAGATTTAAAGTGTGTAGTTATGCTGTGTAGCACAATTCAGACTTGCAATTTAAATCTTTCTTGCCAAATATGTTTTTCCATGTGCAGAGATTCTTCATGTCATATTCTAAGTCCCTAAGGAATCTTTATCTAGACATGATTATCTTCTAGCCTGAAGCCAGCTGAATACAGCTACAGATTGTAATCATGTAAGCAAAAGATCTGAATTGCATTTCTTTCTTTTCACAAGGAACAGTAACATTAATAAGCCAACAGGAAAAGTAGATAATTTTATTCTTGCTAGTGTAGAAGGAACATAGTGGTTGAGTGGCTGCTATTATAACAGTAATAAAAAGTCACTAGTCAGACTTCAAAATTTATACTGAAAGCCAGAAATAGTAGAGATGAAAATTAGATGTTAATTCGTTTATTCTGATCTTTCTGTTCCTACCATACCAATATATTCCTGTAACTTTTTCTATACAATGAAATGCTTCACATGAAATGTTTTGGCTATAGTGATTCATTACTTCAAAGTGGTTTAGATACTTTTCTTTTGTACTTAGGTACTTTTCTATTGATCATCTTTTAGATCAGTCTTGTCACTAGAAAGAATATTGTGAGGTTTTCTTCAGTAAATCATTTGCTAACCTATCAAAGCAAGAGAAAACTTCAGTGAAGCGACCCAGGTAACAATAAAGTGGTTATGAACTTACCTTAAGCTATTCTCTATAAATCACACAAGAAAATCCCTTTGGCTATAGAACTATGTGGAAGAACAGACAAGAAACCAGCTTTAGAAATCCACTGCAGACCTGGTTACCTGTGGCCCAACGACAGCTGAGTATTAGGAATATATATGTAAAACTTAAGCATCTATAGCCACGCTCCTGGCAGGACATTAGGTGATGTAGGGAATATTTCTGCTTAGCATTTGCCAGGGAGCAATGAAAATGATCTTCCACCATTTTTGGTGTTTTTTTTTTCAGTAGTCAAAGATTATCTTCTGTTTGCTTCTTAAATCAGAAGTATTGATGGAAAGCCTAATGGAGAGAAATACACTTTGCACCTCAGAAATATGATGTGTGTGGGCATGAACAAGAAAGGCTGCATTTCAGTAAGCATGCTACAATAGGTAGCTTAGCTCATTAGATATTCTTGTGGTATTGGGGTTTGGGGAAAAGGTTGGTGGTTCAGAATTATTCAAACCATCCAGCCCCAGTTTCTATATCAGTCAATTTATGGGGCCACTGGTAGTAGAAAAAATGAAGAGATGTGAAAGAGTTCTGGCTGCAGTGACCATGAAATAATAAAGTTTTCAATATGCAGTGAAGCTTAGGAGGGGCAACAACAAAACATCCACGCTGGACTTCTGGAGGGCACACTTTAGCTTATTCAAAGAACTAACTCGAAGAGTACCTTGGGAAAAAGCCCTTAAAAGGGTCCAGGAAGGTTGGACCTACTTCAAGAAAGAAATCTTGAAGGCACAGGAACAGACTGTGCTGATGTGCCAAAAGCAGAGCTGCTGAGGAAGACTACCAGCCTGGATGGGTGAGGCACTTGTGAAGGAATTACAGGAAAAAGAAGGCACATCACCTTTGGAAAGAGGGGTGGTAACTCAGGAGAAAAATAAGGATATTGCTAGGTCGCGAAGGAAGAAAATTACAGAGGCAAAAGCCCAGTTAGAACATAGACTGGCCGCTGCTGTGAATGATAACAAGAAGCGTTTCTTATAAATATATTAATAACAAAAAGAGGGGCAAGGATAACCTCCACTCTGTATTGGACAAGGAGGGGAACGTAGTGACTAGAGACGAGGAAAAGGCAGAGGTGCTTAACACCTTTTTTGCCTCAATTTTCAGTAGCAAGGCAGGTTGTCCTAAGGACAGCTGCCTCCTGAGCTGGTAGGTGGTGTCAGGAAGCAGAGCAGCCTCCCTATAATCCAGGAGGAAGTATTTAGGGACTTGTGGGACCAGATGAGATCCATCCTAAGGTTCTGAGAGAGCTGGCAGATGAGCTGGCCAAGCTGCTCTCCATCATTTATCAACAGTCCTTGCTCACTGGAGAGGTCCCTGAAGACTGGAAGCTGCCAATGTGGTGCCTATCCACAAGAAGGGTCAGAAAGAGGACCCAGGAAATTACAGACCTGTCAGCCTGACATCAATGCCAGGCAAGATAATGGAGCAGATCATCCTGAGTGCAATCACAGAGCACCTACAGCATGGCCAGGGGATCAGGCCCAGCCAGCGCAGATTTATGAGGGGCAGGTCCTGCTTGACCAACTTGATCTCTTTATGGCCAGTTGCCTGGTGGATGTGGGGCAGGCTGTGGATGCAGTCTACCTGGACTTCTGCAAGGCTTTGGCACTGTCTGCAACAGCAAACTTCTGGCCAAGCTGGCAGCCCTTGGCTTGGACAGGACACTCTGTGCTGAGTTAAGAACTGGCTGGCTGGCCAGGCCCAGAGTGGTGGTGAATGGTGCCACATCCAGTTGGCAGCTGTCACCAGTGGTGTGCCCCAGGGATCAGTGATGGGCCCGGTCCTGTTTAATATCTTTATTGATGATCTGGATGAGAGGATTGAGGCCAGCATCAGTAAGTTTGCAGATGACACCAAGTTAGGAACAGGTGTCGATCTGTTGGAGGGCAGGAGGGCTCTACAGAGGGACCTGGACAGGCTGGATGTTCAGCCTGAAGAAGAGGAGGCTCAGGGGAGACCTCATTGCTCTCTAAAACTCTGAAAGGAGGTTGTAGCCAGGTGGAGGTTTGTCTCTTCCCCCAGGCGGCCTATGACAGAACAAGAGGACACAATCTCAAAGTGCACCAGGGCAAGTTTAGGCTGGACATTAGGAAGAAATTCCTCATGGAAAGAGTGATTGGCATTGGAATGGGCTGCCTGGGGAGGCAGTGGAATCATTGTCCCTGGAGGTGTTTAAAAGGAGACTGGATGAGGTCTTTAGTGCCATGGTTTAGTTAACTAGAAGGGTTAGGTGATAAGTTGGACTCAATGATCCTAGAGGTCTTTTCCAACTTGGTTGATTCTGTGAAACATGCTTTAAAATATTTATCTAAGGTTCTACGACTCACCTTTATTGATACAGGACCAAAGTGACTTAGCATGAAATAGGAAGAGATGAGTTGAAAGATGTGCTAACATATCCACTCATGGGCTTTAGCAAGGTGGATCTATGCAAGATGGTAGCAGTGGGCTGTGTTACTCTGTCATCCCTGTATCACTGAAAGCAAGCTCAGAGGTTACCAAGTGTGTTGTCTTGGTGTCTCTTGCTGTATCTCTACCGATTGCAAGGCTGTCATGCCCAAGTGAACCAAGTCCTTTGACTTGAGTAAAGGCCAACAGCATTTGTTATGCGTTAGGACTGGTGTGAATGAGACTATGTAGAAAGCCTGAGTGTCTGAACCTTTGCTTACTTAAAAGCAACTTCCTGTGTAGTGGTGCTCAAGGAAATAAATAATTGCTACATGTCTTATTTTGGTTAGTCTTCTGTAGTGCATTGGACCATGGAAAGTATCTGCTGAGATATAGAGATGTCTTCCTTTAAAATGGAGAAAGGCATTTTGTCCAGGTTCACAATGTCAAGATTTTGCTAAGTAATGTTAACAATGTAGCAAAAGCAAATGAGTACTGGAAAAAGGGGAAGGGAGTGGAAGAAGGGAGTGGGAGAGGAGGCTCAGGGGAGACCTTATTGCTGTCTACAACTACTTGAAGGGTGGTTGTGGCCAGGAGGAGGTTGCTTTCTTCTCTCAGGCAACCAGCACCAGAACAAGAGGACACAGTCTCAAGCTGTGCCAGGGGAAGTTTAGGCTTGAGGTGAGGAGAAAGTTCTTCACCGAGAGAGTCATTCCCTACTGGAATGGGCTGCCCAGGGAGGTGGTGGAGTCACCGTCCTTGGAGGGGTTCAAGGCAGGTGTGGACGTGGCACTTGGTGCCATGGTCTAGTCTTGAGGTCTGTGGTAACAGGTTGGACTTGATGATCTTTGAGGTCTCTTCCAACCTTGGTGATACTGTGAAGTTGGCTGAGGTCACAAAACATAGCTGAAAACTGTCAACAAATGCTATTTCCTTTTTTTTTCTTCTTTTTTTTTTTCTTTTTCAGACTGAGTTTTGAATAGCCTTATTGTACCATAGTTTTACAGTATTTTGCATCAAAGACATACCACACAACCACACAATATTATTTAATGCACTTTTAATATTCTTTTTATGAGTATAACACAGCTTTAGGGTCCGATTTAGGAGCTCCATTTAAGTCTTTGCTGGGAAAAGTTGCCCTTGATCTTTGAGTAACAACTAAAATCTCACAATTACTTGGGCAAAATTGCTATGAAACACTGTCAGCTGCACTATGTCCAAATCATACTGCCACTGAATATTTTATTGCACTACAGAAGTTTGAACATTACATCAAGTTTTTACTTAGGATTATTAATTGAGAAAATCTCCAGTAGATATTGGATAATTGGCAATCTTTTGTGTGTATTTCGAGGCAGAGATATCCATGACAGTAAAAATAAAACAAAAACAAAAACAAAAAAAAAACCAGACACAATTATAATATTTTCCCAGATAAAATAATGGTAGATTATTTAAGAAATGCTTAAATTACTATTGTAGAAGACTAGCAAAATTCTAAGAAACACACCAGTGACATTCAGTGACTTCCATGTGGAAAGGATTGAAGATACCTAGCTTACAGAGGGAAAATAAGATAGTGATGGTATTACCTACAGAAATTAAGAGTGTTGTAATTAAATGTCAATAATTCTGAGTTCTCAGATTGCATAACTGTTGTCATGAACTAAATATAATTCTGGGCGTAAGTTACATCAGTTCACCAATTAAAGAGCTAACTCATTGACTTAGCAATTAATTCAGGTCACCAATTATTTCTTTCACTGGTTTTCATTATTCTAGCAATCATAAAAAGCAAGGTTCTTTCTTTACCTACAGGATATCAGTATCCTGAAGAAATTATCCTGGTCAGAGAATTTTTTTAGTTCAAGAAAATCTGTTCCAATGGGTTGCCTTCTTTAAGAGTTTTCTTCCTAGTTCTCAGCTGAATGGGTGCTTTGTATTCTGAAATGTCAAGACCCCTAACCCCATCTCATTACCAAGATAAATGTCCGACTTTAATAAAAATGCTGCTGAATCAATGGTTTTTATAGTATCTGATAGCATTATCACAAACAAGCTATGGGCCAAGAGCAAAAGTTTTCTGTTACCTGTTATTTGTTTTCATCACCTTTTGAAGTTTCAACTGTGCTAGCCTTAAATATCATTATCATTTCATTATTATACTGACAGAGGGGTATATGAGAGCCATTTTGTCTTGTCTTTTCAATCTCTAGAACATTTCCTGTATCGAAAAAAATTAGATGAGTTTTATTCAGAACGCCTGGTAACAACAAAATTCTTTCAGAAATGGCTTTCAGGACAGTCGAGAATGTTAGTATAAAAGACTTGCCTGGGCAAAGTCTTCACACCTCACAGACCCAAATCCTTAAAAGATAAAGAGAGGTCTTATTCAGCAGAAAGTCAGAAGGAAAGTATTTTGATTCCTGAGCTACTCGTGTTTTGGACTCTCTAACTATACAAACACTGCTAGATAGTGACCTGCTATCAATTTCTGTGGAAGAGAGACTCATCCTTCTGGTTATTATTCACACTGAAATAATTAATGAATAATTCAGCTGTTCTCTAAATTTCAGAAGGAATCTCTCCCCCAAATACTCTGAAACAATAATATTTTTGGCCCAGATTTTAAAATACTATATGAATGTTGAATTTATGTAAATATTTTTGTTTAATATTTTCTATCAAAATGCATAAAACTTATGATCTTATCTGGAAGGCTCTGTTGCAGTGGAGCACCTGATGTTCCCTTTACAGGAGCCTGTGTTTCCATTAAAAGCTAATTACGTTCAGTTTGTGATTTCAGAATAATGTAAATTGGATTAGAGAAGAACTTGATGTAAAGTAGGGCATGAAATGAACTACAGAGAAGCATGCTGGGAGCCATTTTTATTGGATTAGCTTAGTCAAATAGCGATACAAGTGCTCAAGAACAAAGAAGAGAGGATGGACAATTTATAGTGTAAAATGTATTGTTTCATGCAACAGTGAAATATTTTTAGGCCAGCCAAGGACCTTACTAAGACTTGAGAATTTTCAAGTATCTACTTGGGTTTGGTTCAATCTCCAAAAGAAATATAGGACACAAGAACATCAACTCTGTGTTTCACATTTCTAAGATAGGGTGTGGTTACCTCCTGGGGTATGATTCAGTCTTGTGACAGATTTTCTTCCTTAGTAATTGAAATCCCAAAATTAGACCTCTGAAAGTCTGAGAAAAGTGTGTACACAGGAAGAGAAAGGCATCCAAACTTCAACAAACATATTAAGTTTGGCTTTATTTTGCTATAGTAAACAAGGATGTAAGACACTGACAGATTTCTTGTGCCCAGCCTAGCTCCTATGTCTAGGGGTGTAGGAATATGAATGCATAATGATGTTTATTGGTCAAGTGAAAACAGTGATTTTTTTTTTTTTTAATTATTTTTTTCCCCATAGGAAAAAATTAATAATTAACTGAGTGGCAAACATACAGATGGGTCTAATGTGACACGTAACTAGTTGTTGTGGAGGCAGGGAATTAATTTGGCTGAGTCAGGAATTGTAAAAATAGAATTATTTTATTTTCCTGAAATCCCCACTCCCAAATGATATGCAAAACTAGTTTAGATTTATTTACAGGTTCTAATTTGATCAGGAATTCTTCTACAGGATGTTATGAACAAATTTAGACATTTAGGAAATCAGGAAATGGAAAAGGCTAAGCTACAAACACAGCTTTACCCCACTATCAATCAGGCTGAGCAGAGAATCTAAGGGACCAGCAGGCTTTACTCACGAAAGTGAGATAGGTTATTCGGTGATGATCCCTTGCTGCATTTCTCTGATGCTCAGCTGCCTTCTGATGCTTCAAGCAATATCCAATAGTCTGGATCCACGTGGCAGAAGTCCAAGGTGGGTGGAAAAACCACCAAAGTCAGCAATGTCTTGAGACACGGCTTCCACAAGGCAGGGACTCATGCAAGCAATGCTGCCTCAGTAGCGGCAGGGGAGAGCCAAACTGCTCGGGTCTCCCCAGTTCGGAATAGCAGCCAGGAAATCGGCTGCTGTACGGTCTGAGAGCAGCCGGATCTGGGTGCCGCCGGCAGCTCTCTCAAGTGGACCCCAGGGCTTGCTAAGCTTGCAAATTTGCACAGAATGGTGCAAAAGTGGGGAGAGCCATCCAAAGGCAGGGATGGTGCGAAACAGAGAGCCATGTAAAAACGTAGGAGCTGTCCAAAAGTGGGTAAGGTCCAAACGGCAACTCTTTCAAGGTGGGGGCTCTTTTAAGGTGGGCACCTCCTGCCCTTCTCCCTTGCCCCATTTATCATTTTCTAGACAAAGTGTCCATTTGCCATTTATACTGGGCACGAAGATCCAGTATAATCTGGCTTGTGTTTAAAAGCCAGATTCCCAGTGCAGGCTTCCACACAGGTCAGCACACATGTGGCAAGACGCCTTCTGCTGTTCCCCCTTCAAGCCTGCAGGGTCCAGGAGGAAAGCANGGACCAGCAGGCTTTACTCACGAAAGTGAGATAGGTTATTCGGTGATGATCCCTTGCTGCATTTCTCTGATGCTCAGCTGCCTTCTGATGCTTCAAGCAATATCCAATAGTCTGGATCCACGTGGCAGAAGTCCAAGGTGGGTGGAAAAACCACCAAAGTCAGCAATGTCTTGAAACACGGCTTCCACAAGGCAGGGACTCATGCAAGCAATGCTGCCTCAGTAGCGGCAGGGGAGAGCCAAACTGCTCGGGTCTCCCCAGTTCGGAATAGCAGCCAGGAAATCGGCTGCTGTACGGTCTGAGAGCAGCCGGATCTGGGTGCCGCCGGCAGCTCTCTCAAGTGGACCCCAGGGCTTGCTAAGCTTGCAAATTTGCACAGAATGGTGCAAAAGTGGGGAGAGCCATCCAAAGGCAGGGATGGTGCGAAACAGAGAGCCATGTAAAAACGTAGGAGCTGTCCAAAAGTGGGTAAGGTCCAAACGGCAACTCTTTCAAGGTGGGGGCTCTTTTAAGGTGGGCACCTCCTGCCCTTCTCCCTTGCCCCATTTATCATTTTCTAGACAAAGTGTCCATTTGCCATTTATACTGGGCACGAAGATCCAGTATAATCTGGCTTGTGTTTAAAAGCCAGATTCCCAGTGCAGGCTTCCACACAGGTCAGCACACATGTGGCAAGACGCCTTCTGCTGTTCCCCCTTCAAGCCTGCAGGGTCCAGGAGGAAAGCAAGTTTTTGCGCTGCTGCCTTCTCCCCATTCAAACCCGTGGTGGGGGGAAGGCATTTGGAGTGCTCCAGAACACTAGCATGCTAAGCTTTCAGAAATAGGAACTAGGCCAGTAAATAACTTCTCAGTGCACAAGTATTTGTCCTGATATGATTCAGAATGAGTCAATAGGAGACAAGCTTCAAAACACTTAACTAGTGTCAGACAGGCTATCTGCTGCTTATACTACTATGCTTAATTCCCCTTCTTTTAATACATTAAAAAGCAGCAGAATTCCAAAGAAGCCCACTATTTTGCTACTGTATTTTTATTTTTAAACACGCTTATTTAATTGGTTTCTGGCTACTGAAGTTGTAATACTAAAAAATTTTGCATGTATCAGTGTCCTATAAAGAAGCTGAGTCTGCAGTCAGGAGTCAGCAGTTGTGTCTTCCCCAGCTTGATTATATTAGTGTATCATACAGATTACATAGTTCAGTAGGTACACAGGTATTTAAATCTGATCCTTTACAGAGCATTGTTGGTCCTGCTTCATAGAACATAGCTCTTTCTTCATTGTAGTTTTGGCCTTTTTTATACTTACATGCATCAGTTAAAACAGTTCTTTGATCGTAGTTGAGCATGATGACAATGTTCTTTCTCTCTGAGTAGGGTTATCAGTTGGACTTAGTGATCCTGAGAGCCTTTTCCAACCTGAATGTTTCTGTGACTCTGTGATGCTGCAAAATGTCTATAGCAAAAATAGCTCAGTTAGTTGCCATACCTTAGGTACATTGGGAACGGAGGAAGAGTGAGTACTGGGCAACTAGATGGAAATAAGTAGACTGACATTTCTATATTCACTATGCATTCCCATCTTTACTCCTCAGGCAGCTCATGATAGTGACTGGCCTGAAAGAAGGTTCCAAAAACTTCTGCCAGATTGATTGCCAAAAATATCGACCTTCAGCCTCAAGAGGGCTTTAACTTGCTCCAGCCTTTTCACAGAAAATCCATTGGGTCAAAGAATAATAACTAAAGACATTGCACATTAGGCAACTGCTTTTTGTGGAGAGTGAGAGGAATGGGATTAGAGAAGTCATTGTCTTCCTAATCCTCTGCTTTTAAGTAAGTTTAAAAGCATCTGACAAGTTCAATGGAAATGAAAACCTCCTGTCCAAGGAATATACTAGATATTCAAAGGGCATGCTGCTTTTTGTCAGATCTGGACCCTAGCAAGCTTTAACCCTGCAGAAAGCCTTATGTAGAAATTCTTTTTATGGAGCTCTTTCTGCATCAACCCAAACAATCTGCAGTACATTCTGTGACTCAGTATTATGCCCATGCTCCTTACTGACGACAGTGAAGGACAGGTCCTGCTTAAGCTTACAAATGGCCAAGACTTTGTTTAGTTACTGCTAGTAGAAGGCAGTAAATAGAAGTTAATGCTTATTCCTTTTGGTGTGCAGGAAATAAACATAGAGGATCCCATGGGACATATGATTGAATCTCTGACATAAATGTACAGATGTGTCAAGGTTTACTTTGCTCCCTCCACAGTTTTTCAGTTCCTTTCTCCTGAAGGCAGAACACCCTTCTAAATAATTGCATTTTATTTTACTGACCCTGACCATGACCATTTTACTGACCATGAAGGTGTATCAAAATGTATAAAACAGAGTATCAGAAGTAACAAGAGAGTTTTACTGCAGCAATTCTGAATGGTTTGTGGCAGTAACATCTTTAGGACAGATTGACTTGATGCATCCCATGAAGGGCACTTTTCTGAACTCCATGTTTTGCACTTGGGCAGTTAGAGGACATGCTATTCTCATTATAGGGGCTTCATAATGGTCGTGTGACTTGTTTAACAAATAAAATTTACAGCGTAAGGTTTGTCAGTTTTCAAAATCTAAAGCTGCTAAAGTAGCTTTTATTTGAAATGATTAGCGTGGGAAATTGCCTTAAAATGTTTCCTGGGTGAGGCAAATGAATGATAATTAAATTGATTAAATGGAAATGCAGTTGCGAGGTATTGGCTGCTTTCAAAGAGAGAATTTACCTTGTAAATGTATGAAGAATAAATGTTTTTTTAATGATAAAAGATTGAGGCATTTGTATAAAAGATTTTTACTTTGGAACAATTCTAACATAGTGATAGGGGATTACAGGGAGTATAATTCTTACACATGTATGTAAAAATAACAAACTGAGGGACAAATAATTTATGCCTAGCCCATGTGAACTACATATCAAATTAAATACACATGTGAATATAGTTGCCTTATGGAATTTGACTGGCTGAAAATAACACTAAAACACTCTTGTGTCCCTTTTCCTTCAATTTCTCAGGCTGAATACTGATCCCAGACACTAATTCCTGTCAATAGGATGTAAATGCAGAGTAATTGCACTAATAACTTTGGGCATGACTGTCAGTCTGTGACATTGCTTTGAATGTGTTTTGTGTATCTTATTGATCTTTTGAGTATTTAAAGAGCCTGTAGAAAGAGCTCCTTTTTCCTTTCTAGCCATGAACAATTCTGCCAGATGAATCATATAAACATTTGACTATCTGTAACCCAAATCCATGTGATATGATTTACAAGACAGTGTTTTGTAACTACTGATAATAGTAGTTACTAAATAATATATATCAATAGTATAATACTGATAAAATTACTTTTCCTCCTTTTAATTATCAGTTAACTGAGCTTCCCCTGTAAAACAAGCTGATTATTTCATTGGAAGTTACACCTTTTTGGTTTTTTCACCATATCTATGACAACTAATTGAACATTTTCTCTTTACTTGGTATATTAGGGCTCCTTCAGTTGAATCAAGGGCTGTCAAAGAGTGAGTAGAGTTGGCACTTAGAAATAACAATCTGTCCTCACCTCCAAAGTGTCCATTGTTCACAGAAGCAGTTTGAAAGTGTGATAGTTCTATGCTGTTCCAGCCACCTCCTTTTCCTATAGGGAACTTTAACCCGAACAGCTTACAAAACTTCTATGCTAGGTGATGGAAACAAAGAGTCTGTATCAGACCTGAGCACTGCCTACTAAGCTTAAACTGAACTTAAATGTCCACATTTTTGAAGGCAGACCACCACCGATTGGAAGAAAAGCAGATGGAGGTTGCTCAGATTCAGGGTAAGCTTATATATATGTGTCACATTATCGAGTTATGTTAGCATCAGAATGTCACATAAAGCTTGTAGAACAGGGAGCAAGAAATACAGCCTGCAATCAAAACTGCAGGGGGAATCTAGGTGAGAAAAATGCAATGTAATAACGATGGGTTGCACGTTGGGCCAAATGCAGCTCTTCTGGGAAAAATGTGCAATGAGATCTCTCTACATGCATTATTCAGAGTTTTACAGTTCTTCCAAAAGTACAGTTACCCTTGCATGTGATGCTGGATAGTATTTTATCAGAGGTGAAAGGAATATTTACTGGAACACTGACACCGCTATATTAAGTTTCATCATTCAAAATTCTCATCACAGCCCTTTACTGATGTAGGCCAGGACATGGGTGGAGTTAAGTGGCGATGTGGTAATGCACTGCAATCAGACATAGAGTTGACAAGTGGGTGGAAAATATTTTTCCAGCAATGGGACTGATTAGACATTCACAGCTAGAGCTGAAGCACTGTAGAAATGCAAATAGATTTGTTCTCCATAATGTCAGCAATTACTGCTTTCCTTTATCCTATAGCTGGATCAAAGCAGAGAGGAAAGGACTGACATTTCTGCGCACACATTCTGCTCCTTCGTTATTTCCATGCTCCCACGTTTTGATGCATACTGGCAAAGTACCCAAGAAAGTACTGCAGAATAGCCTTTTAGAGGTGGAATAATCAGCTATGTGGTCTAATAGCTCTTTTCTTGCTCTAATTTCCATGCTTCCATGATCTACTCCATCATTTTACCACACTGAAGATCAGAGAAGGATTATAGTCCTAAATGAGCAGGACTGGAGAACATTCCTTTCTTGGGAGGACACTGATAGAAATCAATTGACATTACATCACTGAGCATCGCCTACTACGAACCATGGTAACTTTTGAGTTTGATAAGGTACAGCAGTCGTAACAGAATTTAAGGCACAAACGCAGGCTTTAGAAAATATATGTTTAGCCTTCACTGCAAGCTGTAAATTGCAGAATTCTTTTTTCTCTCTTCACCCCCCCCCCCCCCCCCCCNCCCCCCCCCCCCCCCATTCTCATATAGACCTGATTACTCAGAAGACTTGCCAGTCACACTTTGTGCCATATACCGAACCACAGTTCCTGAGATACTGCTCATATCGCATTCTAGAAGTCTTTCTTCAATCAGGCAGGCCACTGCGGGTGGGAAAAAAAAAAAAAGAAGACTGCACACAAAAAAAAGGAAAAAGTGCTTCAGAAATCAGAAAACATTAATTGGTTTTGGCTGCCTGTTGGTACAGCACTAAGTAATTCAGTTAGTATTTCTGGAATTTCTTGACAAAACTTTTAAAATAAGCTTTAAGATCTCTACTTCCTTCAGAGCGGTATTCTTGCTGTGTTAAAAAACAGCTTTAAGATCTCTGCTTCCTTCAGTGTGGAATTCTTGCTGCGTTCACCTGACATATTATAACTTTTATATTATGTTTCAGGTTTACACACACAGAGCCCTTTTTTCTTATTGCAGTTTCTCCTGTACAGTAATGAATGGTCTCTTTCACACTCTTCAAACTCCTACTGAAGTCAGCAAACGTTTAGACTGTGCAAGGAAATAATGATGACAATTTATTTTCTAGCAACAGAATGTAAGGCAAAACCCAAGCAGAATATGAAAGACAAGACAGAAGAGCACGGCAGAGCTGCCTGCAGGTAAGCAATAACTCTAGCAACAAGAGATCATGGAATAAATCTTGATGCCACACGATAGATGAGGGAACCTGAAAACTGGAAAGGAATATTAAATGCCCGTTCTCCTCGGCGGAGCCGCATAGGCTGCGGGGGCGGCGAGCATCAGCGCCCGCCGGCACTCTCAGCCCCTCCGTTAGCTGCGCTTTGCCGCCCTCTGCTGTCCAAACCCTGCCCCAGCAGCTGGCAGTCATTTTACCCAGTTAAAGCCTTGCTTGAAGCAGGTTGGTTGGTTGGTTGTTTTCTGGGGCACTAACTAAACCCAAACTTTCAGTAGCCTTTTACCTCGAAAAATGTTACAGCAGCTTGGTTCTGGGGGATTCTCAGCTCCCAGAACAAATCTGGAAAGGTACATTTTGTTTGCCACATCTCTTTCAATTGCTTCAGCTGACAGCAGTTGGGACAGGACACAGTGTCACAAGGACAGGCAGGATTCTGCACCAAAGCTTCTGTCCCAGACACCGATCTACCACTATCATGCAGCATATGACTTTAATCTGGTCTCAGGAGCCCCTTAGGGTGGATTGTTCTCAACTCTTCTGCTTGTCCGCATCCTGTTTCAGCTTGAGACTGAAGAACATGTGAGCCTTGTTTGTATTTGTTTTTGATGATCCAAATTAGTACCGATTTTACTAGAGTCTTAGAATTTCTAGAGGATGAAAAGAAGATCTAGGAGCTCCATTTTTATTCACTGAAGCTTGAATGTATCTGGTGGTATAGAAAGCAGAACTGCCTTCAACCCTTTGCCAGAGGGAAAAAACACAGATGAGAGAATGAATCACAGCACTAAGGCTTTTATATTTCCATTGCATTTTGATGTTCAGCTCTTGCTCCCCTCCCTACGTTAATCAATCTGCCACCACGGTGTTTGACTACGTGCTTCCAAGTGGTTGAATATGCCTCCAGGCATTCTTGCAAATCCTCCTTGCTGCATTTCAAAGATCACCTGCCTGCCCAGCATCTGTTCCTGAGTGATGCTGACCAATGCTAAAGGAAGAGAAAGGGCATCCCAATGGCAATTTTTATCAACTGGAAATCATACACGAGGGTTTCAGAATGAGTTAATAAGAGGAAATTAAGAACAGCTTAAACTATAATGATCCAGAAGATCAAAGAAGTGAGAGAAAGAGTAGAAAGCAACTCAGATGTCTTTTTAGAGGCAGAAAGCCCTGCAGAAAAGGAAGTATGAAGACACAAATATCTCAGCATAGCATCTTGGAACTGCACTGTTACACATTCCCTTGAGAGAGAAGCTTGTATAGTATCACTGTGGAAAGAAGAGAGCGTTCCAGCAAGGATATTGGCTGAATAACAAAGCAGTGTCTCTGCCCCTAACATATTATAAAAACACCAAAAGATTTTTATTAAATGACATAGTTTGTGTTCTTTGGATCGTGCAGCTTTTAGTCTGCAGTTGGATCATATTTTGCAGTTTTTCTTCATGATACATTAAAAAATAATGGAATGTAAGGTTTTTGAACAATAAGAATATCCTTAATGTGACACTTCTACTTAAAATAGCTAAGGTAACGAGGCTTGCCAATAAAACCAGGTTTGAGAACAGAGATGTAGTACACCTCAGAAATGTGTTGCCTGGCTTCAGCCATCTGTCCTGCCTGTTATCAAAGTTTTCAGACTTTGTAACACAAAGGAGTTAACTATTGTTGAAAAGAGATATGTAGGCAGAGTTTGAGTAATTAATTCTTTCAAAGCAAAAGCCACCCAGAGGGCAGTACCTAATGAAAAGGGAAAGAACATAGAGGAAAAATGGCTTTGAATAGTATTGCTACAGATGCCTTGTTTACAGCCAATAACAAGCTAACTTCAAGGTGTGGTGGTTTTGTTTTGTTTGTTTGTTGATTTATTTTTTCCCCCTCCTCTACAGAGGAACCCTTCTTGAGGCTTTTTAATCAGGGGGAATGTAACCTGAGAAGCTTTGTGAAACTGTTGGTCCTTCAAAAGCATTTGTGGGCAATTATTGGAAAACTGCTACCAGTGTGCTCTACAGATTAGCAGTCTGCCTCATTGCATCACATAGCTTTCCCAGGGAAGGAAAGAACAGCCTGGTTTGAAGAATTTGAGAAAAAGTGGAATTTGTCCTTATGCTATATCAAACATTTAAAACTTGGCTTTCTTGTCTCTATCCTGCACTGAAAGCATGTGAATGGAGTATGAAGCTCTGCTTTTCAGATACTCAGAGTTGTGCATCATATGGTGTACACAGCCCAGTGGTTACAGCAGGGCATGGGGCTTCCAAGTTGTCTCCCAGCTCTGTTGCCAGCACAGTGTAAACAGTCACAATCTTAACCTGCCAGCAAGTGCATCTTCCCACTTCTAAAGTGAGAGCAATATTCTGCTCCTAGGAATCAAGCCAAGCATAAAGAGTATTTTACATATCTTTGAATAAGAAGGCCTATGCAGCAGGTGGGTTAGACTTGTAACAGTGCTATGCTACAACACAGACTGTGAATTTCTGTTTGGGCCAGACAAGATAGTATTAACAGGAAGATTTCTGAAAGCTGGTGAGATCAAGGCACTCACCATGGAAGGGCTTGTGGGTAGAAAGCCCACTCATCTGTTCAGCTCAAAGTAACAAACATTGGTTTGAAATCCATCTGGCACTTGGTTGCTAATGTTATTCCTCAGAGATGGATACTGAGAGGCATTTAAACTTGACCAGACAAGCAAGCACAGAGTAACCTGCTCTAAGTCTTGAAATTAGCCTTGTTTTCATCATGGAATTAACCTGAGGTCAATTGTACCCTAAATTATTTGATGACTGTAAGAAAAATGCGGTGAAGAGCAATCTGTCTGACAATGTTGTTAGAAGGGAGAGAAAGTGAAATCAGCTGTGTCCATATCCCAGTGAATAGCTGGTGTGTTTATAAACCCCCTCAGCCTAATAGCAGTTGTGCTCCATGCAGGAGTTATCAGATGCAAGTGCATAATTTGACAAGCCTGCTCAGAAGAGGGATATGTAAAAGAGTCATGGGTTGGTAAACAAAGCATCCTTTGAGTTGGCATACTATGAAATTTTCAAGGTGACATGTAAGAGATCTGTGCCACCCTCTCCTTTTCTGCTCCAAACCAAGGCCAGCAGTGTGCTACTGCCTGTACACTTCCAACTGCTGGTCAATTTGAAAAGACTGAAAGTTGCAGGCAGCTCCATAGTACTGAAGTAGAATAGGATTTTCCTTCTCAGTCTTACATTTCTGTTACACCTTTCACCCTGAAGCAGCTCAAAGCACTTTGCAACCAATTCACAAATTCCTGTGTACTTGACAGAGGTCATGTCATTGTCCATCTCAATTCAGAAGGAAGCATGACATGGCTTGCTATAGCTATAGGAGATAGAAACAGAGCAAATAGACCAGAGTCAGTATACCTCCTTTTCTCTCTCCTTTCATCTGCTCTGTGGCTTGGAATTGTTCTGGGAACAGGGTTATATACTTCTGAAGATGGCAGTGAGCAGTCAGGATAGGGTGCCCAGAAGAGGTGCATATTTTTCATTTCACCAGCTCTGTAAAGATGTTTTCCCTGAAATTTAGTATAAAGACTGCAAGAACAGTCTTGCATACTCGAGACTTCCAAATGCTGCTGAAGCTGCAGAAGCTGGATTGCACAGGTGATCTGTACCCTGAGAAATAGGGGGTGGCAGTCTGTGGAGACCACATTGAGTGTCAACTCTTAAAGGATCCACAAAGATCCCACAGAAAGGGATCTGGGGGTGCTGATTGACACCCGCCTAAACATGAGCCAGCAGTGTGCCCAGGTGGCCAAGAAGGCCAATGGCATCCTGGCCTGCATCAGGAATAGTGTGGCCAGCAGGAGCAGGGAGGTCATTCTCCCCCTGTACTCTGCACTGGTTAGGCCACACCTTGAGTACTGTGTCCAGTTCTGGGCCCCTCAATTTAAGAAGGACATTGAGGTGCTTGAGCGTGTCCAGAGAAGGGCAGCGAGGCTGGTGAGAGGCCTCGAGCACAAGCCCTATGAGGAGAGGCTGAGGGAGCTGGGATTGTTTAGCCTGGAGAAGAGGAGGCTCAGGGGAGACCTTCTTGCTGTCTACAACTACCTGAAGGGTGGTTGTGGCCAGGAGGAGGTTGCTTTGTTCTCTCAGGCAACCAGCACCAGAACAAGAGGACACAGTCTCAAGCTGTGCCAGGGGAAGTTTAGGCTGGAGGTGAGGAGAAAGTTCTTCACCAAGTGAGTCATTCCCCACTGGAATGGGCTGCCCGGGGAGGTGGTGGAGTCACCGTCCCTGGAGGTGTTCAAGGCAGGTTTGGACGTGGCACTTGGTGCCATGGTCTAGTCTTGAGGTCTGTGGTAATGGGTTGGACTTGATGATCTTTGAGGTCTCTTCTAACTTTGCTTATACTGTGATGCTGTGATACTGTGAAAGAACACTGAAGAAGACATTAGGAGAGCTATCAAAAAAACTTTGTAAAAAAAACCCCAAACAATCAAACCCCTTGCCCCCCAAAAAAACTTCAAATAAATGACAATCCCCCAAAAACAACACAAACAAACTCTAGACAAAAACCTTCCCTCCAGTGTGGGGTTTCTTCCTGGGAAAATATCTGGACTTCAATGTTTTTCCTATTTGGCAACAAATGCCATTTGCATGTTTTTCAGAAGCAAGCATGGTTTAAAATTTCTTACACGGTTCCTGGAGAACCTACTGGATATCAAACACCAAATTAAACATCCTTCTGATTTTAGATGAGTCTCCTGGTATTACAGATTCTTTTTGTTTCTGCAGTCTCACACCTTTGGCGTTCACTGTAACACAATTCCTTCAATACCCTTAGCGTGCCAAGGGGTTCTTCTGGCAAATACAAACAGTTGCACCCTGCTGTTCACCACATCTGTTAATGAGAAGAAAAGTTGTGTTTTCTGCATGATCAACTCTGCTGTAGTAAACAATGTCAGATGTTTACTGTGCAATAGCTACAAATCCTGACTGAACTTGCAGCAACACAGGCTTGAATGCATCAAAGTACTCTTGGAAGAGCTTTCAGTTCTGTGTGGGTGTTAGTGGTCTGGGAAACACTATTTTAGAGGAGTGTATTAATTTAACACAGCTTCTTATCCATTAAGTTGATAAGTCATGCAAATTAGAGGCTTTTAAAAACTGCTTTGTAGCTTGTAGAACTGCTAGAACTCTCTTGAGAGTTATGTCTATGTGAAAGCCTGTTCCCTTTATATTCCCTTTGCATAATTCCTATATTCAGATGTCATAGCAGCTGTTCTTTTCAAGCTTCTCTAAACCTCAAGCTTTACTAACCCATTATGGATTCACCAAACACCTTTAAACAAAAGTGATAAGCACTACACCTTGCAGTTAGCAACTCCAAAGACTGCAATGGAATTATTTTAGATTCGGACTGACCAAAGAATCAAAGCTAATGCACTGCGGGGCTGAGCTGCACATCAACAAATAAGCAAACTGATTCTTTTCCTTCTGGGTCTCAGGGTTAGGTTGTCTTTGTTAGAGAACTCTGGAGAGACTCAGTTTGATTTTTTTCCAGCTAAATAATTCCTGTTGATTTACCTCAAGTCAGTCAAGTGGTGCAAGAGTGGCTCCCAACTGAGGCACTGCACAAGTGGTGCACATGCCTGCATTTGCTTTGGGCACAAAAGCAAGAAAAAAAAACCAAACAAAGGCACCTATGCAGGTACTATACTTTGATAAAAGTTAGACTACGTTCAAATGAATGTCTGCTCACTAGTTTATTCCCAGTCATAGGCTGAATATCTGGCTTCAGAAAATTAATAGAAATTATTGAAGTCAGACATCTGCTCTTCAGGATGTTTGGGGTTTTATCATTGAGGAGGGCAAATGGTCTTTATATAATTTTTCCTTCTCTCTCTCCCAGTTAATCTCTACAGCATCAAGATACTTTAATAGTCAGTCTCACCACTTTCTGTTTGTACCAAAAATAAAGCTTTTATTATTGCCTGGAGGTAGGTTAAACTTTTGCTATTTAAAGATGGTGTGTGGAGGAAAGTTGAACCTGGAGTTTTTGTGTCATTTGGTGGGAACATGCAGTAGAAAACAATATTTTAATTAGAAAAAAATCCATTCTAATTTAATGTTGCCCTATTTTTCCTTGCAAAACCAGTGTCCAAAATTCAGAAGAATCCCATAGCACTATACAGTCAAGCAAATCAACATTTGGCTTTGCCCTGCTGAAGCACACAGCTACAAGTGTTTAGTTTCCAAGTTGTAAAGTCTTTCCCTATCCATTAGCAGTTTTGAGTCAGCAAGGGTAGCTGGCCTGAGTTGGCTCAAAGTATATCCTACATCATAGATGTTATGCTTATTACAAAGGGGGAGTTTGCCGAGTGTAAGAGGGTCTTCTGCTCAGGTTTCTTGCTTTTGAGGACTGCTTTCCTGTTTGGAATTCTTATATGTTGTCTGGGTTGACTATAATTTATAGAATCACAGAATCATAGAATGAGATTTGGGTTGGAAGGGACCCTTGTGGTTCCAATCTAAATCTTCTCTCATTTGAAAACATTGCCCCTCATCCTATCACTGCAGGCTATTAGGTCTCCCCAGAACCTTCTCTTCTCCAGGCTGAACAACCCCAGCTTCCTCAGCCTGTCTTCATAGCATCATTTCAGCCTGTCTTCCCCTGATCATTTTTGTTGCCCTCCTCTGGACCTGTTCCACCAGGTCCACATCCTTCCTGTGTTGAGAGCTCAAGAGCTGGACGCAGTACAGCTGAGGTCTTACCAGAGCAGAGCAAAGTGGCAGAATCACTTCACTGGATCTACAGGCCATGCTGCTTTTGGTGCAGTGCAGGGTGCCACTGGCCTTGGCTTGTGGCCATCTTCTCATCCAGAAGAACTCCCAAGTCCTTTTCTGCAGGGCTGCTTTCTATCACCTCATCCTCTAGCCTCTGTTGATAACAAGGATTGTTCCAACCCAGCTACAGGACCCTGTACTTGGTCTTGTTGAATCTCACAAGGTTTACCTCGGCCCACCTCTCCAGCTTCTCCAGGTCCTTTTGGATGGCATCCTGTCCCTCTAGCATATTGACAGCACCATTCAGCTCAGTGTCATCTGCAAACTTGCTGATCATAGAATCAACCAGGTTGAAAGAGACCTCCAAGATCATCCAGTCCAGCCTATCACCCAGCCCTAGCCAGTCAACTAGACCATGGCACTAAGTGCCTCATGCAGGCTTTTATTGAACATCTCCAGGGACAGTGACTCTACCACCTCCCTGGGCAGCCCATTCCAGTGCCAATCACTCACTCTGTCGAGAACTTCCTCCTAACATCCAGCCTAGACCTCCCCTGGCACAACTTGAGACTGTGTTCACTCGTTCTGTTGCTGGTTGCCTGGGAGAAGAGACCGACCCCCACCTGCATACAACCTCCCTTCAGGTAGTTGTAGACAGCAATGAGGTCACTCCTGAGCCTCCTCTTCTCCAGGCTGCACATCCCCAGCTTCCTCAGCCTCTCCTCACAGGGCTGTGCTCCAGGCCCCTCACCAGCTTCGTTGCCCTTCTCTGGACACACTCCAGTCCCTCAACATCTCTCTTGAATTGAGGGGCCCAGAACTGGACACAGGACTCAAGGTGTGGCCTGACCAGTGCTGAGTACAGTGCTGAGTCCCTTGTCCTGCTGGCCACACTGTTCCTGATCCAGGCCAAGATGCCATTGTCTCTCCTGCCCACCTGGACACACTGCTGGCTCATGTTCACCTAATATCTACTAGTACCCTCAGGTCCCTGTCTGCCTGGCTGCTCTCCAGGCACTCTGTCCCCAGCCTGTAGCACTGCTTGGGGTTGTTGTGCCCAAAGTGTAGAATCCTGCACTTAGCCTTGTTAAATCTCATCCCATTGGCCTCTGCCTACCTGTGCAGCCTGTCCAGGTCTCTCTGCAGAGCCCTCCTACCCTCCAACAGATCAACAGCTGCTCGTAACTTGGTGTCATCTGCAAACTTACTGATGCTGGACTCATTCCCCTGGTCCAGATCATCAATAAAGATATTGAACAGGCCCAGGCCCAGCACTGATCCCTGGGGCACATCACTAGTGACAGCTGCCAACTGGATGTGGCACCATTCACCACCACTCTCTGGGTCTGGCCCTCCAGCCAGTTCTTGAACCAGATCAGAGTGAATCTGTCTGCCAGCTTTGCCAGGAGCTTGTTGTGGCAGACAGTGATGTTGCACTTGATCCCAGTGTCTATATCATTGATAAAGATATTAAAAGTTATTGGTCCCAGTACAGACCACTGAGGGACACCACTTGTCACTGCTCTCCACCTGGACTTCAAGCCATTGAGCATTATCCTCTGGATGTGACCATTCAAACAATTCCTTATCTACTGAACAGTCCACTCATCAAATCCATACCTCTCCAACTTGGCAAGTATGATGTTGTGAGGGATTGTGTTAAAGGCCTTGTGGAAGTCTTCATAGGTGACACATCTTGTCCCTGGTCCACTGATGCAGTCACTCAGTCGTAGAAGGCCATTAGGTTTGTCAGGCAGGATTTGCTCTTAGTGAGGCTGTGTTAGCAAAGGGGGCAACCTACACAGGCATGAAATTCACTAATGCTGTAGGCTTTTCCTTCTGGATTTCCATTTGTGGGGTTTGTGATGGCTTTAATTATTAGCAGCTCAGCTACATTGCTAGCAACATCTTCAGTTCCTTGCTGTTTTTTTTTTCTATTTCTATATGTAGTGATAACATAAGTCATACTGTCATGGTAGTGAAACTGTAAATTGCTTGTGGTGACAGTTATCTATCACTGTGCTACTGAAGATGGAACATATTACTGCTATGTAATCTGAGAGGCACAGACGCTGTCCTATTGCCCATGTATCTTGTGTCTGATTTATAGAGAAAGAAGTTTCCTTATATCCTCAATAAGCTATGGACTAGATTAAGCCAAAGACTACCTGTTTTTTCTGTAGACAGAGCTAGGGTGCTGATTTGCTTTCAGAACTGACAGTAAGGTACAAGGTTAGTGCCCTTGTGGCTACTGGTGTGACAGACACCACTTCATTCTCTGTTACACAGCTCGCTACACATAAATGCCTGTGTAATACCAGGTTTGTTTAAATCAAACACATTTTTGTTTCTTCAACAGCCAGAAACAGTTTATAAAATACCCATTACATTTTTTAAAGTAATGGTAGAATCAAGATAATGTTAGGCAAGGAAAAAAGCTTATTTCAGCTGTTGTCACTACACTGTTCACATTTGCATTCAACTTCAGGCACAGAGAAAGACCAAGAACAATGTTCAGTCACTGCAGTTTACTCCAAGTAGCTTTCAGTAAAAAGAGAATTCTATTTAAAACCAAGGGATTACAGGAGAAGAGAAAAAACAAAGCCTGCGTACTGCTTAATGTTTTGTCAGTGAGTTATATTGCACTAATAGTTTTTAAAGAGACAGCATGTAATTAATGCAACTCTTTTGTTCAGATGAAATGAAATTTTAAGGCTACAGTATTCTAGATAAATTATTTAGCTTAAAAAGACTAAGACCTGCCTAAAAAGTTACTACTTTTTACTAACAGAGACCTTGATTTGATCAACAAGAAGTGAGAGCTTAGTGTTTTGTAGTTTGGGGTTATTTTGTCCATTCTGCTTACTTTGAACTATAAAGTTGGGGGGTGGGGGAGGGTGGGAAAGGTGACAGATAATGAAAAAATGTGCCAGCAACTTCAGCTATGCTGGTAACTTCATTGAAAACATGATATATAGAGGATTTTCTTCACTTAGCCTTCAATGTTACTTCTCAAATTAATCCAGCGAATACATGAAAATATTTATTCCTTCAGCATCAGAAATCCTGACTGCATGTTTTATTATTCAAAGCTGTTTTATAAAGCATATACATTTGTAAGTCAGGATACAGTCCAGTCTTCCTGATAAAAACTTAGCAAACTCTTACACTGAGGTCAAAAGGGAACCACAGTTGAACATAGCCCAGAGCATGGTGTGATCATGTTTTCTGTTTTTTATATTAGTGCTTTTGTCAGTCCAGAAGGCTGCTAGGCATTGTTTCCTAACTACTGTTGGACTCTTCCCTTTTTTATTTGTTTTTCCCATTTATTTTCTTTTTAAGAAGACAGATAAATTTAAGGGTAAAAGGCAGTGAAACTCCAGACAGGCTGACACATCTGCAGTAGCATAAAGAAACCCACAATTCACAGATGAGACTTTCAAGAGTCTTCCAGCAAAGTAACACTACAGAAAGAAGAGCAAAAGGAGCTTCTGTGCAGGTTACTGCTGCTCATTTCTCATAACAAAAGCCATCTTCAGTATACCAGGTTTGATGAAGACCTTAAAATGTAATGGTTTAATGCATATGGCTTGGAAACTAAACATACTTTGACTAAGATAAACCTCTTGCAATCAACTAGCAGGCAAAAGGATAAAGATTCAGCAAAATCTAACTAGGTTGACTGACACAGTATTTTCTTGTCTCTACCCACTACAGCTTTAATAGCTCTTGACAGCCTCGTTCTTTCAGAGAATGGCAAGAGCCTGGCAGTAGTGGCAGACAGGCCCAGAGTAGTGCTGCATCAGCAAGTCATTTAAGCAGATAGTTAAATCCTAATTCTGCTCTCAGTTCCCTGGTGTACATTCTAAACATAACTTAAATTGTTTCTAAACATAACTTAGATTGTTTTTTAATAATAATAATAATAATCACTATAATATACAGCAACCTGTATTACAGTACTATTTGAACAGTATTTGGGGGAAAAAGGCAAGATAATACTTTACAATATACTGTAATGTAAAAAAAAAAAAAAAACAGATCCATGTTAAGGGCTTAGAAGTTTCACCTGACTATGTGGTGGTGTCACTGAGCATTAAATACAGGCTGTAGAAAGTCCTGCACTCATGAGTTCTTTAAATTACTGCCCTTTTTAAAGAAAGTAAGCACCACAAAAAGTTCCTATTGCAAGAGTGGGGAAGGAATATGCTAGTAAATTCAAATTTACTTGTTGTATACCAGAAAACAGAAGAGGCTTTTGTAAGGAAATGTTCCATCGCTGGAGGTTCATCTTGCAGCAAAGCAGACAAAGGAGTCCTGTAAAACTTTATTCGAATAAAGGGAGAGTCCACGAGGCAGATACCTGTGAGGTCTCTCAAATAGCTGGAGGACACAGCCTCCTTTTATCCTAAATTCCCATCTGCAAGTGACCCTCTTCCTTTCATCACTCCCTGAGGTAGTTGGAACGTACAGATTTCCTGGTCTACCTGCTACATGCTCCCACCTCATATGTATACCCCTCTGCATCATACATCCCATATTCATTAATATGAGGTTTTACACCATCCTGGGCAGAGATGTTAGTATTCAGTAGTCTGTTAAGCCTGTGCACTATCCCAAAAGTTCAGGCTGTGTCCAGCTACTCTTAGTTCCTGCTGCCTTTGAAGGACATCTTGCTAATCCAGGGAAAGACCCCTGCAGAGACATAAGTGGTGAGGATGCTGAGGTTCTTTCTTATTTGCAGGTAACAAAGATAAGGTCAAATTACTAAAATTCCTAGCCTGGTCCTATTTTTATCATCTGAAGTTTATTGTAGCAGCATCTTCATTTGCAGAGACACATTCTACCTTAATCCCACCACTATGACATTGTAAAAGACTCTGTAAAGTTCCTCCCAGGCTTTCTGTTTTTCATCCATCCTGAGCTGTCACAGTGCTGTCTCCCCAAGCTTGGAGATGGTCAGTGGAATTCTCACTGAGGACCACTGAAGAAGTGAATGAATATGCGAGAACATTATAACGCATTGAAGCATTATAAACCCCCCACTAATCTGTAGAAGTTTTCATATTTAGAAGTTTATGTTTTGTAAGATTTTTAGGGTTCGTAGTTCTCTCTGCTCTACACTTCGGCCACAGCAACCCCAAGCAGTGCTACAGGCTGGGGACAGAGTGGCTGGAGAGCAGCCAGGCAGAAAGGGCCCTGGGGCTGCTGGTAGATAGTAGCTGAACAGTGTGCCCAGGTGGGCAGGAGAGCCAATGGCATCCTGGCCTGTATCAGGAACAGTGTGGCCAGTAGGACAGGGGAGGTTATTCTGCCCCTGTACTCAGCACTGGTCAGGCCACACCTTCAGTCCTGTGTCAAGTTCTGGGCTCCTCAATTCAAGAGAGATGTTGAGGTACTGGAATGTGTCCAGAGAAGGGCAATGAAGCTGGTGAGGGGACTGGAGCACAGCCCTGTGAGGAGAGGCTGAGGGAGCTGGGAGTGTGCAGCCTGGAAAAGAGGAGTCTCAGGGGTGACCTCATTGCTGCCTACAACTACCTGAAAGGAGGTTGTAGCCAGGTGGGGGTTGGTCTCTTCTCCTAGGCAACCAGCAACAGAATGAGAGGACAAAGTCTCAAATTGTGCCAGGGGAGGTCTAGGCTGGATATTAGGAGGAAGTTCTTGACAGAGAGAGTGATTGACATTGGAATGGGCTCCCCAGGGAGGTGGTGGAGCCACTGTCCCTGGAGGTGTTCAAGAAAAGACTGGATGGGGCACTTAGTGCCATGGTCTAGTTGGTTGGACAGGGCAGGGTGATAGGTTTGACTGGATGATCTTGGCAGTCTCTTCCAATCTGGTTGATTCTATGATTCTATGTAGGAAGTAAACCTCTCTTGCATTATGCTGCCAGCAAAAAGTCACTTTTAAGACAGATGAATAATGATAAAAAGCTTTGGTGCCAATGAATCCAAGGGAACAGCTGCATCTGCAAGTGAATCCAGTGACTGCAGTCACTGACTCATCTAAAAGAGTTCAGGCAAATTTCTGCAAGTACACAGCCCGTTGTATGCTAAATGACAGACAGGTTTTTAACTATGCCTTCTTTCATTTCCTGTTCTCCTTCCTCAGTTACCCTTCTCACCCTAAATCCAGAAGGGCCTCTCTGACATTTTAGCTTGAAACGTGCTTTCCCCTCTCAAGAGTGTAAACAAAAGAAATATCTTACACAGTTCAGAACAAAAATAAGATAGGCTTTACCTTTTTAAGCACTGCATTGCCCTGGTGATCATTGACATTGTAGGGGCTGATCTCTCTTTTGCATTAATATTCATAGGCCTGATTAGCTCTATCAATAGATAGAGTGGGTGGCTCAGATTGCAGCTTTGCAGCTTTTCACATTTGTAAGCAGTTTTCCTTCCAACATCTGATGCTTTTGTTGTATATTGTATAAATAATCCCATTATAAGGCCTGTAAACAAAAATAAAGAAGCAACCAAAAGAAAAGAGAACCCAAAACCTTAAGAAACAACCACCCCCAAAACAAACAAGAGAAAAAAAACCCAAAGAGAGTCAGGTACTTTTAAGTATCTGATGCTACACAATTACTGAGTTGAAGAAAACTGAACTCTTGACAAAGTGAGAACACCACCACCTTTGTGTTTCCACCTTTGTATTTCATGGATGACCATGAAATATTCTTCAAAACCAGTAATTTCATTAGAATATAGATGCAAAGTTAACATGCTCAGCTACAGTCCTGTTTTTGTGATCCAGTTGCTGCAATTATGAAATGAGTTGCTCATCTGCCACATTTTCAATAGATATTTAGAGAAGGGGGATGCCTGCATAACGAATGTGCTGCAGTAAGCACAGAAAAATCAGCTGTGCTTTTGGAGATTTTACACACTTTGTTTGTGGAGGCCAAAACTCTGTCAGTATCCTCCAGCACATTCTGCTTTCTGTAGAAGACAATGTATTTTTGAGCCTGTATAAACATGGGAAAATAAAAGTGGGATCAAGGAAAGGAAGATTAACACTGGCCTTAAATGATTTAATTATCTAAAACTGGGGACTCCTATCTAAGACAGACACTGTCTCCCTTTATAGTTAACACAAAAATTTTCCTCCAGAAGGCACTCTTTTTTTTTGTTTTTTTTATTTGCCCTTCTGGAAGCTTACTTGATTACTTAGAGATGACTAATATTTGGCTAGGTAACATTACTGAGTTAATTCCCACTCTTAAAGACTTAGATTTGGTTTCAAATTTAATATCCATACTTCTTGTATGCTCTATGTGCTTTAAGCCCCATGTATATGATGAACAGCTTTACAGTTACTGATGAACACATTCATAAAATGCTAAGAATGCCCAGATTAAATATTGATGTAAAACATCTGACCATCTTGAGAGATATACTTGCTAATGAAAGATAAGGAAAACAATATTACAGGAAACAGCTGATAAGCATCTGAAAAATATGATGTTTAAGTTTTATCAGTAATTAGATGCCATGGTGATAAAAGTGACCACAAGTGTCTAGAGATGCTAATAGGATATCTTTGTCATTGCCATGTCTTTCCATACGACATGGCAGACTCCAAACTGCAAATTTGTAGCTTTCTGAACTGATGCTACAGCAGAGTAACAGCTGTATCACTTCTTTAAATGTGCATGTCCATTTATGCTTGTTTTGTATCTGTTGTTCAGTATAGCTGATTTCTCTAAATGGTAGAGGATTTAGAAAATCAGTAGAAATTCCAAGGCCACTTTATTCAGTAATATAGCACCTTTGTAATCAGATAATGAATCCAGCTGTAGTAAATGGCAGAATTCCCCCCCAAAAATGAGGGGAAAGCACACATGGGAAAAGGGAAACAAGCACTGCATGTGCTACTATGAAATATGACTTCTACAGTGGTCAGCCCCAGATGTCCAAAGTCATGACTCAGAACCTAGGAAACCATTAATTAGTTAAACCAGTTAGGGTTTTTGTCTTTTCCTGTAGAAGAACCACATTTTAAATTTTTTAACTCAATTTTAAGTACATTAAAAACTCAACTTCATTTGATGCTTGGAGGAGACTTGATGTTTCCTCCTCATTCTCTGGAATAGAAAACTTAGTTTTTCTTTTACTCTGTTGCACTTCTGTTATCAGATATTACATGGATTTAATCAACTCAGGTAACAAAAATACTCTGCAGATGTCTACCAATGCCTGTGCAAGGGCGTTGCAGGAAGAGACTATTCAAGAACAGGAATACTTGGTAACACAGATTGCTAGAATCGTATCAGGTCACAAATTGGCACAGGTTTTGAGTAGCTGGGAGAGAGAAGTGTTTGGTTAGAAAAATGTGACATTAGAACCTGTTCACCCATCCCATCGTCTCTTTTCATTTTACTTTTCTTCCCTTCTGTGTTCTTTGTCTGCTTGTTACATTTCCCTGTACGTCCTTCATTGTCTTTCACAGAGTCCCTCACTATCTTTTTTACCTGATTGTTGCGCGCTCACCCAACTTCCTGTCTCACTGTGTTTCCTAGTCTCTAATGTTTACCTGTTAATTTAAAGCATCTGTCATATTAACCTGCCATTTTCTGGATAGTTTTACCTACACCCTCACACTACATCTTCCAAAATTATGTAAAACAGTAATCTGTTTTTCTACTAGGCTTGCTTCTGTCACACCAGTGACAATAAGAATCATCTTTATTGATACCGCTAACAATCTTCTTGCTGCATACAGAAGACAACATTTTAAGGCAGTACTGCTATTTGGGAGGGAATGTGACACCTCATGTTTTATGACATTCTGTTTAAAGACACAGAAGCTGGCTGATTGGATCTTGGGTTTTTGTCTAGTTGTCTAGTACTAAGAGGTGATCTTCGGGGGTCTGGTGCTAAGAGAGGCCACCTACTCTTATCTGAGAGAGCTGGCATTCAGTTTTCATTGTTGCTCCTACAGACAGCTTACCACACTAATTCTGACCGTGCTGCTGTACAAAAAAATTGTTCTGATAATGTATATTGAAAGATGCTCTTCCCATTCTGGATGGCACAAAGTTACTCTTTCATATTTATCTGCCCTCTGGACATACAGAAATCAGGAAGCTGATTAATATTTGGAGTTCTGCTTGTTAAACCAAGTGACCATGCAAAAAAATTTCTCTGAGATGCTGGAGCACCGAGGAATGAATGAGCAGGTAAATCTATGTTCTTTTCTATATTCTTTGAGTGATTTTTTAATTTATTTTTTTTTTTCACTTTGGGGTCAAAGTAAAAAAAATACCATTTGAGTGTTTGAATAGTTTCAAATTAAATGCCTGGGAATGTATATATACATACGTACACAATTTGTTGTGAAATGATGTCAAATTCTTATGAATTAATCCTAGGTTTTGCTAAATGCTTCAGGGTTTTTTGCAGCTGCAGGAAGATTAATTTTAAATATAGCTACACCTAGTGTTGAAGCATTGCTTTGATTTTAAAAAAATAAAATAAGAGATCAGGTTTAAAAGTTTCTAAATAGGCAGTTTGGACTGCTTTCAGCTGCAACTATTCAGCCTCAAACTGCATTTTCCTACTAAGCTTATGCAAAAAAAACCCAACCAAAGCCAACCCCAAACAACCCTTTATATTTGTTCTTTTCTTTAAACTGAATTTTCTGTTCAGACTGTTTCTAGTGTTTGGTTTGTGGCTGCTGAGCACTTTGCAGTAAAACTTCTTCCTATTTTGTTTTTCTGCGGAGTGTTGTGGGATTTTGTGGTTTATGTGTTGTTGTTCTTTCACCTCCCCTCCCAGCCCTTGGTCTTCCTCAAATTTCACTTTTCTCTGTCCTTTCCACTGCTATACTCCTAATGGCATGCTGTCTTGATAGGGAACACAGACCCATCTACCATACTCTGGGACACACTGCAAGTAAGTAGCTATATTCTTCCATCACTTGAAGCAAAATGACTGGTTTCTTGTGCTGCTAGTCATGTATCTAGCATATAGCTTGATGGGCTGCAGTAAAGCAAAAAGGGTATAAACCATAAACGTTCTAATAATGAAGGCAAAAAATAAGTGAGGACATGATTTAATTCACTGCCAGTGCTTCGTGACATAAAGATTTTTTCCCAAAGCTGCTGTCTGTTGATCTGACACTTCTGTCGTGACCTGAAATTCCATTTTCTTTTCATTATTGTTATTCCACAGTGCTAAAGGTACCTAAATCTGTATCCAAAATTTCTAAGGATAAAATGGTTATCATCAGCTTTTTGGATCCCACTAATACTCTTTCTTCCCCTGTCTTTGAAGGTTGCCATAAATAATGCAAGGCTAAGTAGTTTATTTACAATCAGGAAGAAAGTTTTCTTTGCTCATAAATGTTTTAATAATTCAAAAACTCTCTCTTGCTGGCACACTAATCTCTCAATTCACCAAATGAATAACACAAGGTGGTTATCCTCATGATCTACAAGCAACAAAATGGAACTAAAAGACAGGTAAAACTGATTAAATACTGATTTATTTGTATAATGTTGCACCCTCCCATATTTAATTTCTATTTTGATAGGCTTTTGTCTAAATCTTTAACAAATGTCAGTAGCCACACATGGGAAATAGCTCACTAGTGTAAAGGAAGCTGCTATAGAAGAGTCATCCATGTAATCACAGTAACATTGCCATGATTTAAAGTTGATCTTAATGAATGCTCATAATGAATGTACAGTGTTTCATTGTTTTCCTTTTGAGAGATGTTAATAGAAATACAAGCAAATGCATTCTTAGTGTACCCTCTAAAACTCCTAACAACCTAAATGATGTCTGACAATGAAAACCATTTAACTACTCCTGTGTCCTTCAGTCTCAACTGATTTAGTTGAAGTGTGTTTTCTTTGTGCAAGATTATATATATATATATATATAAAAGCCATGTTATCAACTACATGCTTTTCCAAAACTTTAAAATAAATACAAGTTAGATGAAAATTAAGAGATCCCACAGATCCATGTGCTAGGGGCTCAGTGAGTGGCTTCATAGAAGAGTTTCTTGTTTACTTGCATTCTTTCAAAGTACTAAGTCACTTGTGAAGGTAGTAAGTGAGCCAAGAAATTCATGTTCTTGAAATCTCATACTATTAATTGATCTAATGAGATAGTATGAAAGGGATAAAAGTAAGATTGTGATCTTAACTGCAGTCCCATGGAACTGAAATCATCTTAAAATGCTTAAGGAGCAAACAAAGCTTTTACCTCAAAATGTAAAAGTCAATTGCTTTCTTTGGCAGGCTTACAGCTGAACCTCTATATTGTTTTCTGCATGCAGTGTGCCATGATGAACAAATATTCTGAATTTGTGATCCTAACAAACCTAGTTTTGAGTATTATATTGCCAGAGTATGCAATGTGCATAGAATGAGTCTGAGTCAAAACAAGCTGGCATTTAGATATGTAATGACTGAGCTGCTAATTTATATCTTTCACTTTGAAATTGTTACTCCTTTATATGTACTTTATGGTAACAGAAATGGCACTCACACTTCTCTCAAGGTGAAATGACAGTAGGAGAGAATGACAAAAACACTCATTAGCTGTGTAAATCATTATACACAAAGCTGGTGAGCACTTCTTATCAATGGACAATGCAGAAAGTTCTACATGGAAGTGAAAAACAGTATTTCAACAGCCAAACTGACATTACAGTACGACAGCAC
Organism: Ramphastos sulfuratus; assembly: GCA_013399055.1. Taxonomy (NCBI): domain Eukaryota; kingdom Metazoa; phylum Chordata; class Aves; order Piciformes; family Ramphastidae; genus Ramphastos; species Ramphastos sulfuratus. Next base: position 64,437 of record WBNM01036456.1, on the reverse strand, counting down.
TCAGAGAAGACTTCAGAAAGGCATTCTTCATAGTGTGTTTTTTCAAAGGCACAAGGGAAAAAAAACAAACAAAAGAAAAATCTCAACATCATTTAAACTTTATTAGACAATGTGGTTGTATCCTCAAGGCTCCTTAGTCTCATGCTTTTGAATGTTATGCAAAACAAGAATGAAAAATAAGCAAAGTAAATAACCCTTTTCACTGAAGGCATTTCATTCTTTTTAAAATCGAACTCCTTAACTCCCCAAGTGCTGTGCAGTGGCTGTCTGCCTGTACAGAACATAATGTGCACGTTGTGAGGATAATCAGCTCATGAGAGTTCTCCTTTAAACAAGTCTGCCTCTAGTTAGTTTATGAGAGATGCTGTTACACTCTTATTTTACTATACAGTTATGGAGCTGATGACACTTCCATTCAGCACATTCTGAGCTTTGTCAGCCCTTGATGTGGCAACTGGCCTGATTACAAATATGTGACTTAGTCCCACCTTAAGCTGGCAGTTGAATTTGTATTATACTCACCATAAAGCACAGCTCCTCTGGTTTCATGCAGAAAGCAGAATCAGCAAGCTTTAAACAACCAAATGGTTAATATCTTAAGAATGCCCAGAAAGTTAAACACCAGCAACTCCACAGCTCCTTGATGATAAAACTAATCTTCATCTTTCACTTATGCATGTGTCTTCGACTTATCCATTTTGTTCTCTTTTTGTAAAATATGTGCAAATCAAAAGAAAAAAAAAATGACTGGAAGGAAAGTGGTACCACCTTTGGTACAAAAAGTCCTGACAGTATAGAAACTCACAGCAAGACATCTGCTTCATTTGCAGCCTCATGCTAAAGTGCTCCAGCTCGGAATTTGGCTGGATTCTAGTTACAGCTTCCTGTTTCTCTCTTAAAGCTGCCCTGTCTCATTTTTAATGTCACGGTTGCGTTGCTGGACTGGGCTTGCTCTAGCTGCAGATGTGCAAATAGCCTCAGAGGCTCAGGCTCTGTCAGTTTCTGAAATTCCGTGTTCCTAATGTGTGTTACTACAGTTTGCAACATCAACTGAATCCTAAAAATCATATTTTGTCTTGATAGTTTAAGATGGAATAAAATGATGTTAAAATAATGGCATAGCAACCTTTGCTACATTTTTGAAGTAGGAAATCTTTCCCACTTTTAAATAAAAGCAAAATTTCCTATGGTACAAAACAGAAAAAACCCAAAGCAGTTAATAAGGATTGCAAGATTTAGGCCTTGGGTTTTTTTTTTTTTTTTATTGATCCCTCAGGAAAACTGAGAGATCTCTGTAAAAAGCAAGGGTCCAATTAGCTAAAATGAAAAAGCACTTAAAAAACCCTACCAAATAAAATGCAGTGAAATTTATTTTCATCATTTCTGCTTCTGGCATGTTTTAATTTACTTAAGACAGGAAAAAGAAATATGAATTGTCCTGCTATATACAGCTAACACTCATAGAAGCTGCTCTGTTCAGACCTAAGGCTGCAATACATGTATTATACTGGAGAATTCTGAATCAACTTTCTTCATCATCAGCAAAAAAAACCCAAAACACCCTGACTCTGCATCTCATTAAAAGGCTTATCTTCTCATGAAATTGTGACCAAAAAATAACACCTTTTTCTTTTTTTTTCCCTTCACATTTTGGGCCAAACTAATCTGTGCAGAATCCATTCTAAATCTGGTGTTAAAGGTGAATAAACCAGGAATAGTTAGAGATGCATACTCAGTAATTTCAGGGCTGTAACTCACTGTAGTATGAGTGTTTCTAAGGTGGCACTGTTGCTTCAATCTACAATGTTTTAAAATATTTTCTTTTCTTGGTAAACAATCAGTTCTGTTTGTTTTGTAAACTAATTTAATCCCATTCTACAGGTTTTGATTCCTTTCTTTCATTTTGTATGAAAAGCAGGTTCCTTCTAGTTCTTTTTTAAATGAATGCTTTTCCTTTGCTTACTAGATACTTTTTTTTCAGTCTCTGTGGCTAGTTTTAATGTTCTCTCCACTATTTCACTATCTTCTTTGTGTTTCCCTCATTTACTCTCTTCCATTTTACCTGATAATTTGCAAATTTAGGCAAGATTATGTAAATTGAAACTGCATTTCTGAACTGAGTGTCAATGGAGTTTCTCTGAGGTGAAAAGTTGGCTAAAATCAGCCAATATTTCCCAAATTAATGAACCATGCAAGTCAATTTAGGTAAGCTTTTATATTGAGGTTTTTTATGACCAGGTGACTCACATCGTGGATGTGGGGAAGGCTGTGGATGTAGCCTAGCTGGACTTCAGCAAGTCCTTTGACACTGTCTGCCATAGCAAACTCTGGGTTACGAACTGGCTGGAGGGCCAGGCCCAGAGAGTGGTGGTGAATGGTGCCACGTCCAGTTGACAGCTGTCACTAGTGGTGTGCCCCAGGGATCAGTGCTGGGCCTGGGCCTGGGCCTGTTGAGTATCTTTACTGATGACCTGGATGAGGGGCTTGAGTCCAGCATCAGGAAGTTTGCAGACGACACCAAGTTAGGAGCAGGTCTTGATCTGTCAGAGGGCAGGAGGGCTCTGCAGAGGGACCTGGACAGGCTGGATAGATGGGCAAAGTCCAATGCCAGGAATTTTTAACAAGGCCAAGTGCCAGTGCCAGCTGATGAGGGGCCTGGAGCACAGCTCTGTGAGGAGAGGCTGAGGGAGCTAGGGGTGTGCAGCCTCGAGAAGAGGAGGCTCAGGGGTGACCTCATTGCTGTCTACAACTACCTGAAGGGAGGTTGTAGCCAAGTGGGGGTTGGTTTCTTCTCCCAGGCACCCAGTGACAGAACAAGAGGACACAGTCTCAAAGTGCTTGGTGATATATTGGACTTGATGATCATAGAATCAGCCAGGCTGGAAGAGACTGCCAAGATTATCCAGTTCAACCTATCACCCAGCCCTAGCTAATCAACTAGACCATGGCACTAAGTGCCTCATCCAGGCTTTTCTTGAACACCTCCAGGGACGGCAAAACCACCACCTCCCTGGGCAGCCCATTCCAGTGCCAATCACTCCCTCCTAATATCCAGCCCATACCTCCTCTGGCACAACTTCTCCAGGCTGCACACCCCCAGCTCCCTCAGCCTCTCCTCACAGGGCTGTGCTCCAGGCCCCTCACCAGCTTCATTGCCCTTCTCTGGACACATTCCAGTCCCTCAACATCTCTCTTGAATTGAGGAACCCAGAACTGGACACAGCACTCAAGGTGTGGCCTGACCAGTGCTGAGTACAGGGGCAGAATAACCTCCTCTGTCCTGCTGGCCACACTGTTCCTGATCCAGGCCAGGATGCCATTGGCTCTCCTGCCCACCTGGGCACACTGTTCAGCTACTATCTACCAGCACCCCCAGGTCCCTTTCTGCCTGGCTCCTCTCCAGCCACTCTGTCCCCAGCCTGTAACACTGCTTGGGGTTGTTGTGCCCAAAGTGTATAACCCTGCACTTAGCCTTGTTAAATCTCATCCCATTGGCCTCTGCCCACCTATCCAGCTTGTCCAGGTCTCTCTGCAGAGCCCTCCTACCCTCTGACAGATCCACACCTGCTCCTAACTTGGTGTGATCTGCAAACTTACTGATGATGGACTCAGTCTCCTGGTCCAGATCATCAATAAAGACACTGAACAGGATTGGGCCCAGCACTGATCCCTTGGGGACACCACTAGGGACAGCTGCCAACTGGATCTTGGAGGTCTTTTCCAACCTGGTTAATTCTGTGTGATTCTGTGTTTTTTTTGAGAATTATTCACTGTTGTATTTTGAATAACAAAATAATGTGTGAGGGAATGAGCTGTAGCAACTTCATTATAAGCTGATGCAACTCTTTTTAAAATGTCAGTATCATAGCCAAGGATTACAACTTTTTTTAAAGAGGAAAAACAACAATGAAGACTTGATTTGGATATCATAGTCATGGTTCAGTAATGACAGTGCCCTTAATGCTGTGAGACTGATCATCCATCTCCAATGTGGAAGTATCAAAAGCAAAATAAAAATGATTTGAAAATATGCACATTCAGTATCAATCAAAATGAAAAAGACAGAGATGTATGGATTATGAAGACTAGAGTTCTTTGCTACCCTTGTGAAGACACTTATAGTACAATAAATGGAAGAAAAGCAAAAAAACAGTGAGAGGGGGTCATTTTATATGCAAATCTTGGTGATTAGACTATTCACCTCAGATTTGGGAGACCAGGTTCAAGTGTCTTTTCTGTTTCAATTTGTCTGAACCCATCTATCTCCCTTCACAAGGAGTTCCTCCTTTCCACATGCTGAGATAAACTTGTATTTTTGGGGAAGCAGATAAAACAGGCTTATGAGTGAACTTGTTGTTGCTACTAGATTTATGAAGATTCTGAAGAGTCAGGCATTTAAAATGGATGTGATGAGGCACTATAAGCTTACCTACAGATAGAAATTCTTGTGCAGTGCTAGATGATGTTCGGACTTTTCCTGTGACTGAGTGATACAGACTGACATATGCAAATACTTTTTATCAGATCTGTGCTAAAGGACTGGGCTCAAAAAGAATAATTTGCTTTTTGTAAATACAGAGAAAAGTATCTCTGTATATAACTGAAAAATGTTATGTGTCTCACAACATGTTTTTTTCCTATTTGACAACACATTTACTGAAAGTGACCATTTTTCTTTCTAATCTTTCTGATTTAATGTCATCATTCACTATGAAGAAGTGCTACAAAACAAAGTGGCATGTTGTTGGGTTTTTTTCTACAAATACCGGATACTTGTTGTTTTAGCTAACTGCTGCAATTTATTTGAATCTGTAGAATGGCACTGATTGAGTTTGATTGCTTCTAGATAGTACAGTGCTTTCCAATTTTAGGAATAGGATTAGCAATGCCTACATCATTCACAAGGCTTTTTTAGGAATTCATTAATATTTGTAAATGGTCTGAGATTATGGGGTAACAAGTGCTGTCTGAATAAAAAAGTTAAGCTTATCAGTTTTTGGTATTGGCTACTTTATGTTTCCTTTACAAATAGGAACTGATACTTATTTACTATTCCTTCTGTATCAAATAAGGCATCTGAAAAATATCTTAATCCCGAGGACACAGAGAAGTGAAATTTTCACATTTGAGTTTTAAGTTACTAATATTCTTTAAGTGGGCCAGATGTTGAGCTGTAGCAATCCACACAAAAGTTCACTGCTTGATTATTACTGAACACTATCTGAAGTGTGGGGAAAAAACCCAAGGATAGGTCAGTTATGGCAAGCTGTCTGATGCAGTGTTTGCAGGTGGGTATTTTAGACATACATTACTGGGGGCAATGTATTGGAACTAACTGGTACAGGACCTAAAGAATACTTGTTGCTTTTAATGATGTGATGACATTCTGGCTCATGTATAGGCTACTCAGAAAACTATTTCAAATGTTCAGGATCAAATAGAGAACAGATGCTACGGAACCTGTAAGTAATCAAAACCACCTATATTTAAAGATTCATTATAGTTTTGTTACCTTTTGTGACATATCATTGAGTCAGTCACCAGGAAGTTTGCAGATGACACCAAGCTGGGGGCAGATGTTGGTGGGTTGGAGGGCAGAAGGGCTCTGNCTCGAGGTGAGGAGAAAGTTCTTCACCGAGAGAGTCATTCGCTACTGGAATGGGCTGCCCAGGGAGGTGGTGGAGTCACCGTCCCTGGAGGCGTTCAAGGCAGGTTTGGACGTGGCACTTGGTGCCATGGTCTAGTCTCGAGGTCTGTGGTAATGGGTTGGACTTGATGATCTTAGAGGTCTCTTCCAACCTTGCTGATACTGTGATATGACTGTATTGTTATCTATATGCCATATTTTGTTAGAAATCGTGGCAGGTAGGTCTGCCCTCCCACAAAAGCAGGATCCTGACAGCTCAGAGCAGAGGGCCAGGTCTTGCTAGATGACGATGGGGATCAGCTTGAGGTCCTCAGCCATTAACTCGCTTTTCTGGGCTTGGAAGTCAGCCCTCCAACTAAGAAAGAAATTGACCACAACACATCAGCTAGCAAGAGTACAAATGGAGTCCTGCTGTGGAGAGAGTTAAGCTCTGTTCACCCAGAAGCTGCCTGGTAGTCAAATCTCCCCTTAGAATGGGACCTAAGGAGTCCTCATCCAGCCTTGGTGAGTATCCCACAGGGAGAGGTTTCCTCTTCTGAGTGTGTGTGTGCATGTTTTGGTTCACCTCTCCAAACAGTTTAATTAGTTGTGCAACAGTATTTTCCCAACTGACATCTAAAACTATAATTTTATTGTGTCACAAGGAGGGCAGATTAATTGCAATAAATCCACAGTTCTCAGGTGGCTGTTGCTGTCTGTCTGTGAGTGCCTCTGCAACAGAAATATAGGTATGTGGAACCAGATACCTCTTGAGCTAAATGAAACCAGATCACATCTCTAGTAATTTCTCATGAATGTTTTGTTAAGTACAATTCTGGGAAAAGAGTATGTGAGATGAGGATCTAAAAAAGCAGAGCTACCTATGAAAATACCCAAAAACACAGCATAGCCTCAGAAAACCTTACCAGTGTTTGAAGTAAGACCTGATCCGAAAAACAGTTGGCAACATAACTAGATAATCTGTTTGATTCTTCTTGTGTTCAGGTATTTCCATGTTCTTATATGTAACATTTTCAGTTGTATCCAGGGCCCTCATCAATTCCCCCTCCTAACTGGAATAATAACTCCAAGGTTTAGTTGGTTTGCAAGCCAGATAGAGCAGCAGTGTAGTAGCTGCATCGTATTTGCAATACTGGTAGCAGATGATAAATCAAGAAGGAAGAGATCACAGAACCACAGAGCTTTAGAGGTTGGAAGGGACCTCCAGAGATCACTGAGTCCAACCCCCCTGCCAAGGCAGGATCACCTAGGGTAGTTTGCACAGGAATGCATCCAGGAGGGTTTTGAAAGTCTCCAGAGATGGAGACTCCACAACTTCTCTGGGTTGTGCCTGTTCCAGGGCTCTGCCACCCTCACTGTAAAGAAGTTTCTCCTCATATTGAGGTGAAGCCTTCTATGTTCCAGTTTGTGGCCGTTGCTCCTTGTCTTATTGCTGCTGATCACCTAAAAGAGATTGCATAAAACCAGAAGTTACAGGCTACTAGCTGAATGGAGAAAGATTTCACATGAAATACATTCTGACTGTGTTAAACCAGGACACAGGCCAAATATAGAGACAAAAAAAAGTTTCTGTTGGAAGGCAGTATGTCAAATCACTCTCATAAAGCCATGTTCTTATTACAAATAATATTTGCTTCATCTTTCTTGATGTGTTTTACAAACAAGAAGTAGTAGCCTTGCTTATTTTCTTGCTTATCAACTCTACTTCTTTCCTCCCTTATCTTGGCAGGTGTAAAGTCTGCTCTTACAGAAACTATTAAGATTGAACCAAAAGCCAGAAAAGTCTTGTAAATCAGTAGATTCTAATCTTGTAAAATATAAAGTCAGAAAAGGAGCACAATGTGAAAATTGTAATTAGCTATAGTAATTATAGTTAGTTGGGATGTCAAGCAAAACAACAATGCTTTAGCAATGCTGGCAGTTGTGCAAGGTTAAGAAAAGTGCAGCAAAAGTAAAAAAACGGATATTGAAAACATCTGCATCTATATATGTAAATAGAAAAACCAAGAAAATTCAACTCTGAAATTGAGAAATCAACCAGTGCGCAGATAACAAATGTTCTGTCACAGCTTGGTTGCCTAAAATCCCCAGACAGAAGGGAACAGGATTAGTGGGATCACAACTGGTTATCTTTCTCTAATCCGCTCCAGCCAAGGAGATCTGCCTTGCTAGGCCCTGTTCTGATACACAACTGCCCATGAAATACTGTGGGTTAAGGCCACTTAAGGCCACTAAGCCCACAGTGGTGGGCTAAATGTCAGTTTGTAACTGCCAGTCCTCAATGTGTTTTGAAATCTGTTCTACTGCTTAGAAGAGCCTTTGAATGAAATCAGTTTATTTGCTGATAGCCATTGCTTTTGTCCTCTCTTTTTGCCTGAGATCAGATTCTGGTTTTAATATTTCTTATTCAGTATTGCTGGTATTCTATCTACATAGGTCACAAAATCCCTAGTGAGAGGAGTAAGACCACATCATCTATATATCTAGTATGTTACACCTATTGCTCTTAGCCAGAAAAAAAAAAACAAAACAACAACAAACCAAAACAGCTTTAAGAATAATTTCATCTTACTGGAATTCATCTTTCTATCTAGAATGCAAAGTACTTTTATTTTTTTCCCTCCTTGTTTTTTTATTGCCTAATTGAAATACAATACTAATTATGATGAATATACATTGAATTGAGTGGAATTGGCTTTTTAATCTCCCATGAGAGTTATGATATTCCTGCTCATACATCAATGTCTTCAGGCATTGTGTTAACACAGGAAAATCTTTTCTCCCTTTTGAGCACCAATGAATTCAGTGCACCCTATGCATACCAGCTCAACTTACTGTAGTCATCATGCTGGACCCAACATTTGCAGACCAGTTCCAATTAAGAGCTGAAATGCTTATGTGCATTTTTTTTCTCTCTCACAAGACACAAATGTCAGCATTTCTGGAGACACTGAAGCTCTGAAAAAGAGAACAGTTTGCTTCTATGAGTTATCAAAGTACAGGTGATCTGCTCAGTTTTAGACAGTTTAAGCCAACAGGTTCAGAAACAAGGTTCTGAGAAACTGATATTATCTATTTATACAGTTTAATGTACATGGAGGAGATACTTCCAGGTTTACTTCTGTGGGTTTAATGTTAATTTTCAGCTTGAACTGCTGCCTTTTTGCTTTCTCTCTCCTATCTTTCCTATTTTAATAAAGTTAAAAACAGTCTAGACAGCAAGATTTAACTTAGAGATGCCAGTTGTAAAGGTAATTTTTAAGCATTCTCCTATCAGGAAACTATAATGGGAAGTTACAAGGGGAGAGGAGTTCACTATGAAATGTAATGTTCTTCCACTAAAAGCAGACATAAGAGTTGATTTGATTTTTATCTCAGGTAGACCATTTTTGGTTTTAGTTTCCTATAAAGCAAGTAGTGCATCAGTCCCACAGACTCTACTGCAGGCTGGGAAATGTGAAGACAAACCTAATCAATGAAAATTGAGGCGAAAAAGGTCATTAAACAACTTTGTCTTTTCCATATCCTTTATCACTAGTTACACTGCTCCACTGAGCTGTGAGTTTACTTTTTTTGATAGCCATTTTTGCTGCCAATGTATTCATAAAAGCCTTTTTAAAAAAAAAAAATATCCCTAATAAGCTTCAACTCCAACTGATTCTCTATGCTTAGGCAATGTCTCTATATTCCTTCTGGGTTTGGGTTGCTTGTTCTTGCTTCCACTTTATTTGTGTATCTTTTTCCCACTTGAGCCCAGGCAGATGTTCCTTACCCATCCACACTGGCCTTCTGCCATGCTTGCTGTGCTTTCTGCATCTTGGGAGGTTCTTGTGCTTTGAGAAGGCTGCCTTTGAAGATCAGTCAGGTCTCCTGTGCTGTTGACATGAATGATATCCCACCCTTTCATATGACTGCTGATATGGCATCAAATACCTTGACTGTGGCTAACATTCAAATACTGAGGGGAAAACAAAATTGAACAAAAGAAAAAACCACCCTAAACTGCCTGACAAAATATATTGCTGCAGTGCTTTTTTGTTTTTCTCAAGTACATTTATGCCATTTGGTGATTTTTGTTTCGGATACAAATCGTGTTACATTGTCCTGAGTTATAACAAAATGCTACTGAGGAAAACACAAAGAAACCCAACCCAATCATGATTTAACTGACTTGAACACGGTCTGTCCTTTTTCACGAAGTATATTCCACTAGAGGGCTGTCTTTACACGTGAAATGAGAATCTGACTTAGTACTGGATCGTCTCGCAGTCCTTCATGCTACTGACAGCAGTTTTGGTTTACACAAGACATGTTTGGTGGTGCATCAGCATACTGGCTAGGGCCCCGATTAGAATACACAAGTAGAGTTGTGTTTTCATGCTGGTCCAACTGAATTATTTTCAGTCTGTGAACATGAACGTTTTGGGTAACTCCTAATTAAGTGAAACATTTCACCCCAACTCACATCTTACTGAGGCCAATAGGAATTTGATGAAGCTAAAATTACTGTTTCATGGGTTCTGCCAATATTTTTAAAGTATTTTGTCAGAGGCTTATGTTTATATAGGCTGACATTTCTTATGTGAAGAAAACCCTGCCTAAAAACACTTTACTAAAATAGACTTATGATGAGCAATGCTGTTTTCTTCTTATCAGTATCCAGCTGTTCCTTTTCTCACTTGAACACTCTTTAAAATCTTGTAAATAAGAAACGTTAAGAACAGTTAACCATTGTTTCTAGATCATTGCACTGTGCTATTAGCAGCAGCATTTCAAGAACACAGGTTGTATTCTTCCCTGCTCAAGAGAAAGTAGGCAGCAGAAGCACAGGTAGATGCTTTTGAAAATCCCAGTGGACTTAAAACTCCTATTGCAGATGGGGTTTAGCCCTGCTGTTCTCCTGAAGTAACCAATCTTTAAGAGAATTACATTCAAAATATAACTGATTTAGATCTGGGAATATCTTCCTAGATTTCCATATTGCTTTCCTTACACAGGGGAAAACCTGAAGCACTCCTCGTACCTCCAGTCTAGCCCTTAGCCTGTGCCCTTTTTGCCATTGTATGCTTAGGTTCTGAGCAACCATTTCTCCTCACTCTGGCTCTTGTTTTATCCTTATGTTGCTTTTGGTTCCCACCTTCTTATTCACAGAGCTCTTTTCTTCCAACTGTCAGTTTTCAAATATTTCTTTCTTGTTCTCTGGAAACTCTAGTTGCTATAGAGACACCTGATGATTACAGAGGCAGTGACTACCTTTGTTAGAACCTCAGTTGCTATAGCAATGACTGTTTGCTATGGGTTCAATGAAATCTGCTGTATGGTTCATGCCCTTTTACACAGCAATACAGCTTGTAAAATCTTCTTCTAATTGTTGTACTCAGTAATGAGACTGTGAGCCAAATTCTGTTCTAATTGAAGTCAGTGGGAGTTTTGCCATTAACTCCAGTGAGACCACAGTTTGGTCCTAAGCGTCTGTGTGCACAGCTAACAAAAGGAATCTACTTGCAGCACAGCGGCAGAGTACAGTTTCATTCAGTTAGTGAAGTCTAACCCCAGTAACAAAACTTGGATGTCTATGACTGTGTTTTAGTAAAGACTGGTGTAAATGATAGTTGGGTGGGGGTTTTTTGTTTGTTGGGGTTTTTTGTTTGTTTTTTCTTTTAATATTATAGAAACAGTCATTTGTTAGATCAAATCCATCATATCCTTGGCAGATTGTGTGTGTTTTCTATTAAAGAGAAGAACTGAGATGCAAAATTGTTTCCATTTTGTTGCTTTGTTGAAATAGTAAAAAAAGAATAAACCTTTTTAAGGAAATATTTTCACATCTTAGAAAGGGTATCCCTATTAAAAAGGTAAATGGAATGCTGTTCTTCCAAAGGCCATCATTTCTTGGCAGTCTCCCTGATTTCCGCCCCCCCCCC
>WBNM01036456.1:0-52852 GCA_013399055.1 Ramphastos sulfuratus | reverse complement strand
CCCCCCCCCCCCCCCCCCGGCATTATGGGAATGACTTCTGAAAAATGCTGTCAAGCTAACTTTGCCTTTGAGCTATTTCTGTTCTACTTAAGGTGTCCTGGAGATAGTTTTAAAGTTGTGGGAATACAATTCAAGCATGAGTTGATATTGGAAAGTGCTGTATTTCATATATACTTAGGTTTATTTTGTTAGACTATACTAAATTTCTCATTTATTATGACTGTTTTAGTCACTTGTTCTTTCATCTGGCAGCCCTTTCAGGAATACATTGGTGTTCTCCTGTTTACATACTGTTTTTGTGAATCTATGAGCTTTTCACTCTGCTGTGAGTTCGACTTAGAAGAACAGAAGCTCTTCCGCTCGATCCCCTCAATAGGGTTTAACTTATGGGTAAGATCATAAAATGTCTGATTTTCATTCTTAAAACAAACTCTGATGCACTTACTTCAACAGCTGCTGCAAAACTAAAAAAGAACCTGGAAGTCCTCTTACTTCTACCATGGATGTTTTGTATAAAAATCTGCTTATTTTGAGTAGCTGAGAATAGATTCATAGCTTCATAGAATACCAGGTTGGAAGTGACCTCAAGGATCACCTAGTCCAGCCTTTCAGGGTAAGAATATAGTTTAAATGAGCTGGCCCAGCACTGTGTCAAGCTGGGTCTTGAAACTGTCTAATGTAGGGGAATCCACCACCTCCCTTGGGAGTTTATTCCAATGTCTAGTAGCGTGAATGGTGGGAAAAAAAAATTCTGGCATCCAGTCTGAATGTCCCCAGTAGCAACTTGGACCCATAAATGAAAGCCAATCATGAAAGTATCTGAAACAGCAATAATCGATCCCTTTCTAAGTATCCTGACCACAATGATTACAGTGGAGTTTTTTTCCATTTGCTAAGGGATGGAGAAACATTGCCATTACAACAGAAAACACGAACTCTTTAGTTAACCACCTTGCATCAGCACATTTGTATAGATGTCTACTGGAGCCTTTCCCAGGATACTGTCAGATACATGCAGAACACTAGAAGCCTGTGTGCACTGCTATGATTTTTGTGTGCTTACCGTTCTGTAGCACTTTTTTGGACTCATGCCAAGGCTCTGAGGGAATCCAGACTCACTTAACATTCCTCTCCCTTCAGATAATTTCCTCAGAATTTGGCATTTCTTCTTGATTCAGCAGGCATTTCTGTTTCTCTATTTTTTCTGCTCTCTGAAGATAAGCTGTGGAAAACTAAAATAAATCACGAACAAAAAAATTTCTTATAAATTCTGCTCTCCTCTGGTGATTAGTCTCATCTGTTGATCAAAGTCCATATTAGGCATTTCTTTGTTTTGATACTAGCCTGTTGAGAAAACTGGTTGTTCTTGTTTACACAGGCTAGTTTTTCTGTCAATAGAGACTCATGAATTGTTAACAACCGCCTATCATAAATCCTGTGCAGTTATCCTTTGGAATTTCTGATTGATTTAGCATCATAAAATCAGAATGAAAGAATCATTCAGGTTTGAAAGGACTTCTGAGAGTCATCAGGTTCAAAGCCTGAGGCAGCTTAGATCAGGCTCCAAAGTGCTCAATGCCTTGTTGGGTTGTTTTTGTTTTCCCTAGATCTTTAACTTCCAGGTAGAGAAGAAAGGAGGGAAACAAGTATTGCATTCAGATTACGGTAGTAGTTTGCAGAAGTTATGCACAAAAAACCACATTAATGATGTAGAGTTGAAATTCAAAAGTATATACTCACAGCATCATATAACTCCTGCATTTTCATTCTTCTGTCAGGCTGGTCATGCAATAACATTAGAACTATTGTTCTTTTCTCTCTTTCTCTCTCTCTCTCTCTCTCTTTCTCTTTCTCTCTCTCTCTCTTTCTCTCTCTCTCTCTTTCTCTCTTTCTCTCTCTCTCTCTTTCTCTCTCTCTTTCTCTCTCTNCGCTCTCGACCGTCAGATCTTGCCTGCCTGTTGAAGTGACCTGCTTTTGCCGTAATCGTGGGTAAGCGGCCGAGCAGCCTGAGCTTCACCCTCTGCTGCCCCACGATCTGCACTTCAAGGCACTGCCGCAAACACTGCCGATAAGGAGCCAAGGGACTATCGCCAAATTCCTACTCCACCGCCGTGAGTAACGCAGACGTTCCCTAGGGCTCCAGGCTGCCTTTGTTTGTAAGTCCGGCAAAGAGATTTCTTATAGCAACCTTTCCAAGCTTCCTGATTTTCCTGAATTACAAAATTCCCTGTAAGCATCCTTGTGAAAGATTTTTCCCGACGGAATTTCTGAACCTTAACTAATATTTTATATACAGTTGTGGGCGGGGCTTTCCGGAAGTAAAAATAACTGCATATTTTATAATTCCTGCCTCATGAAATCCCACAACTGAGTCAGTCTTTCAATGTAGTACTGATGTGTAAGAAACAAGATTTTCATCAGTAACAGCACTATTTAGCCAGACATTTCAAAATTTCATTGAAAGAAAACCAACTGTCACAGTGAGTTGGTTTACTGTCCCATCTCTGCTGGAGACCTCATGTTGAATTCTGAGCTGGGTCACAAATGAAAGAGTAATTTTATGTCGGTCACCATCTGTGCAGCATCACCAGGCATTCTAGCATCATTCAGAATGCTAGGAAATCAAAGGTACAGACACACATCCTTGCCTCACAAGTGAGATGTGCTGATAGTACTGCTTGGGAACACTTAATCGGTACTGCTGCACGATGGTTCATTCTGTTAATGCTTCGCTTGTTAAAAGCAGATTCTCATCTCTCTTGCATCTGAGGAAATGAAATCACAATTTGGCCCAGTAACAGTGAAATAACTCATTTGCTACCTAATGTGTTATTTTATTAAGCAGTCACAGATATGATTCCCTACTTCTTGCTTTAATCCTGCTATGCTTCTAATGTTGGAGAATTTTTCTGCATCTTTCAGTTGGGGAACATTAATTCTAATACCTGCAGGTAGATTTCATTAAGCTCACTGAAAACTGACAGGGCTTACAATTATGCCATCACTAGATGTGCAAAAGCAGAGCAGAGCAGGGAAGCAGCAATTGTAAGACTGTTTTGTGCCAGATGGCACACCATGTCAGAAAAATCTATTTGAGTTCTTGTGTATCTTGCATTACAACCAGCAGATTGTCAGCTGGAGTAAAGTACAGAAAGTATGTAATTTAACTGAATCTGTCTCTGTAGGAATTGATTCAGAATCAGAGGATGAAACTATTGAAGTTTTGACTTGATGAGGCCATTTCCTTTTTTCTTCTCTCTCTCATGCTTGATGTATCAGTGATTGATAAGGACTGCTGCAAAACTTCCTCTGAAATATGAATGATTTGTGAACTTGAAAGACATGTCATTTTAATAGAAAGAACTCTCTAATATTGCTTCTCAAGCCTAAGAACTCAGATCCCTACAAAAAAGTTTCTTTGGACTGCAAATTACCAAATACAGATCTGTTAATTTTCATGGTTGCATGCTAGGAACCATATTGAGATGTTGAGAGATTGGAACATGTCCAGAGAAGGGCAACAAGGCTGGTGAGGGGCCTGGAGCACAGCCCTGTGAGGAGAGGCTGAGGGAGCTGGGGGTGTTTAGCCTGGAAAAGAGGAGTCTCAGGGGTGACCTCATTGCTGTCTACAACTACCTGAAGGGAGGTTGTAGCCAGCTGAGGTTGGTCTCTTCTCCCAGGAAATCAGCAACAGAATGAGAGGACACAGTCTCAAGTTGTGCCAGGGGAAGTATAGGCTGGATGTTAGAAGTTCTTCACAGAGAGAGTGAATGGCATTGGAATGGGCTGCCCAGGGAGGTGGTGGAGTCACCATCCCTGGAGGTGTTCAAGAAAAGACTGGATTAGGCACTTAGTGCCATGGTCTAATTGACTGGACAGGGCTGTGTGATAGGTTGGACTGGATGATCTTGGAGGTCTTTTCTAACCTGGTTGATTCTATGATATATTTTCAGATTGTGATCTTGAAGTCAAACTTCAGACAACAAATCAGGCTGCTCTGTAATTGATCTTCAAACCTCTTTGGATAAACCACTTCAGTCTGAAGACCTAAAGCACATTGTCTCCTAACAGTGTGGCAAGTAAGCTCCAGCCTTTCAATTAACTTCTCAGGTTCTCTCACTGGCTTTCAGTCAATTACAAAACATGAGGTAGTGCACTCAGGGATGAACTGTTTGAGAATACTCACAACTGGGTACATAGGAAGGAAAACAAAGTAGCTTACTTTCTCCACTAGCACAGCTTGCTTGGGTGCACACTCTTTACTACTTCATCTCATAATGTGGTGCTCAAACTGTACATTACTATTAGGACTGCACTCTTGTAGAGTTCTGAGAAAGCCCTACGCTGGATTCAGCAAAAGCTTGTTGAACTTAAGGCAGTTAAAATTAAATGCTTCAGACTTAATGAACCAACATTTTTCTACCTATAGATCCAGCAACATATTATGTTTGTTTCTCTGAACTACTCCTTTTACAACCACAGTCAGTGGAAATTGAGTTTTAAATAAATGAGATAAAGTGCTACCTTGATTGTATGCCTTACTTTTTCATGTGCTTTCATTAAAAAAAAAGAAAAAAATTCAGGCAGACTGCTGCTTTCCACAAAATATAAGGCACCTTTTTATTTTTCTTATGTCACTGTTTATGAATAGAACACTGCAAACAGTTTTAAACTGCTTTTGAACCTGGTAAATGTTCAAGATAAATGCAATTTATGAAATCCCACTGGAGGTAGAGATGTGTCCTGAATAGCAGACAGATAGATTTAAAAAAAAAAAAAAAAAATCTAGCCTTAAATGTACATCTTTTTGAGTGCTTTACAGTACAAACAAGGAAAAAAAGAAGTATTTATAAGGATAGAAACTTCAAAATATGTATTATTAGCAATGTTGCCCAAATGTTTCACCTTAATAAGGAATTTTCTTCATTTTTATTCTAGAAAGCAAGTAAACATTAGGTGAGTAATGGCTTTAAAAATATACATCTGTTTGTCTTGGGTCTCTACACCTTTTATGGTTAATGAATGTCTACATCATGCAGTGAATTAAGAAAAAAAACAATCTCCACCTCTGCACACTGTTATCCTGCAGGCAAATCCAGACTGAAGAATATTGACTTCAACTACCTTTGGGTTAAGTTTATACTTTCTAGTTGTAATATTTAAGCTGTAGAAAGTAAAATGATTATAACAGGAGTTATGATCATGGAGGACTTGCATACTAAACCCGTATCTGAATACAGTTGATTGTTTTGCTCAGTCTCAGAGTACTAAGGTGTTTAACAGATGTGACTCAAAATTCTGCATATCATTTTGGTTTGCCTTTTTTACTGCTGCCTGATTTATGTTCCCAAATTAATTTTAAAAAGTAAGCCTTCAAAACATTACTGCAGGTTAGGCAGAGGGGAAAGGGGTTCATTGCAATGTTAAATGCTGTGATCTGGTCCAAAGGGACAAGGGCTGGAGAATGTCACAGAATCATAGAATGGTGTAGGTTGGAAGGGACCTTAGAGATCATCGACTCCAACTTCCCTGCCATGGGCAAGGATGCCTTTCAACTAGATTTGGCTGCTCAAGGCTTCATCCAACCTGGCCTTGAACACTGCCAGGGAGGAGGCATCCACAGCCTATTCCAGAGTCTCATCACTCTTGTACTGAAGAACTTCTTCCTAAGATCCAGTCTAAGCCTTCTCTTCCTCAGCGTAAAATCATTTCCCCTTGTCTTATTGCTAGAGTATGCTAGGTTTGGCTGGGACAGAGTTAACTTTCTTCATAGTAGCTAGTATGGGGTTGTGTTTTGGAGGTGTTCTGGAAACAGCATTGACAATGCAGAGATGTTTTTGTTACTGCTGAACAGTGCTTACCCAGAGTCAGTGCCTTTCCTGCTTCTCACACCATTCCACATGGGATGGGGATGTACAAAACATTCGGAGGGGATGCATCTGGGACAGCTGTTCCCAGCTAATGAAAGGGATATTCCATACCATCTGCTGTCATGCTCAGCACATAAAGGTGGGAGAAAAAGAAGGAAGAGGGTGTGCTCAGAGTTAATGACATTTGTCTTCCCAAGTAACCATTACACATGATAGATCTCTGCTCTCCTGGAGATGGCTGAACACCTGCTTCCTGGTGGGAAGTGGTGGGATAAAGCTTTTGCTTTATCTATTGCAGAGTCTTTATCTCAGCCTGTGAGTTTTCTCACTTCTAGTCTTCAGATTCTGCCATCACACCAAGGGTGGAGTGAGTGAGTGGCAGTATTAAACTGTTACGATCCTTCAGCTCTTCCTGGAATCTTTTCCAGTCCTAGTTTGTACTCTTTGACACAGCAGATAAGAGGACCAGCAGAGTGAACCATAACACAGGATTTTAATGCTTTTGACCCTCATCTATACAAAGTAATATTTTACTTCTACAAGCAATACTAGAGATTTCAATTTGAATTGTAAAGTTTTTTGTGTTGTATTTTCCTCATCTTTAAAGCAGGGATAACATGAAATGCTTCTCTCACAAGGTTGTTAAAATTAATGGGATTAATTTACTAAAATAAGGAACACACTTTGTACTTCCCCTGCCTGCTGGACGAAGAGCAGAAGGAGGCTTACTGGCACACAAGCCCCATTTATACAGCTCTCCTGGAAAGGTTGGCAAGGGAAGAAAAGTTCTTCATAATTATTGCCTATAGTAAGTATAAAAAATAAGTATTGATAATGAAGGCATTTTCTGAAACAATTACTGGAAAATCTTATCATCTTTTGTACCTGACAAAACAATATGGAAGGGACTTCCTTGTGTTGCCCTGTTGTGCAGTAATTCCTGATGGCAAAAGATCACACTTAAAGCTAAGATTTTAGCTAATTTTCAACAACTCTAAGGATGAAACTGAAAGACTAAATAGATCTAACTTATAGATAGGCTTCATGTGACATTAGATGTATAGCTTTTGAAATGCTGTTATCTTTTTTTCAGATTAAACACATTAAAATTGAAAGGAGACATTGCTGTCTTTAAGGTCTATATGCAACAGTAATGAAAAGCAAGCAGCTGCTGTTGTGGACCAGTTACCATAGCAATGCATTCCCCTAGTCACTTAAAGATTAATTTATAACAATGATAGTGGCTTTAGTGAAGAAGAAAGCAAAAGTTGCCAACAGCATTCATGTGATTTCCTCTATTACAGATTTTCACTGTTTGTGGTGGGATAACTTCATTAACAGATGGACAGCGACCACCAAAGGAACATGCCAAAGTAAATTACAGAAATGGTTTTTCAGTTCCTTTCTTCCAATTTGAATAATTACTTGTAAATAATCATGTGAAATCAGTAACATGAGAGCCAGGACAGCTCATGAAAAGTCCAAGTCAATCAATTATTTTCTATTAAGTTTGATGCAGCCTCATCAGGTTCGTATTTATATAATAATAAAAAAACCCACCTTCAGAGGCCTAAAATTTCCATATCATGAGAATTCTGATACTGAAAAAATAAAACTTACAGACTGATTATTGAGAGGTATATAGTAAGAAAGAAGAAAGCAATGATACATTTCAATAAACTGAGGTATTAAATTCTTACATGGAAAACTAATTGAACAAAAATCAAGCTACACGTAAAAGTAGCAGAATTCTGCACCAAAAGAAATGTTTATGGTAAAACTGTGTGAAGATGGTGGATGTAAACAAGTAATTTATTGGGAGATTGCAAAATTTCCATGAGAAACAAATTAAATAGATTTCACACAATAATACAAGCATTGTCACTTAATTGTTACAGCAATACAAATAGCATATTGCATGAAATCAGAAGATAAATGAATATTGACTTTAAAGGATTAAAATAATGATCATTCTTAATCCATATTCGGAGATATAAGGAAAGAGAAGGGAGAACTTAAAAATAATTTTCAGCTTTTAATATTCAAGTTCAGCACTGTAAACAGCAAATGTGTACATCATGATAATAAAGCACATTTGCTAAGATGTTGATCCAGCAAAATAACTTCTAACATTATTCAGCTGTTCCAAGCATGTAATACTTAGTAAAGAAAAGGGAGAGAAAAATTGAGGAAATCCACCGAATTACTCAAGGCAAAAATTTGATGGGCCAACATCAACGGGATGGGCTTCAACAAGGCCAGGTGCCAGGTCACAACAACCCCAAGCAACGCTACGGGCCTGGGGAAATGTGGCTGGAAAGCTGCTGGCAGAAAGGGACCTGGGGGTTCTAATTGACAAGCAGCTGAATATGAGCAAGCAGTGTGCCCGGGTGGCCAAGAAAGCCAATGGCATTCTGGCTTGGATTAGAAATGCTGTGTCCAGCAGGAGTAGGAAGGTGATTGTCCTCTTGTACTTGGCTCTGGTGAGGCCACACCTTGAGTATTATAATCCAGTTTTGGGCACCTCGATAGAAGAGAGATGTTGAGGTGCTGGAACGAGTGCAGAGGAGGGCAACAAAGCCTGGGGAATAAAATTTATGAAGAGAGACTGAAGGAGCTGGGGCTGTTTAGTTTGAAAAAGAGGAGACCTCACCATTGTCTACAGCTACCTGAAAAGGCATTGTGGAGAGGCTGGTGCTTGGTCTCTCCTCAAAGGTAATTAGTGATAAAACAAGAGGGAATGTCCTCAAGCTGCAACTGGGTAGGTTTAAATTGGACATTAGGAAGTTGTTTTGTTTTTTTCACAGGAAGAGTGGTCAGGCATTGGAATGTGCTGCCCAGGGAGGTGGTTGAATCACCAACCCTGGATGTGTTTAAGTTGTTTGGATGTGGTCCTTGGGGACATGGTTTAGCAGGCTCATAGGTTGGACTTGGTGATCCTGAGGGTCTTCTCCAATCTGAACGTTTCTGTGATTTCTGTGATTTTACAGAGCTGTAATTTCTGTGTATTTCTGCAGCCCGTATAGTATGATCTGAGCATGAATTTCAACCCTGTAACCTTGTTATTTTTCACTTTTGCTTTCACTCCAAGCAGGGAATTAATATCGTACATAGACAACTAAACTACTCTTCTTAGTATTACCAGTAAATCCTTAATCTGTGGCCAGCAAGCGAGACACACAACTCTGTGAAGGCAGTCTGCAGAGTGTGCTACATTCTTCATTCATCTGGCTAGGTGGCTACAACCTTTAGGTTCTGGACTCCCGAAGTGGAATGGGATGAATGCCTTTTAAAGTCTCAGATATAGTGATCCCACAAAACTGAGACATTATCAAACACATGACCTGCCCATGCCATCACTGCAACTTGAAACTGGAAGATCCATCCTCTGGCCCTAGCAAACCAAACTGGTTTGTGCAGCTGGGTTTACTACGGACGAATTTCAGTTCTATGCTTTTTTTCCTGGTATGAAGCACCGCCAGAAGCAACCCAGGGGGCTGCCGACCGCCGGCACACACAGGCCGTGCTTTCCCCGATGCCAAGCCCCGCTGAGCCTGGGCGTCCTGAGCACTCGCCGGGTACATGACAGCCGAGGCAGCACGACGCTCGTCAGCGAGCAACCGCTTAGCGGCAGGGCTGAGCTGCGCTGGCGTCGGTGCCGCCGTGCCAGGCGATAGCGGAGTAACCGCGACGGCCACCCTTGAGAACCCGCAGCGCCGCAAGGAGAGGGCTGCGGCGAACCGTGAGAGGCAGCCCACGCCGCGCAGGGTTGCAGAAACCGCACTGCCAACAACAAGGTGGCATCTCGCCGGCCGCCCAGCACTGGTAGCACGAGCCAACTGCAGGCAGGCCGCATGCTGCTGGTGAGTGCCCCTGCCCCAGGCTGAAAGCCAGACAACATGGCGCCCACTGCTACGGACCCCGCCGCCCCCTACCCAGCCCGCAGGACTCCGGAGCGGGCAAAGGATGAGGATCCGGTAAGCGCCCCCCAGCGGCTCGCTGCCGCGCGACCTTCCTTCCTCAGCGCGCGTGCACGGNCCCCCCGGAGGTGGTCGGGCGGCTCGTGCCCACCTCCGCAGCGGCGGCGGGGGGCAGCAGCGGCGGAGCCCCTCCTGCGGGGGCGGGGCCGGCGGGGCTGCTGGCACCTCCCCCTTCCCTGCACCTCCCCCTCCCCGCCGTCCCCTCTGTAACTTGGCTGCCTTTTATCGGGCTGAGCGGCGAGGCGGAGAGTTTATTGGTGCCGGAGCTGCGGCGCGGCCGGGGCGGGGAGCGACCGCGGCGGAGGGCGGGGGGGGGCCTCGGCCCGGGACGATGCTGCGGCTGGTGTCGCTGAAGTTGGGGCGGCTGTACCGCTACGTGAAGCTGGCGGTGTTGGGCAGCCTGGCGGCGGCGCTGGTGCTGAACACGCACTCACTGCTGGCCTCGCTGCAGCGCAACGAGCTGTCGGAGCGGCGCTTCTTGCAGCTCAATAAGTGCCCGGCCTGCTGGGGCACCAGCTGGTGCCGCAAGTTCCTCAACGGGCAGCTGCGGCTGGAGAGCTGGGGCCGTCTCCGCCTCTTCGACTTCTTCAACGTCAAGAACGTCTACTTCGCGCGTTACGGGGAGCCCCGCGAGGGCAGCCGCCGCGTCGTCCTCAAGCGCCTGGGCTCCGCGCAGGAGCTTGCCGACATCGACACCAAAATCTGCCGCCGCGCTACCGGCAGGGGCCGCTGCGACCTGCTCCAGGCCCTACACGCCACCGAGTTCGCCAGCCTCAACGGGGACGTGCGGCTCCTCACCCCCGACGCCGTGGAGGGCTGGTCGGACCTGGTACACTGCCCCTCGCAGCGCCTGCTCGACCGCCTGGTCCGCCGCTACGCCGAGACCAAGGACTCGGGCAGTTTCCTGCTGCGCAACTTGAAGGACTCGGAGCGCATGCAGCTCCTCATCACCCTCGCCTTCAACCCCGAGCCGCTGGTGCTGCAGGTAAGCAAAGTGCGCCTGCCCCCGACTGCTCTCCTTGATGCTGCGCGACCAAGTAGTGTCCGGCTGGTTCCTTTTTGGAAGCCCCGTGCCACTTAATCGTTCTCCGTGGCCTTTCCTCGTCGCCTCCTTGACCGTTGCTGGGTTGTGTTTTGCCGCCGCGCCGGGCGCACGCAGCTGTCGGGGGGCGGGGGATAGCGGGGAGGGGGGACTCCTGGGAAGCGCGTCCCAGAAGTAGCAGCGAGACGCTGGGCACTGCTTTAAATCTGTGCTTCAATAGAAACTCCTATGTAAAGATAGCCTGAAGAAAGAGTCTCCACTCAGGGGAGAGGTATATCTTTATTTCATTCAGTCATGCAGTTTTTTTTTCTCGAAGACTTTGCACATTAGGTTCCTGGTTAGTCTTCCTTCTCGGTGCTACTGTGCCTTAAGATTTTAACTTGTTCTCCGCCCTTCTTGCCTTTCACATTTAGCTTTTCTGTTCGGTAAGGAAGGGTGAAAGCAAGCAGCTATTCCACGGGAAGCGTGGTCGGGTGGCTTGCTGTCAGGCAGATAGATGCTTTCAGGTGAATTTATACCTTTTCTACAGTTAAGTGTTAGATTTTAATCTATGGCGTTTTCCCTAACATGTGGATTACTAGGCAGCTCAGGGAATCTTAAGGCATAGCTTAGTAGTGGAGAGTCCACTGTGATGCTATTGTGCTTTCCTTGTTAAAAAGCAACTCGTCTGACATCAAGTTCTTACGTGAACTAAGTCCGGGTTTTGTTTTTCTGTTGGTAAACAATCACGAATAGCTATTTTGTAGGCAGAAAATGGAGTGACCAATAATGAATAGTATTCTCTTTTCAGTGGTTGGATTATTTTGTATTCTTTTATTGGGAGGACTGATTATGTACATAGACCAGAAGCGTGTGCTTTAACTTTATATAACAAGTTTTACGTGAAAAATTGCTAGGAAACTGTTTTATTCTGTAGCACCATTCAGTTGCTTCTATTGCATATCTGTTTAGATTAGGAGCTTTGTATTTTGGCTCTTGTCACTGTATGACAAGTATGCCTTTAGTGAGTAAGTTTGGTCTCAGAATTGTGTCATCTAACCACTGAGACCTCCTTGCCTTGGTAAAAACAATGTTTGCAAATGCATTTCAGAGCGTCACTGCACGATGGTTACAAACATCTGCTGTTTAGTGAGAGGCTAAGAAATATCTAATGCTCAGAAAGCATTGCTACGAGCTTTACCCCCCAGCAACTTCACCTGCAGGTTAATTTATAGAGAATGCATTTATGACTTCTACTTAACTGAAAATGTGGGTTTGGGTAATATGTTTTGGGTAATATGTTTTCTGCCCTTTAGCCTCCTTATGTACAGCTCTTGGGTTTTGTTTTCAAAGTAGGTTTCCAGTTCACTTCTCAGTGGAGTGATGGTACAGTATATCTCTTATATTTCGCTGTGGAATTGCTCCTTAGCATAGTGAAAAAGGAAACCCTAGTAAGAAAACTCAAGCTGCTTTCCCCGACTATACTTGTAAGTTCTTTGAAAATGTTTGGGCTGCGTTTCATACAATGTCCAGGTTGTGGTTTTGAATGCTGCTTCTAGTATCCTGAACATGGACCTGGATGTCCAGAAAACAGTTCTGTACACTTTATAGTTTGCAGAGCCAATGTACTCTTTACAGACAAAGGATATGACATTGTTGCAGTATTTACTGTTGTGGGGTGGATGAAAGGCAGTGGCCAGCACCGGTCGATTTAAGTGCCTTGATTCCTGTCAGCTTCTTAAATAAGCTGTGGATGATCCCTGAGGCTATTAAGCAAATCTGTTGAAGAGATGAAAATCTTTGGATGTGAACTTTAACAAGCACTTTGCTTGCCATTTGTTTTAGTGAAGGTGCTGCTGAGAGCAGAGCAGGTTATATTGGTGGGAAATAAGGCAGCCTTAACCAATCCAGAATGAGGTAATGTTCAGTCACCTCTTAATGCATCAAAGGTGTTTTTCAGAGCCTTGTACATTTTGATGAATAGATATATTCTGGAAAATATTTTTGGGGAACTTAAGGTCAGCTTTGTGTGTTGAGACACACTTAATATATTCTCCATTTTGTGGTGTAGCATCTATGTGTAGCCTGTGTATGGGGCCAGACTATAGCAGTTACTCTATCACCTGGTAACCCTTCCCCAACAGAGAAAGGGGATCAGGAAGAGGAGAGGCAGTCCATGGGCTGAAAGGAAAACAGATGTAATGAAACAGCCCAACTAATACCAATGCCATTATAAAGTATACAGAGTTCTAATTTGCCCAGCAAGTGTACAGCAATCTTGACAAACAGGAAAGAAGTCCTTAGGAGTAGTATGGTAAACGAGCACCTCCAGTGATGGGGAGAAGAGGAGCAGTATCAGGAGGAGCCCCTGTCTTCAGTGAACTCCTGCTTTTATACTCAGTGTGATGCTTATGGCCTGGGATACACTTGTGAACCAACTCAGGTCAGCTGTCCCGGTTGACTCAGAATTGCTAATGGTTTGAGCCCATGACTGGCCTGGGATTCTGACCCAGCAAACCCAGGACAGTTTCTACATTATTGGTGAAGACAGATACTGGGATAGGAATGAGATGTGAAGGTGTGTTCTTAAACTCACCTCCTTCCGGGAAAGAAAACCTGCATGGCCTGTGAATAATCAGACTTTAAATATTTAAAGTAGTAACCAATGCATTTAGGCACTGATGTCTGTCACAAAAAGGCACAAAGAACAACATTGCTAGTTTTTTTTCCCTTGAACTTTTGATTCAGAAGCAGAGATACCTCTAAACTGTTTGGTGCTTTAAAGTTCTGTGCTAAATTAGAGGAACAGTCAGATGCAAATTGTCACTGATTTTAAACCTCAGTCTTTCACTTACAATAGAGAGGTTACTGTAGTCATTTACTAGGGCTAGTAATTTGTGGATTATAAGACTTTATATCAGTGATACCAGGGATTTTAGTTGGGAGCCTCTCTTGGGAATGGATTATTCTTAAAGTGGTGTTGCTTGCAAACTGCATATTGTCACAGCTGACTTACAGCTTTTATTGTAGGAAGTTTTCATGTAGTGCTTTAACTCATAGCATAATACATTCCTGTTGCAAGTCTTTGAACAGTAACAAAAGAGTACAGATTACCGTATTAATGCACAGATTGTGTAAATTGCTTACTGTAATCCTAAATATTTGTATTTTTTAATAGGTCTCTTGTTAACCTCAGGTGTACTTAGTGGAAGATTTAGTCTCTTACTATTTTTACTTCTGCAGAATCTTGCAAAACTAGTCAGTAGTTAAATTCTTTCACATTTTTTGATCTGAATTCACATTTGAATGAAACAACATATATACCATTTGTTACACCTAAAGTGATGTTCTAGATGAACATGAACAGCTTGTTTGGACAAAAGGAGCAACAAACTTTGTTGCTCTTCCTCTCAATTCACGTAATAGAAAACAGTATTTTAAATCATCTGGAGGGTAGGATATGTGCATGGCATCTTACTCATAATTGAGTATGATAACTGTTTGTATCAAGCACTTGGCAAAGACTGACTGGCCAAAGTTGCTTTTTGAAGAAATGGAATTTAAAAAAATAAGTAGGATTGCAGGCTGAATGTGAATATTCACTTCTTGCAGAATTCATAGCACCGAAATGGATGTACATAGATTTATCCTCACCCTATGACTTTATATAAGCCACCCACCTTCTAGTTTGTGTTTATAAAAATAACTGTAGTGGAGAAACTGTTTCTTGTGTTTCATGTGGTTTGGGGGGGGGGGGTGTTTGGTTTGTGTTTTTTTTTTTTTTTAAACCATGGCATGCAAATAATGGTTGTTATTCAGTGTTATGAAATAACATGATTAATTTTTTCTTTTCTTGCAACTGCGAATATAAACTCACTGTTAGCAAACTAAAGATGCTTGCTGCCTCTTGCTGCATTCCACAGAACGAAGAGTGTTGTTCAGTCTGTGACTCTGACCCAAATTCTCCCATTTCTAAACAAGTTTTTGTTTGTTTTTTTTCCTCAAAACAAAGTAGCTAAGCAGAAAGATTTGGGGAAATAGTTAAGCTTTCTCTAGACCTACCTGTTACTTGCTAGAGAGCTCCTGCACTGATCACTATTAGCCTCCAGGTTTACTGTTTAGAGTGACTGTGGCAGCCTCTTACCATTTTTTTGAGCTGCTGCCACTGAGTCTGTATGTAGCTGCTACTCTGTGAGCCATGGTGTGTAACCCCACATTGTCCAGCAAAGCCTGTGTCAAAGTTTTAAATTTTGTAATTAAACACATTAAAAACCTGAAAATCAGTAACTCCAAATAACAGGGCAGAATGGAGAATTTCTCCATTTTTGGGAGCTGCTGAAACTACAATATAACTCACTGCTGCTGAAGTAAGAAATAGTTTCTAAATAAGAAAGTTATGTTTTTCTGTAAAATGGTTGTATTTCTAAAAAAATCTTTGGAAAACAGAGTTTGCATCTGTCCTGGCATAACTGAAATAGAGGTTTTGTAAACTGTTGTCAATAGTGCACCTAGAGGTGGTCTTGCACTACTCAGCTTTGTGCTGGCTGCTGTATTGGTCAATAACGCTGCCAGCTGCACTGTTAAAATGACTGTATTTGCTTTGAGATTGAAGTTTTAATGAAAGCCTTGCTAATAAAAGTAAATAAAATGCTTGCAAGTAACCTGTCTTTTTCAAACTGTAGAAGATACCTGAATTATACCCAGAGTGCATCAATGCAACCTTGTCTCAAGCTGTAGCTTTTAACAGCCTGTTTAAAATAGAGATTCTTCAGCAATGATGGTGAACATTTGCATCTTGTATGTAAATTACAGGTCTCAAGTACTTTTATTTTGCTGATTCTAAGAAAATTTCCAATAGTTATCTGGAAAATAGCAGTATTTCTGCTTGTTTTAATAGATGGTGTAAATCATTGCCCTTCCCTCTATTTGCTTTCTCAGTACTTAAGTTCAAGGGCTTTTTTCTTCTCACAGCTTTTGATCACTGTTGTTCCTTGTGGAAAAAAAGAACCCAGTCCAACAGCTGTATCTCTATTCCTGGTATAATTACTCTGCATGAACAGTCTGTTGCCACATAACCTAAAATTCTTTTGGTTTGTCTTAATGTCATCATTGGGGTTTCTATTTGGTTTTGTTATTGGAAAAACAGTAATCGACATCTGCTAAACACATAAAAACATCAACTATGATCTCTCTTTGAAACGATTTCTGGTGTTGGATTTACTCAAAGCAGCAATTTAGCAAAATATTTTACAGTATTATTTTGTTGTGCCACATATAACTCAGTAAATGGGAGAATTTCCTTGTCTGAGATCTCTTTCTTTTTTATTATATGCACTCTTCTAGTCATAGGTCATTTTTTGTAGTTCTATTCTAAATGCATTATTAAAATGCCAAGCAGTTTTCACTTGCCACTTTTTAAGCTTTATCACTCAATTTGGTGTTTCTGATTCATAATTACCTATACTAAATACCAAATAGGGGATTTAAGATAGTTATCTGCACTACTTGATAAGTCCTCTAGTAGACTTGTAGTATTTAAGTCCGGGCTCACAGTTACAGGCATTTTGACATACTGAGTAGTACGTAGTGTGTAGCA
This sequence comes from Ramphastos sulfuratus, assembly GCA_013399055.1. Taxonomy (NCBI): domain Eukaryota; kingdom Metazoa; phylum Chordata; class Aves; order Piciformes; family Ramphastidae; genus Ramphastos; species Ramphastos sulfuratus. The sequence continues at coordinate 36,385 of WBNM01036456.1, read as the reverse complement.
TTTTAAAATGTTTAACATTTTCCTCTGATCTTTATGAAAACTGATCCTAAACAAGGTTTTAACTTTATCACTAGTTGTCCTTATCTCCAGTTGCTTTGAGGCATTTCAATTATCTGCAGTTTCAGTTTAAAGATTCACTATAGTCTGCTGCAGATGATTGTAAATCATGGATGATAAATCATGACTTCTTGCGTCTCCTCAAATTAATGCTGGAATATTTTTTGCTTTAAAGCTGTTTTTGTTTTTCTTTTTTGCATTAAACATAGATGTGACTTAAGGAATGTTTCTACAAGTGCTAATTTATGGATAAATAGATTTTTTTTTTTTTTCCCCCTTACTACATCTGTCTTGAAATACTTTTTTGCACAAGTCAGTTGACTGACATCTGTAGAAAAGATAATCCAAAAAGCAAAGGATTTAAATTTTAAATGTTAAACTTGGACCTTAGTCTTTTTTCATTCCTGTTTTACATACTCCTAAGTATTGTGGAGAAGGGATATGAATTTGTTGTCTGTTCCTGAATTTCCATTGTACACATTTTTAAAAAGCAAAGCCACCACTGTTGTATTGAATTAAAATTGAGTAGCCTCCTGTTAGAAGAATGCTGCAGTAATTAGTGTTGAAAATTGCAGAGTTATTTTTCACAGTGACACTCTATTTGTGCATGTTAGCCCACAACTGTCTCCTATTTCTTGTGCCACCATATTTAATTGTGTTCCTTGAGTGGTCACAACTGTTTTCATCCTTTCTACTGAAACTTTCCTAGCGTGAAAACATGAGGAATGTTTTAGAATAGTCTAGAAACTCTTGAAGTTGTTGTGGGGTGTGTCTTAGGATGAATGACCATCTTAGAAGCTGTTATACTGACTGCAGTAGAAATCCTCCTGATAAATGGTAACTCTCAGCAGTTTTCAGTAACAAAAAAAGTATTGCTACACCATCCAAAACTTGAAATACCAGTGTGGTGCTTTGGCTTTTGTTATGTCTAATGTTGAGGGCAAGCTGTGTTTTTCTTCCCTGAAGTAAGTAATTGAGGCTTTGCTTTTGTGTCTCTTAATTTTGCAAAATTAACTTTTTCAGAAATAAGAGTATGCCATCTCTGCTGGGACTTCTTTATGGTGATATATATTCCAAGCCCATAACTGATGAGAAGTAGATGGTGTTTGCTTTCATCTGATGTAAACTTAATTAACAAAGCTTCTTGAAGTATTAACCAATGTGGAAAGATTTAAAAACCCACCAATGTAACATGCAGTTTTTGTTACAGCAGCTCTTGCATTTAATCGAGGTCTGTGGTAATGGGTTGGACTTGATGATCTTTGAGGTCTCTTCTAACCTTGCTTATACTGTGATACTGTGATAATAATGCATTAATTTGCGTGGAGAAATTACAGATCTCTCATAACACTGTAAAATATAAATTTTATAGTTCAGGGGTTCAACTTGATCATTAAGCAACTTCTGACTAGAATTGTCTGTGTTTTGCCCTATAGTGTCTCAGTTAACCTTGATGTGTACCCCCTGTTGGCCTGAGTTGTAGGTAGGAGCTGGCTGAAATGTAATGAAACCAAACAAAAGTAAAATAAACTTAATTTCAACAGGAACACTAACATTTGGAATACGCAATGAAATCCACAGTATATATTTCTATGGGAATTTTAGTTGACAGTCAACTGAATTGGCATGTATTTGAAAATGAAATTGTTTCCATTATACTCACTAGCATCCACAAAGACTTTTGAATGTGTATCTTATAGAATGGAGATCAGTTCCTGACAAAAGAAGGCATTTCTGTTAAGACCATGCATTTTAACATTCTTTGATCTTGAAAATTTAATTGTAAAATCAGATCTCCATCTATTTGTGATTCCAGAGATTTACTTATTTCCCTTGGTGACTAATAGAACTGACTACTTTTGTTTACACTGCAGAATCAAGTGTACTCTGAGAAAGAAGGACATCTTTTTCTTTGAAGAACAGCATGTCATTTAAATTCTACTTGCCAGGCCAAATTGTGCCTGGATTACTGGTTTAGCAAGAATATTTTAGCAAAGGTGTCACAAAGATTGTAATTCTGCCATGAAAGTCTTCAGGGTCTTGAGTCCCCAGTCTGTTTTGCATATGTGTGTGGAGTGGGTTTTTTTTCTGTTTCATCATATTTAAGATGTAGCTCTATTAGAGTGTTTTATGGTTTGGTTTAAGTGTTGGTTGTTTTTTGTGGTTTTTGTTTTGTTTTGTTTTTTTTTACTCAAAAAGTTTGTAGTGACATGTAGCATCTTCTGGAATAGTTGTGAAACTGAAAAGCGCTTTTTTTTTTTTGTTTGTTTTCCAATGGTGCAGTGAAGCAGTAGCAAAAAGATGTTGTTTATTACTTAAACTGTTTTAGCTTTGTTTGGACTTAATTGTTAGTATTTATTACATGTTTGGTGATGACTGATAAACCTTTATACTTTTAACTGTTAATTCAAAGGGGACTTGTATTATTGCAGATTACAATAGACCATATGAGCTTGAAGCTGATGAGTCTACTGCATGATCTAAGTCACAGCTCTGAACATTCAAAACTAATGATAGATTTGTAAGTCTTCTCATGTTTAGACAGAAGTGAGGAAGACAAATGCACCGGTAGCGTGTTTTATGCTTCAGTGCAATGAAAAATTCATCTTAAGCCTCGATATTCTGAGAATACAGGTTTGTTGGTTCCCTCCCCCAAGAAATAAGTGCAGTATGATACTTTCAGGAACAAAATGTCCTTTGTCCATTTGGCAGGGTTTGTTTCGGTTTTTTAAGCCTCGCTGAAAGAGATCTACGCTGATTAGTGCAACTGAATTGTGTTTTGATGGAGATAGCAGAAGTTTTTGTCATAGTTGTTATTGTCCATCTTTCTGTTGAAAGAGTATGCATATTCCTCTGTGAATAGAGAAAGATAACTTTAGTGATTGAAAACTTAAGCTAACTGTTGGTAGTTTTACATATGCATTACCGTGTTTTAAAACACTTCAAAAAGCTTAATTGTCTATGGTTTCCATGGCATTTTTGTGTATATTCACAGATAAAACGTGAATAGGTGCATTGGAATTGCAGATTCTTCTGTCAGATGTTTTTGCTTTTGAACAGGACCTTAGTTTTTATCTTGATTATCAAATGCACATTTTGAAGTCTTCAAATAGCATAGTCAAGGACAAAATTAGGTAATTAAATATGCCAATTTGAGAATTAAAATAAACTAAAATCACACAGAATCACAGAACATTAGGGGTTGGAAGGGACCTTGAAAGATCATCTAGTCCAACCCCTCTGCCACAGTAGGATCACCTAGAGTAGGTCACACAGGAACATGCCCAGGTAGGTTTTGAATGTCTTCAGAGAAGGAGACTCCAGACTCTCTGGGGAGCCTGTTCCAGTGCTTTGTAACCCTCACAGTGAAAAAGTTTTTCCTTCTATTCCCAGCTCGCTGTGCTCCAGCTTGCGCTCATTGCCCTTGTCCTGTCACTGGATCTGGCTTTGTCCTCCCAACACTCTCCCTTCACGCATTTGTGAACGTTAATGAGGTCACCTCTGAGTCTCCTCTCCTCCAAGCTAAAGAGCCCCAGCTCCCTCAGCCTTTCCTCATAAGGGAGATGTTCCACTCCCTTGATCTACTTTATGGCTGTGTGCTGGGCTCTTTCAAGCAGTTCCCTGAGGCCATTCTTGAACTGAGAGGCCCAGAACTGGACACAATATTCCAGATGTGCCCTCACCAGGGCAGAGTAGAGGGGGAGGAGAACCTCTCTTGAGCTAACCACACCCCTGCTAATACACAATAAAGTTATACATCACAGAAATCTCATGTTTTCAGCAGCTGTCTTCCAAGCTTTTCATTTTGAAATGCAACTTGTTCATGGAAAACTTGTGTAATGACCACATGTATTCATGTCATATTGGATTTCAGAGTTTCAGCGCATAAAGTGCTAAGTCCTCATGTTAACTGCAGTTCCATCTACAAAGATATATTCAAAATAAAGTAGTACAAAGTTACAGATCTTTACTTACCAAGATGACAGATCTGCACTTCAATTAATATTCTTGTCATATTCACTGAGTGGGTATAAAACTGCTGAATGAGGCACTTGTGCATATTTTTATCCCTTTCTTCGGCTGCTGGCTCGGGTAATGAAGTGTATATGTGGCTGTTACATGCCAGTTGGAGGTGAGCCAGAAGAGAGATGTTGTTTGTACATGTGCAGATGTTGGCAGGATTCCCTGCGCTCCTGTTGTCAAAAGATCTTTTTATTGCCACTGAGTTATAAATATATCTGTTACAGTATGCCATGCAGCTATTTTACTAGTAATGTTTGGGATGTTCACTTAATAAACCAGACTGCTCCTGGAATTTCCTGTGTGTAATGAAGTGTACACAAGGCAGGAAGCATAATAGATGTGTTTTGACGATCAGTGTACCGTTGTGACAAACACTGTGCTTTCAAAATACCTGCTACTGTTGGAAAGGAAAGGTCCTCTTAACTCCTTTCTTCTGCACCTAGCTATTTAGGCCTTCTCCTTTTGTTTGGTACTATCACGATAATCTGGATCAGGCTTCCCATCCAACTGAACACCAGCCAAGCAAGTACTAACTACATTGCTCTCCTAATCACAGTATCACAGTATAAGCAAGGTTGGAAGAGACCTCAAAGATCATCAAGTCCAACCCATTACCACAGACCTCGAGACTAGACCATAACACCAAGTGCCACGTCCAAACCTGCCTTGAACACCTCCAGGGACGGTGACTCCACCACCTCCCTGGGCAGCCCATTCCAGTGGGGAATGACTCTCTCGGTGAAGAACTTTCTCCTCACCTTGAGCCTAAACCTCCCCTGGCGCAGCTTGAGACTGTGACCTCTTGTTCTGGTGCTGGTTGCCTGAGAGAAGAAAGCAACCTCCTGCTGGCCACAACCACCCTTCAGGTAGTTGTAGACAGCAATAAGGTCTCCCCTGAGCCTCCTCTTCTCCAGGCTAAACAATCCCAGCTCCCTCAGCCTCTCCTCATAGGGCTTGTGCTCGAGGCCTCTCACCAGCCTCGTTGCCCTTCTCTGGACACGCTCAAGCACCTCAATGTCCCTGTTAAATTGAGGGGCCCAGAACTGGACACAGTACTCAAGGTGTGGCCTAACCAGTGCAGAGTACAGGGGGAGAATGACCTCCCTGCTCCTGCTGGTCACACCATTCCTGATGCAGGCCAGGATGCCATCGGCCTTCTTGGCCACCTGGGCACACTGCTGGCTCATGATACAAAGGGAGGGATTGTAACGATTGTGCTTGATGAGTTGGAAGGGACGGACACCTTCACTTGCAAAGGTAGCACAACCTGTGCAGATTCCACTGTTTGTGGTTGAATTTATATTTGGAAAGGGAGGCAAAGACATAAAGCAAAGCAGAACTGGAATATAGGAGATAGGTGGAAAAGGAGTCTGGTAGTCCAAAGTCATACCTAAATAAAAACATTTAGGCATCACATCTGTAGCAGCTGGATATGTTGCACTGTGTGCTGATAAAATCCTGCAGTATGAAAATGTTATGCGTGTGTGGTGAAATGTTCTCCAATTGGAGATGTAAATTTGTATTTATATGATATGGATAAAGCACGGGTACCCAGATTTGCATTTCCATAATAGGAAGCTGTGTAACCTTTTCCTGATAGATAGTGGTAGGCAATATTTTGAATTTTGCTGTATGCCACTTGATTCTACGCCCTGGAACAAAGTATTTTTTCTTTCTGAGATTTCTCTGGGGGTTGTGCCTTAACACCAGCTCCTGGTTGCTGCTTTTCAAGTGAAATGACACATTTCCTTGTAAAGAACTAGTTGAATGTGATGAACAACAGACATAAAATCACATTTTGGTGGTTATTGATGCCACAGGCATGAATTTTCCTCGTAGTGATAGAATGGAGAACACTGAATTACCATATACTTTTTTTTCCCCTGGAAGGTAATTTTGCTAAAGACAACAACAAAACCACACCAAAAAACCCAGCTAACCAACTGCGATGGTTTGGGAGTTCCTCCCTTCCCCTCCACCCCAGCCGAATTCACCAGACTAGAGTCAGTTGGCTGAAAGTTAAGGAAGCTATATTTACAGCCTAGTACAATCTACAAGCATGTATTGACAATATATTACAAATATTTACAGTAACATACAAGTTAAAAGTAATACAGCAACACAAAATCCATCCCAAAACAATCAGATTGCCTGGAGGCTTCCAACCCAATCCTCCTTCCCTCTCTTTCCCTCCCTTCAGAAATAACCAGATCAATCCCTCTCTAGCTCATGTGATAAATCTGGAGAGATCTGAGGTGAGGTGTCAAAAAAGATGACAAGAAGGATAGGGGAAAAAAAAGGGTTAGGTCAGATTAAAGTTAAGGCAGATGCAACCACACAGACTGCCAGAGAGGAGGAGAAGTGAGAACTGAGAAGTGTGTGAGAAGCGAGTGTCTTATCTATATTTTGACTAGTTGCATTTCTCAGCAGAAGAATGAGTGATAGTTTACTGTTGTTATTTTTTTCTTCTCAGAGCTAAGGATTTAATTTCTCTCAGTAAAATATTCCAATTAGCCTCAAACCAGCACACCAATCATAACTGCACTACCCNAAAAGCACCACCCAAACAAAAAAAAAAAAAAAAAAAAAAAAAAAAAAAAAAAAAAAAAAAAAAAAAACCTGAGACAACACACCCAGCCAAATCTTAGCTGTGGAATGTTGTCACTTGACTTGCCCTGAACTTAAGGATATTTTCCATACATACTACCTTCGTTTATTGCCCTGGATTCTACAGATAAAATCTGAAGACTGGATGATGTCATCTTTATTGCATAGTAGATTCAGTCAGTGAGATTTAGTTGTTCTCAATTATATCAAAGAATATTAGGAGCTGGAAGGGACCTTGAAAGATCATCTATTCCAACCCCTATGCCAGAACAGGATCACCTGGAGTAGGTCACACAGGAAAGCATCCAGGTGGGTCTTGAATGCCTCCAAAGAAGATGACTCCACAACCTCTCTGGGGACTTTGTTCTAGTGTTCTGTCACCCTTACAGTGGAAAAGCTTTTCCTTTGTTTAGGTGGAACATGCCCTGCTCCAGCATTGCACCTGCTATCCCTTGTCCTGTCATTGAACATCATTGAGAAGAGCCTGGCTCTGTCCTCCTGACACTTGTCCTTCACATATTTATAGACATTATTAAGATCAGCCCTCCAAGCTTAAGAGACCCAGCTATCTCAGCCTTCCCTCATATGGAAAATGTTCTACTCTCTTAATCATCTTTGTGTCTCTGCACTGGACTCTTTCAAACAGTTCCCTGAGGTCCTCCTTGAACTGAGTGGCCCAGAACTGGACACAATATTCTGGATGCAACCTCACCAGAACAGTAGAGGAGAACCTGTCTTGACCTACGAGCCACACCTCTGCTAATACACCCCAGGATGCCCTTGGCCCTCTCATCCACAAGGGCATGTTGCTGGCTCATAGTCATCCTGTTGTCCACTAGGACTTCCAGGTTCTTTTCCCTAGAGCTGCTCTCTAGATCAGCCCCCAACCTGTACTGGTCCCTGGGGTTGTTCTTTCCCACATGCAAGACTCTCTGCTTGTCCTTGTTGGATTTCATTCAGTTTCTCCCTGCCCAACTCTTCAGCCTGTCCAGGTCTCACTGAGTGGCAGCACAGCCTTCAGGTGTGTCAGCCACTCCTCTGAGTTTGTCACCAGCAAACTTGCTGACAGTGTTCTCTGTTCATTCATCCAGGTCAGTGTTGAATATATTGAACAGTACTGGTTCCAGTAGCAATGCCTGCGGGACTCCACTGGACACAGGCCTTCAGTTAGACTCTGTCCATTGACCACAATTCTCTGAATTCTTTCCTTCAACCAGTTCTCAATCCACCTCATTACCCAACCATCCAGACCACATTTCATCAGTCTGGCTGTGAGGATGCTGTGGGAAATGGTATCAGATGCTGTTGTGATACCAAGGTGATGGTAGTGCATTTGGTTTACCTATCTGCCTGCTTATGTCCTCTTAAAAGCCTGTCAGGTTGGTTAATCATAACTTTCCCTGGGTAAAAGCATGTTGACTGCTCCCAATGACCTTCTTATTCTTGATGTGCCCTGAAGCAGTGCCGAGGAGATGTTGCTTCATCACCTTTTCAGGGATGAAGGTGAGGCTGACCAGTCTATAGTTACCTGAGTCATCCTCCTTGCCCTTTTTGGAGACCGAAGTGATGTTTGCTTTCCTCCAGTCCTCAGGCATCTCTCCTGTTCCTGTGACTTACCAAAGATGATGGAGAGTGGCCTAGCAATTACTTCTGCCAGCTCTCTCAGCACCCACAGGTGCATCCTATCAGGACCCATTGGTTTATGGATGTGGAGATTGCTTAACTGCTCCCTGACCCAGTCCTCATCAACCAAGGCAAACTCTTCCTTCATCCTGACTTGCTCTGGAGCCTCAGGGGTCTGGGGCTCCTGAGGACAGTCTCTAGCAGTATAGACAGAGACATAGTATTGTATTGCTTGAAAATATACTAGTTTCAAGCCCTTCAGATTTAATTCTGTGTCATCCTCAGGACTTTTCATGACTGTATTTGTTGTGTGGTTAGACCAGGTGATGAAAATAGAGTAGATGTCTAAATACTTGGCACTCAAAAAAAAGTTGTGAACCTCTTCTGTTATTAATGTGGGTCTGATATCCTTTTGACCAAGCAAGAAAGGCTCCTCTTTGCAATGGTAAACACAGGAATTTCCTCTGTATCTGTCTTCTACACTTGTCATTTTAAAGGTCAGCTTAAAGGCTTTTGCTGTAAAGATGATCAACAGCGTATGCTGCTTGTGATTTTAATTTGTTTATATGTATTTTATAGACAAGATTTGCTATCTAGAAATTGAAGAGTTTTTGAAAATTCTGTAAAGGTCATTTTGAACCAGAATAGTCTGGAGTGGATGCTCACCTCCCAGTAGAATCCAAATACCGAATAGTTGTTAGCACATTAAAATGATATTCTTACTGGCTCAAAAGATTTTAAACTGTAAATGAACAGATTGCAGTGTTCTTAAATGTTCCAAGCAAGGACTGCTAGCAGCTAGGTACAACTTAACCTGGTACTCAGCCTTTATTTTAGATAAGAGCTCAATTAAGGCCTCTAACATTTAATAAAAATCCTTAAATTACATCAGACAGAAAAGGTTTTAATGACCATTAAGTCATGCCCTTTTAAAAAAGCCACTTATATGTCAAGGTGAGCATTTTTCATTTGTGCAAACTAGAAAGCTCATCTTCTTGCTGAGAGATAACATTAAACAGCATGTCCTAACACCATAAGGATTGTGCTCAGAATGGGGATCTTAAAATGGTAATCTTGTGTGCTTGGATGCTACCTTCTGTTGAGTATTTCGTGATTTGAGAAATAATACTTTCCTTAAAACGTTCACATTTTAACTGTATCAAAATAGAAGTTTAGCAAAGGCTGTCCTTACATTGGTGAGTGAAGCACTTCAGGTTCTCCCTTACCATGTCATCAGAGGTACGTCTGTTTGGAATAAGATACATAAATAATCCTTAGTTGACATTGTGTAGACAAGGAAGGGGCTCTGAATGACTTAGCATAGAAGTTGGCAGTGAGTATGCTTCCAGAGCAGAAATTTTGATCCTGCATATTCTCTTTTTCTGAAAGGCCTTTAGAAGGATGGAAAATGAGCATGGTGTAGGTAAGTGAACTGGTTTGCTGGGCTGTAGACTCTCCAAAGTGAGAGCCATAGGGCCTGTTAAGAGTGGCATAGAAATGGAGAGTAGTGCTCAAACCTGCTTTTTACTCTTTCTTTTCTTTTTTTTTTTTTTTTGCTTCCTTCCCTTTTCCTAGTCATCTCTGTATAGTTTACTTTTATGATGATTCAGAATGAATTGCTGGGAGAAGTTGCACCATGGAAGCACTCTCAGAGGCTTTAGCATTTATAACTAAAACTTCTGTAAATAAGATTCCAGTTTTGTAGTGAAATAGCTTAGTAGATGGAGACAACGTCTCCAGTATTTTTGTTTTTACTTACAGCAGCTGTTGTGAAATCCTGAAGAAGGAAACTTGTTGCAGTGCTGAGCAGGTGTTTCCATTTCTTTTTTTCTTGACTGTACTCACCCCTAGCATCTTTTAAAAGGCAAAGACAAGTATAAGAATTTTCCTCTTGGTTATTGGTAGAGGATTCATTGATCCCCAATGACCTTTTGGGTCAGGGGCCTGTTAGTAGTCTTTTTCAGTAGACTTCTTTCCTGCTATTGGAGCATGCTTACATAGAAAACAACTAGTGAAATACATCTGAGCTTTGTGAGTGAAGATTGGAGTGTGTATTGATGATTTGTTTTATTATATTGACTGTTGTGATCAAAGTAGATCTGTTTTGGGTTTTTTTTCAAGGCTTTAGTCTTGTTTTGGGAATTGAATATGGCTTTAATTTCGCTGCCTGCATTTCAAGAATAAGTATTAATTCTTGGGAGTGAATGTGACTTGAAGTTCCTTGTGTATTACTGAGCTTCTGGTGTTTCTGGCCAAAATCAGTACTGCAGCCTTGGCTTAGTGTCAGCCTAGTGCTTAAGATAAAATGATAAAAAAACTGTTATCAAAGGAAGCACAGACACAGATTAAATTAAGGGTACATAAGCACTCATTACTTTCCTAATTTTTTTTTTTAAAGTGGGATGCATAAAGGATAAGTAAGTGCTAGGCACTTTTCTTTCAGATTTGTTCTACAATGATCCGTTTCCTGCCAGTATCTCTCAATTTACCTTAAATGTTTTCTGCAGCGATGGATTGCTGGAAGTATGAAGCTTCCTTTCAGACTGAAACCCCTGTTCAACTCAAGTGTGGTAAAAATCTTTGCTGTATCATAACTGCAGAACTGATTATCAGTTGCTTCTGATGACACAATAGCAAGCTAGTGCACAAGGAAGGAGCATGTTCACATAGTAGTATTTCCCAATTGTTAAAATCAGTGTACCTAATATTCTTAAAGATGACTACCTTCTATGTATCCTGGGCTTCTTAGTTTAGTATTTCTATGGTTTCTTCATGATATGTGGCATGGAGGATACCTTTTTAAATGTTCATCCACTCCTATTGAAGTCTTAGGGTATGTTCAGCACAACCCAAGTAGGAAAAATATGCCGGTGTGTTTTGTGGGTTTTTTAAATGCTTGTAGTATGTTACTACTTTTCAGCCTTTTATGTTAATGTCCAAGAAAGCTACTATTTGAGACAGATTTTACTTCTGATAAAAATGCTGTGTGGGTGTATGTAACAGGCAAATCATGTGCATAGCAATTCAGAGGTAGATTAAGTGGTACTAGAAGCTTTCTTTCATACTTTATTCTGTGACTCTTTCTGGGAGAGATCTTCAAATGTGAGTATTGTCAAAGGAATCCAATTAACTGGTGAAAAATGGGAAGGGAGGGAGTGTTAAAGGAGGTGTAGNCGGGGAACTCCCAGACCCACATCAGTGCAACAGATGTCTATAAAATACTAATGGAGAAAGAGGGTGGAATCATACATATGTACATGAGTATATGCAATATGTGGAAAGCCAGATATGGATTATGTATTATTTTGAGTCCTCTAACTCTTTAGTAGTCCAGCAGGTCCTCTTGCTTGCNGCCGGTGTGTTTTGTGGGTTTTTTAAATGCTTGTAGTATGTTACTACTTTTCAGCCTTTTATGTTAATGTCCAAGAAAGCTACTATTTGAGACAGATTTTACTTCTGATAAAAATGCTGTGTGGGTGTATGTAACAGGCAAATCATGTGCATAGCAATTCAGAGGTAGATTAAGTGGTACTAGAAGCTTTCTTTCATACTTTATTCTGTGACTCTTTCTGGGAGAGATCTTCAAATGTGAGTATTGTCAAAGGAATCCAATTAACTGGTGAAAAATGGGAAGGGAGGGAGTGTTAAAGGAGGTGTAGTTTTTAAAAAAAAAAACAACAAATCTTTTAGGTTATTAAAATTTAGGTATTAATTAAACATATCAGATGCAAAATTGTGTTGGTGGGAAGTATACTTGCANTTGTTTTGTTTTGTTTTGTCTTTCCTTTTGAAGCGTCAATGGGTATTTACAGGTGTCTTTCTGTATGTTTTATTGAACAGCCTTTTAAAATCTAAGATGGTTTGTATTAATGAAAACCTCAAAAAATCTTTTCCTGTACAGAGTTTTCCATCTGATGAGGGTTGGCCGTTCGCAAAGTACTTAGGAGCATGCGGAAGAATGGTGGCTGTCAATTATGTTGGAGAAGAGCTCTGGAGTTACTTCAACGCGCCGTGGGAGAAACGAGTGGATCTGGCCTGGCAATTAATGGAAATAGCTGAACAGCTGACAAATAACGACTTTGAATTTGCACTCTACCTCCTTGATGTCAGCTTTGACAACTTTGCAGTTGGACCAAGAGATGGGAAGGTTATCATTGTAGATGCAGAAAATGTTCTGGTAGCAGACAAAAGGTTAATCAGACAGAGTAAGTGTCTTCTTTGTCTCCCCTCCCCCCCAGATTTCTAGCTGCTTCCTCTTCAAGCACAATATTTAAAGTACCTGTGGTTGCTCAATACCCATTTTGGTGACTTAATAACTCAAATACTAATTAACAAGCTAATTAACTTCAGCAATTAGGCTGCTAATTAACTTACCGATTTGTCCGTTTTATGAAGTGTTGAGTTTACCTGAATTTAATTTGCATATACTTTTAATCTCTGTAAGCCTGCTTAAATGGAGAAGTGGGAATGGGAGGGTTTGGGTTTTGAAAGGATTTGTACAGAAGGGTGGCCAGATACAGACAGCTGGGTTTACTGAGTAGTCTGCCTTAGGTTTCATTTTTTCCAGACATCTGTAAGGATGGAAGTCTTGGCATTCTGTTTTCTGTGTATGACAAGACAGTCCTACTGCTCACTTTGCCTTAATTACACAGCCTGTCTGTGGTTTTGTTGTTCAGGTTGGTGCTCTGTAATAATGGAGCTGCAGGAATGGGTAATTTTAGTGCTCTTTCCAAATGAAAGCAGTGAAAAATCATTCATCTTTCTGTCATCTGTAAAAGCTTATAACAGTGAAGCAGGAGAGATGTTTGACAAACTGGCATTATGTGGGTTTACATTCCTTTTGAGTTTGTAAACAAAACTTTACAGACCTCAGAGCTAGAGATACTGAACATGAAATCCTAGATTTTGCAGAAGTTCATGGCAGTAGGCCAAGTGATTCCAGCTTGCCTTGGGTGAATGGAGGTTTTTTTAAGCTTTGCAAACTGACTTCATATGCTCAGCTGCAGAATTAACTTGAAGACTTCAAGATTCTCTTTTATATTGACACATTTTTCCACAAGGAAGTATGTTTTGGGGATTTTTTTGTTTGGTGGTGTGTGCGTTTATGGTTTGCGGCTTTTTTTGGATGTGTATTTTGTGGTTGGGGGTTTTTTTGTTTGTTTTTGATTGGTGTGTTCTTGTTTGGTTGGCTTGGTTTTTGTGTGTGTGGTGGTTTGGGGGTGTGTGTGTGTGTGTGTGTTAGTTTTATGATGCATTCTCAAGGATCTTAGATTAAAATTATCTGACCCTGCCAAGAAATCCTTTTAATGTATTAGATACCCAGTACGTTTACTTTTAGTACTTATGTGCCACATGAATAAACTTCTTTCTCTCTCTCTCTCTCTTTTTTCCTTTTTTTTTTTTTTTTTTTTTTTTTTTTGACTTTTGGAGTATATCTGAATTGCTTGGTCACATAGAGGACCAAATGAACTTTGAAGAATGCGATATGCACATGGAATAGGATCCTGCAAGTAGATTCTTGCAGAAGCTGAATGCTGGAAGTGTCATGCTTGCATCTGTTGTCTATAGTTCTCAAACTAATTTGGATTTAACCAGGATTTTGCTATATGATCTGTAATCTGACAACTAATCAAGAAAGCAGAAAACAAATGAGAACACAAAGTTCTCAGTCACTGTATAAACTTGATGTTTAATACTGACTTCATTCTTCTGAAAAGTTTCACTGAGCAATGTCTGCCTAGAGTGATTAATCTGTGAATATGTACATTGTCCAGTTGTGTGGGATCTCGTAGCTGAGTTGGCAGGAGTCCTTTTTACCCATTCTCCTTTGTTGCAGGCTTCTTTCCCTTTTGAGTCTGCTGTTCGTTGTGCAAATTTTGCCTCACATTCTCACAGTTTTAGAAGTTGTCCTTAGATACACTTTTTTCCAGGCTGGCTTGAAGTGCACAATGAATGGGTAGACTCAGTAGTTAATTTGGAGATGAAATTTTTCTTTTTAGATCATAGTGCTAAAGGAGATCTACAAAACAACAAGACTCCATGATAAAGATGTCTTCTTGAAGCTGGCAGTAGTTTAGAAGCTTAAGATGAAAGGGTTTTTAATAAAAATGAGTAAGAACTCAGGAGATCTCCCATTTAGTAACTTTTCGTGTATTACTGTTGTGTGAAATACTTTATGTAAGTAATGTTTTAAGTCAAAAGTTCGTAGCAAGGCCACTAATTACACCCTCACATTTTGATAATTTTTAGGTATGAGGAAGAGTTTATACATGTACATAAATGCCTTTTGTTCTGTTGGGTTGTGTTGGTTTTTTTTTTTTTTTTTCTTCCTTCAAAGATTATTTGTACTGCATCTGCTTTTTTAATGTATGCTTCTTAGTAACTGCGATGTCTAAAATAAGAAGGTGGAAGATACTGTTTCAGAAATTTAAGGCAATTACTTTGCAATATGGGGTGTTTGTTTGCTGGTAGACTACTTAACCAACTTAGTTCCCAGGGCAACTGGAAAAAGCAAATCTCTGCCCCTACAATGACTCATGCTGCTAGCTTGTATTTCTCTCCACTTCAGGAGCAGATCCATCTCTTGTATTTGTGCTATATTTTTTCCCTCTAGGTGTGTGAATGTAGATTTCATGTGTTCAGTGGGCTGTTATTTATTGCTTCCTTCTCTTTGCTATCCATTTTACCCTCTTTTTTATTTATTTATTTATTTTTTCCTTCCCCACTATTTTTTGTATTGCTGGGCTGTTTCAGCAAAAGGGCAGGTCAAACTGTCAGACACAAGCTTAGGCTAGAAGGTTTAGTTCATCTAAGTTGGTTTCTAGTTTTAAATATTACCAGTCTGCTGTGTATTGATTGTATTCATATATGTGCTCTTTCCTACTCTCTCACTTTATTTTTTATTTTTACTGTCTCCTTACATTTCACAGATAAACCTGAAAACTGGGATGTATGGTATGAGAGCAAATTTGATGACTGTGACAAAGAAGCTTGTCTGTCCTTCTCGAAGGAGATACTTTGCGCTCGTGTCACTGTGGACCACAATTACTATGCTATTTGTCAGAACCTTTTATCAAGACATGCCACGTGGCGTGGCACTTCTGGAGGACTACTTCATGACCCCCCAGCTGAAATTGCCAAAGATGGCCGACTTGAGGCCTTGCTGGACGAGTGTGCCAACCCAAAGAAGCGATACGGTAGATTCCAAGCCGCAAAAGAGCTGCGCGAATACCTTGCACAATTGAGTAGCAATGTGAGGTAGTCCACAGTGGAAATTTTTTTGCAATGCTGGCTGAAACACTATTGCAAAAACACTAGAAAATGAAATTTTGAACTTGTGTATTAAAGAAAGAAAAGAATAAAAAACACAACTAGTTTATCTTTTTTCTAAATACCATAAAACTAAGTAATTTTATGGTGTTAAAATGTTTGTTTGCAAACAGACAAGGTACTTAATGAATTAAAACTTGAGCTACTATTGACTCTTCTCTCTAACTACTTAAAAGGGAGTAGGTCAAAAAAGACTGTGATAGCTTAATTGACAGCTTGTGTGTCAGAATACTTTACATAAAACTGCATTAGTGTCACAGTTTTGTGAAGCTGATGTTCTTACTTGGAAAGTCAAGTTTGAGACTGATGGTCTGTTTTAAAGGCCTTTTTCCTGACATTTTCTCATTTTTGTGTTGGTTTAAACGCTTTGAAGTGGCATTTACATCCAGGTAAATCTAGCTGTCTGCATTGTTTCAACCTTAACAAGCTTTCATGTTAATGCTGTACAGTACATTCCTATGGTGAGTGCAGGATTCCCACATTTACTGCCTAATTTTAAGGGGTTTTACACTGTATTTTACTATGCTTAGACATTGTGTTTTTTGGTTTGTGGTTTTTTGTTTTGTTTTTTTTTTTAAGATTGTCATAAACTCAAATGTCATTTGAACTAACATTCATTTGATGTCTTTTGTAGTTCTGACTTTGGAAATATTAGTGTAATTATTGTACCCTTCACGCAAGTATATATACATGACTGGTTTTAGCAGGAAATCATGGTATGGACAAACTTTCTTTTAATAGAGGTGATTTAAGAATTGGAGAGACTACAATAAAAGGGTTTATATTAACTTAAATTGAGGATAGAAGCTTGACTATAAATAAAAATTCACCAGTCCAGTGTAGTTAAGCATAAACCAAAGAAAATGGTTTTGTTTATTAGTTTCTGAACAAGTAGTGAAGAAAAAATGCTGTTCTACAGTGAAGCTAATAATTCTCAAAATTCAAATTTCAGTGATCCTTTATTACTCTTTGAAGAACTTATAAAACTAAAGGCTTATGCTAGAATCGACCCTTAATAGAAATAATGCCTTGAAAGTTAGTTCAGTTAATGTAATTCCAGTTCTGTTGAATTTGAGTGTAATGGAGTTTGTAGAATGTTCTCATTTTGATTTACCAACTAAATTGATTAAGCTATATTCACTCTAGACTCCTTTTCTTGAACTGCTTGACTATTCCCAGTGTAATGAAAATTGAATTGTTAAGGTTTGCATAAATCTGGAGTTGTTCCCATAAATTACAGTTTTTATAAAAACCTCAGCTATTCCTACAAGAATTCACTTTAAAGTTTGCTCCTAATTTTTTTTTCTAACCAGTCTAATTCTTCATTTTCTGAAGTTTTATTCATAAAAAGATACTCTTAGGCAATGTATACATTTTGCTTCTTGCTACAGTAATGAGGGAAACTAATGTTCTATAAACAAATTTAAGAAATACTTTGTTTGAGCTAAATAACACTCTGAGCAAGGTAGTAAGTGCTACTTCCAAGAGCAAAGTTAGTATGCCTCTCATACTGCATCGAAGGACTGGTTGGAAACTCTTCTACCAAATTGCTGCAAGTGCGTGGTGAGGAACGTGGCAAACTTCACTGACTGCCCCTTCTTTCTGAAAGCTCAAAAAGTGGAGCCATATAAAGATACACGGTGCTTTTTGGTTTCTTAGATGACTAATTTAAGGCTATTGTAGAATTCAGATTTCTCACCTTAAGACATCTTTGCCTATGTAGTCGTAATTTGCTCCCAACCTCTTGTCTTGTTTTCTGAAACTAGAATGCCTAGTACAGATTTTAGTTTTCATTTCTCCCCTTGTTTGAAAACAGTTTTCAATACTTGCTCTGTCAAAGAAGGGTCATATAATTTTTCATCAAAATCTACTTATTTGAAGAAAATAGACATACCCTCAGACATAGTAACACTATCCTGCTTTGAAAACCTTGATTTATCATTAATTTTAATGGGTTTTGTTGCTGGGTTTTTTTTTTGTCTGTTTGCCTCATTTTTCCTTTTTGAACATCTGCCACATTTCCTAATGGCTGTGTGGAGTATGATTGTTAACGTTGTAAAGAAACAAGCACTGCCAGTTTTGCTTACTACTCAAGGCAGTTCTGTAAATATCAGAATGTCCTATTAGGTTTGGTTTGAAGTTTCTTTCCCTCAGAAGTGAGCTACTAAAGCTGATGATGGAACTTAGAAAAACCTAACTAACTAAACAAAACCAAGACAACCCACAAAACACACCCCCACCCCCAAACAAAAACAACAACAAAAAAACACTACAGGGAAAACTTTGTGGAGAGCAATAAATCTTGTTCTGTTTGCACCTATCAGATATTTATTGTACGATAACGATTTATATTTTTAGTCATTGCCCATTATTATTGATGAACACAGTGAAATATTTTTTGAATGAATTGTTTGGGGCTTGTATGTGCATTACAGTTGTCTTTTTGTACTGTAAGTTACTGTTTGATTGAAATATTTTATCAAAACTGTCTTCCTGTGCCTTTATATTACAAGTTGTTTCTGCAACTTCTAATTATATTAATAAAGAATACTTTAAGAACCTCACCTCACACTCCTTCAGATCAGTAAGTCTGTTAAGATTGATTTAGTCTAGGATGCATTAAAATATGCACAGAACCAGTTCTTGTAGTGTTGCAGAATTCACTTTTGTCAAAAGTAACAGATAGGACACCTCTCTACCCCACCCCCATTCCTTCTAGCAGAGTGATCCAACGTGATCATTATAAGTAGGATCATATTTTTTAACAAAATATATTTCTCTTCTATTAACTGAAAGAAAATATTTTCAAATTAAAACAAGTTGATGTCATCTCTATTTTAAAAGAAACTTATTTTTCCTTGTTTTTAGAGTAGTTTATATTGCTAGTACCACTGTGTCTTCAGTATTATAGCAGTTAATGCAATATAAATGCATAATGACTTCTGATGTTTCTCCTTTGCTCTGGATTTTTGAGTGAGGATTTGGATTCGAAACTAAGTTCTGCACTTACGCTGGAGCATAGATTCCATTGAGACTTCTTGAGCCTGTGTAAATAATAGGAACAAAGTTTCAACAACACTTGCATATTTTAATTAATTTTTTTAGTTGCACTCCTGCTGCCTCATCTTAGATCTCCACGAACTGCAAACATGCAGAGTGAAACTTGTAAACTTTGCAATGTGCCTTAGATGTCAAGATCATTATGATTGTAAGAACAAACTAACATGAGCGTTTGCAGCATCTTTCCTTTGAACAGCTTCCAGAATATAGCATAGCCTGATCCTTGAAATTCAAGGCATGGCATGTCTGGTACTTTCTTCCTGGGTACCTTTTCGTTGTGAGATTCTCTCTGTTATGAGACACGTCGAATATGGTAAGCTGTGTTTTCTACTCTGATTTATCACAGACTAGACTAATTTTGTCAAAGTTACTGGAGTGGAGACTTTGGTTACCTTTAAAAAGCACCAAAATATCTTGGTTCTTTACACTCTACTGTTTTTGTAGAAATCAGACCTGGTGCTTTTATGGATTCTTTCTTTTTTTTTTTTTTTTTTTCCCCCATATGGCTTGCCAGAATTCAGTTCTAAGCTCTTTTGTTGTTTGAAACTCTATGTTGTTTGAAACCTGTGATTTAGAGATTGAAACCTCTAAAGTACACGTCTAGTGAGTATCAGAAATCTGTCAGAGAAGTATATTTGTCAATTTGAACAGCCTGCTTAAACTGCTTTTGGAATTCCTCATGGTTTCTTTCTGTCTGGTAGTGTTTAAAAATCTAGACCATCAAATGGAAATTTCATTAATGTTGATTTAATCTATTTTTCTTTTTTTTCCTTTTAACTTGAACGTGCCATATACAGTCCTGCAAATTGATTTGATAGTCTTCATCTGACTAGTTCACTCACCTCACTGTAAGCATCACTGGTATTTCTGCTTTAAATATCTACTGGTTTCTGTTTCCTTATTTCCACGTTGCATTCTGAGATGTACATTTAGTTTCTTTTTAGGGTGCTTAATTTTTTTATTTTTTTCTTACTCTGATTTGTCATTTTCTTTTTAGTGTGACGCTCCACACCTGACGAGCCTTGGTTTGCTTGGGATCAAGGAATCAAATTATTTTTGTATTTCATAGTGAGCTTTATGAACACGTGCCACTATTCATGCAGGCAAAAGTGGTTTTGGTGGTCTGATTTGTACTTCACACTGCTCTACTAAGCTTATGCTAGATGCAGAAAGGCCCCGTGGCTGCTGGACCCCTTTGTAGGGCATGCATTTAAAATTATCACAGTGAAAAGTGTTTTTCTGGCAGCAGCTGAGTCTGTTGCTGTACTGGAAATGGGAGAATATACCTGTTTTGTGTGGTTCAAAAGCTGAATACATTTCAGGAGTATTAGTAATGAACATTTGCTGTTAATACTGACTTGCATGTTCAGGTCAGAGCAGTGTAGTTCTGACTTCAAAAGAGAACTATCTAAGACCATTTTCTCTTTTTGGTGGGTTAACTCCAGACTTCTGAGAACAGAAATGTGAAAGCAGAATGTCTGTAAAGCAAAACAGACCTTAATACACATCTTGTGTTCACATAGAAGAGCATTTTAGGTTTTGTGTTGGTTACAAATAGCTTGTCTACTAGGCAGACACTTTTAAGGCAGATCTTTCTGTTCCAAACATGAGGCTTTGGTACATGTTTAACTTTTACTACAGATTCTATTTTTGATATTATTAGTGGAGGCTTAGAGCATCTATTTAATGTGCCCTTGTTATAACTACAGATTCCCAAATAGATTCCTTGTGTCTTTTGGTAGCAATAGGATTTACAAAATGTAGTGCATTTGCATTTTGTACTTTTTTTTTTCCCTTCAAAAATAGTTCTGAAACTCATCAAAATAATTGAGTTCATTGCTGCCAGCCATTAATGCATTTCAATTTTGACTTGGAAGTTCTCATCATCTTTGGTTGTTCAGACTGCACTGGGAACATCTAGGTTTCTGTAAAATCTAGCAATTCTCACTGTGCAGCTACGTCATCTAGACCTTAATTGATATCTTTCCCTTACAAGAAAACTTGGAGGTTTTCTTATCTTGTGGAGATTTTTGGCAGTGTCTTTTATATATGTTTATATGTTGTTTTTTTTCTTGCTGTCACAAATGAACTTGGAGTTTCACTGCGGGAAGGAGGGGCTATCTCCATCTGGAGAGAGCACAAATAAATGACAATCTGAATTCTGAGGAAATAAAATGTCAGAGGAATATTTTGAACTTGCTGACTTTAGTGCCTTACAGTACAAAATTAATATGCCAGTAATGCGCCTAATTATTTGACTTGTAGAACCAAGAGCAGTTCTAGCTGCTTATATGGATACAACCATTTACAAAACTGTGTTTTGAGATGGTTGAGCCTAACATGCTCGTTGCTTGCTTTCCCAAGGGTACATTTAGAGTTCTGGCAAAAAGCAGATGTAGTTGTCAACAACTTTTAAGAATTGCTGCCTTCAAGGGAGCTCTTTCTTTATCAACAGACAGCACACTGAGTGAGTGAGCAGAGAGTATTTGTATGGTCAATGCACAGTTACAGGAATATGGCAAAGCATTCTTTGGGTTTTAGCTTCTTGAAACTTACCTCCCACTCGTTACCTAGTTCTAATATGGAACATTCATCAATATATTTTTAAAAGAAATTCTCTTAATCTGCTTACCGTTTTATAAAAGCTACGCATGTGGACACCTGACCTTTTGTTTTCTAAGCCTGACAGCTGTCAGTTTATTTTGGAGGAAGATGAGACTTTAAAAAAGATACAAAGATACATTTCTTCCTCAGACTACAGCCTTACAGCCTTATATTCTTTGACTCACATGCAGTTAATTGTGTTTGTTGTTGTTGGAGGTGGTGTTTTGTTTAAGAAATTCCTAGTTTGCAGAGGAGGAGAACTTGACAGACATTTTGATAGCAATCCCTTCAGCTGTTCCTCTTCCAGTCCTTCTCAGCTGTACATACTGTTACAGTTCTCCCTAGTCTTTTTTGCAGGTTCTGTCATCTAGTCCATTACAATGTTTTTCTAATTATTTTTTTAATTACTTGGAATGCTGTTGTTTTTTTTACAAAGTCATTCTACAGATCTTTATGTTGAGTTATTAGCGTCTTTGTTCGAGGTGGCATTTTGTCTCTGACAAATAATAAAATTATGTATCCATATGTTATTAAATTATGCTTTTCTTATCCTGTTTATTTTTAGCATAGGTACAATTACAGTATAAATTAATTTGATTTGTTTTCTACCAACATTGGATTTTTACTTAATTGGCAAGTGAGAACAGGATTAAGGTCATATCATTCCCTGGTCCTTTCAGGATGGTGAGAACTGGCTAAAGAGAAACTGGGTGATGGAAACATTCACTGAATATGAGAAATTGTGCTCTGCTATAAAAGTATGGAGCAATACCTAGTTTTATATTGCATCTACTTGCTTTTATGTACACCTGCCCCATGACCAAATAAACATGTTATTAAAATCCTTTTAAAATCAGTTTTTGTAGAATTTCTTTACCTCTGGACACAGCTATCTGGATTTGTAAAGGTTTGTTGTGTATGACTGCATCATTCAAGTACTTTAGCAGCAAGTGCAATAGGAAGAAAACAAATTGTAGGATGTGTTTATCCCCTGGCCATAGCTGCACTTCCACTGGCATTGCCTTCTGCTGTCTTCTGCTAGTACCAGTGCTACTGCTGGTCTCTGCTAGTACAAGTGCTACTGCTACTGCAGTAAAACGACTGAGTAATTCAGTGCGGTAGGGGGTTCTTAGCAAATGGTGTAAAGCCTTTACATCCTCACTGTGTACATGTCAGATTTTGATAGAGCATGAATTGAGTCATGTCTCCTCGACTGAAAGTCCTCAGTATGTTTGTGCTCAGGAATTTGAACTTAACTATGTCTGTTAGGGCTCGGAAAACATTTGCTGTGCACATGGATAAAAGTTTTTTCTGCAAGTAACCTGACTGGGATGCATCAACACTGCTCTACGACAAAGCCAACGCCTGGAAGTGGGAAGAGGAGTGCGAGATGAACTTCAGTGTGTTTAGTTCTCTTAAAGTGTTCATGTAAATCAGGACGAATAGCTAATTATGTTCTTTGCTAGGCATAATGAGGACCACGCGTTGTCTGGACTTCCTCTGTTCTTAGGTTTATAATTTATCTCATTGCTTACAAATGTCATATTAAAACATTAACTATATATACAAATGTCTATACGTTATTGTTGTTATTATTTCATATGTTTTACTTAGGTAAAATAAAATTTGTACACGTATATATACATGTATGAACATACGTGTCTTTAGCATAAGCTGCTATTGCAAAATTCTCATTGAACTCCCCAAGTTCTTGAGTTAAGACTGATGTTTTACTTAATGGTAGCATTTTACTTGTGGAAAGTCTGAACTTTATTTCCCTGCTTTGCTGTCTTTAGATAAGTAACTTTGATCAACAGATCTGATGTCTTAAATACCTAGAAACTCATCTTACACTCATGTGAATCTGTAATTATCTGTCATTTGGAACAAACTTATCTTTCTATTCTTATTTTAAGTAATTCTTAAGTTTTTTGATTTCTCATGTGATAACTGATCTTACATGCCACTGTTGTATTTCTGTTTTAGTGCCTTGCTGATAAGGAACGGTGATTTCTGATTGTTTGGTAATTAAGGTGTGTATGGTTTCTGGATTTGGAATTCTAGCCTTGCAGACTTTTAAATACTTTGTCAGCACGGTAAGAGAACGTTGCAATTTTTGGCTTTTAGATGTCCTGTGGACCTTATGAAAGACCATCATAGGGAATTCTGAAATACACCCACAGGGCCTCATTCCTTGCTATACACTGTATGCAGAACTTGGCAGACTTTCTCTTAATGCCTGGATTTTGGAAGCATGAGAGTATTCCTGTGTATTGGAGCAACTGGAATGCCCCCCACCCCTTCAAGGCTAAAATATTGTGAAAGGAGAAAAATCTTTTCTTGTAGAAATCTGTAGTCATATAAGGTGCTTTTGTTTGTTTTTGGGGGGCTATTTGGGATGTGTGTTTGGTTGGGTTTTTTTGGGAGTGGTGTTTATTCTGCATTATTTCATTCTTGTCTAGAGTTTATCTGATTATTATTCCTGAGGTGTGTCTAATAATGCTGCCACTATAATGTTGAAGTCTTGAAAAAGTAACTTTTTAGAAATGTGTATCGGTGCTTTAAGTAGGATTTTTGTAATTTTAAGATGATATTTGCGTTTCCAGATGCTTCTGCCAAGTGTAACCACAATTAACAATATTATAAACCTTTTTTTTCCATATTTGGGCTATCAGTCCATTTTCTATGTTGAACTTTGCCCACCAAAAATATCACTAGTATCAGACTTGGATTTATCCAAGAAGCACTGTTTGCTGTCTGTTATTACTAACTTTAATGTGCAGTATGGATACTATTGCAGTTACATTTGTAATGCCCTGGTTGGAGTAACACCTGCCTTTGGTCTCTAGTACTGCTTTTTAGTTGATCATAAGAACTTCTCTTTTACACAAACAAATACAAGTGTTAGATTATTTAGTTACCATTACATTAGCTGTGATGTGAGGTAGGTTTGTGTGAATTAAAAGTACTTGAGGCTGCAAGCAATAGCTGCATTAGAGGTTTTTATAGATTCATTGCCATCAATGTTGTTGTGATGGATTAAGATTCCCTGCCCCCACTTTGGAATTTACCTGACTAATGCAGATCACTTCAAAGTAAGATGAAACTACATTTAAAGCAAAGCGAAATTTACAAGCATATATGCACAATATATTTACAAGTATTTACAATTACATACAAAATAATACAGAAATCCAAACCCTCTCCTGGACAAAGAAAACTGCTCAGAAGGGACTCAAAGCTACCCTCTCTTTCTCCCTCTGCTTTCCCAGACAGACAAAAAAAACAAACAGCAAAGCTTACATTGTTGTTTGTTAGTGGAGAGATTAGAGTAGAGTCAAGGAGAAGTGAATGGATCTACTCTCACAGACCAGACTAGGACAAATTGTTGACATTTTAGCTTTTTATCCCTCTCAGCAAACCAACAAATGATACAGACTTCATCATTATTTTCACAACCAATGATCTAATTTCTCTCGTTAAAATATTCCAATTAGCCTAAACCCAGCAGAGTTGTTTTTATCAAATACTAAAATATCACAATGATTTATATGTCAGCTGATTTGGGCAGACACCATTTCACAATCCTTAGACTGATATGCAGCAAAACTTAGAAATAGTGATTTGAAGAGTGAAACGAAGAATGGTATCACTGCATGGAAGAGGCAAGCATGATTTGGATGAGTAAAGGATCATAAATTATATTGACATTTACCCAGTACAATTTGTTGTGTGTTTTTTTTTCTTAGAAAGAAATGCTGTGATTGAGATTTCTGTATTGCAGCAGAAAAGGAGCAATTATGGAGTTTAGGGCACTGGACAGCACTGCTATAGTGTGGCTTTGGTTTCGCAGCAGAAAAGTTTTTATCATTAGTGCTCCCATGGACTTGCTTGCTAGTCTGGATTTATTAATCTTCTTCCCAAAGTCCCAACTATACTAGAGTTTGTATCTAAGCAGTGAGCCATTCTGTTGATTAATCTGTTGCTATGCATCAAATTGCTTGGGTATGTTGGGTTTCTGTCAGTCAGCATTCAGCTTTCATAGAGCTTACACCACAGAAGATGTAGGCTACCACGTCACGTCAGGCTTATGTTATGATCGTGACTAGCAGGCAACTTGACCATCCAAGAAAGGGAAAAATAGAAATGCTCGCACTGTTCAAATGGAAAATTTCTTCTTTTCATTTTGTTTCTCTTTTCTGATGAAGCAGAGCAGGTTTTTATAGATGTAGAGTGAAATAACTAAAAAATAATCGTTAAGAAGGACAAGGTTTTCATCCTAGAGATTTTTACGGAATACATAAATAAAAAGTAATGAAAATTTCTTTGTGAAGATGATATAATGAGGAATATGATTGTGCCATATATAAGTAGTATTTAGTAGATTGCAAGTAACAACATTTTTATGTTAGACACATTAGGTGCTCTTTTAGTAGTGCTAGAATAAGGGTATATTGTGTTGTGTACTGCCACAATAATTTTGCAAATACCCAAGAAAGTCACCAAGGTAAAGCACAGCAGCTGCTTAGTGGTTCCACACTTCCACATGTATCTGTGAAATTGTAGTACTCTCCCAGTTTGCCTATTAGGTGTTCCTGCCTCAAGAGGCCTGTGTGACATCTGTAATCTTGTATGACCACATCTCTCTTTTGTTTTTTTTTTTTTTTTGCCTCAGCCCTCTTTGAAAATGTGACATATAGACACAGATGGGAGTCTATATAAAAATTGCACCTGAATTCTGACTTGCATCTTCAACTATATAAGCTACTACAAGTGTAAAAGTCCCCTTTGGATTCACTGAAGGAATTCAGAGATGGAAATGTAACCTTATATGGTCGTTTATGCCATCAGCTTTTAAAGCAGCTTTTAAAGCTTTTTGAAGCTTTTTTTGAAAAGCCAGCTCAGATTGCTGAAGTATTGAGAGATGTGGAAGATGAGGCTTAAAGAGGAACTGCATGAGGAGAAATACTGGCACAAGCACAGTGGGGATATTGAGGGCAGCTCTTATCAGGGCTATGGAAGTTAATGGTCTCAGAATGCCTGAAGTCTAAGACTTTGCATGTTGTGTAGAAGTTGCTATGGTACAAATTTAAATCAAACATTGGCAAGTTCCTCACAGGATAGGGATGCCTTTTGCAGAAGCACTTTGCCTTGATAATGATGTCCCTTTCAAAGGGCAGGGAAAATAGCCTCAAAAACCATTTTTCATCTGCTTGCACTTTGTGGTCTTAGACATTTAAGATGATTATTTTCCATTGTGATTTCTGTCCTGGGTTAACACAGCCTGCTCTCATGAGCACCTGCCACCACCCTTGCCCCTAACAGGATTGGCTGGGGGAAATGGCCTGGGAGGCAGAGTTGTTAGTTGAGATAAGGCCAATTTACTATTCTAGTGCAAGGATAGTAGATTACAGAAAATGGGGAAGAAAAGTGGATACCGAAACAGGCCACAGACCAACACAACTTGAACCCCACTGTAAACTGCACAAACCAGAATTTTAACAGAAAGACAGGCGACGTTCCTGCCCTGAAGCCAGGGAAGAAACCACAAAAATCTGGAACAGGAAACCCCACAAGCTATGGAATATATTTCAAGTCCCATAAGCCTCATCCAACTCCTTCCCGTTGTGCAGTGAGCATGGTATCAGCATGGCTGTCACACTGCTGCTGCGGGGGAGGGAGGGGACGACGGGGGTAGCCCCATCCTTCATCACTTCTAGTGTGGACAGTCAGCTTCAATCCATACAATTTCTTATCTTCCCTTCCAGAGAAGGTGAAACCTTCAAAACATGCAATTAAGGCTATTTCTTAATCTTACATGGGGTTTGGAAAAGTAAAAAAGGGAATTAATGTTACTGTTTTGATAGAGTGGGCAGGAAGACAGGCTACATAAAAGCTGCAATTAAGTCAATTACCAGACATAGAATTTGCAATTCATAGTCTTTCAAAAAGATTTTTTTTTTCTTCATATTATGATATTAAAAACCAAAACTTGATATTCTTTGACCAATTGTAAGGTAACATGTCAAGGCATGTGAGGAACTACTTTGTGGCTATATGTAACTGATGGGAAGATGTGGTAAAAAAGCAGGACTTGGCTTGCTGATACCAGTTGGGAGTTTTATCTATCTATGAAAGACCTTTTGGTGATCTATAATTGCCATGTTCCTGTGAAATTGAGTCTTTTGATGTAACATAGGAGTGTGTTACAGTGAGTATCTATTAAACAAACCTAATTTCTGCTGTAGTTCTAATATTGAAAACTGTTCTCAAGCCATTTCTTCTTTTATAGCATTGTGGTGGATTCCCTACAGTGCATAGGGAGGAAGTGATGTGTTCTGTCTCTATAATATGAAGTGCTTGGGATACATTGAAAATAGCATTAACAGTTTGGTATCTAACCGATAAATGGTTTCTAAGTGTGTATGGTAATTTAGGAAGTACTATTATAAGCTGAACATAGTTACTTAGGTTGGAGAAAGTGGCAGTGGGGTGTAAATCAGTTCTCTTACGTCACGTGTATTGTAGCATTGCAGGCAGAGAGAACCATATTTTTAAAAAAGCACACAGTGGAAGGTCATCCAGAGAGAAGAGCTTATGTTTAGAAGAGCTTTTGTTCCCAGTGAGCTATGTGTGGTAATTTACATCTGGTATACAGTGATATCCGCATACTGAATTGCAGGAAGAGCAGGTATTGGGAGTAGGGGGGGTCAGGATCTGTTTTTGCAATATATTTGTGCTCAATATTAGCAAAAAGAAAAGAAATAAAAGACCATGAACCAGGGTAAGAGAAAAACAATGAGAGGAGGATGTCTGCTGAAATAGTGCCTCGGTCCACACCGCTGAGAGAGATCCGCGGAAGGAAATCTGTTCAGTAACTCATAATTGTCCTGAGCCCCAGTTAAATGTTGATCTTTTATTCTGCTGGTTTCCTTTTGGTAATGTTTCTGCTTTGCAGTTGAGAGCCAGAATAAATTTGACTTCATGCCGTTCCTTACCTAATGATGGAGGAATCTAAGGCCAAGTGTTGGTAGATACTGGTTTCACATTAAGGAGCAAAAAATATTAGTGCAGCAGCCTGCGGGTAGAGGTTAAATGCTTCACCTCTACAATGTTTCAGGGTTGAAAGGGCTTGGGATGTATTACTTTCTGGTTCAGTTTGATGCAAATCAGTGTCTTGCAAAAGGCAGCCTGGAAAGGCAGCTTATTAGCCAGTGCACCTTTGCCAGGCTCCAGTTAAAGAGAAAACAGTGTTTGGGAATAGTTGTTCATCTTGGAGATTCTTTTGTGATTTCTGTGACTGGACTGAGTCTGGTTTCCAGGGAACTTTTCTCTCACCAATATCTGTCTGTTGGTGGATGCACATAGCTTGGACATGTTTATGGTCCTGATATCTATATATCTATATGTTGGGTCTCATTCTCTGGTTACACTAGCTGAGAGCAAAACAGTACAAGGGATGTAGGGGGAGGAAGCTGCCGGTGTGAGAGAGGACGGTTAGCACAGCTGCCCTCTGTGGGAGTCAGGCGAGATAGGAGGCAGCTGTGTGGACTGGAAGGCTTGCTCTTATCGGGGTGAGAAAGTTTTAGAAGCAGCGGCCTGTAACCAAGGAGAGAATGAATGAGGTGTGGCCTGACAGTTCAATCCCCTGTATAAATATGTGCTACTTTCTGCAATAAACAGGGGATCTTGGGTGTATCATATTGGTACTGATGGTCATGTCGTCTCGCGTCATCCTTCACCCTGTTCCTAGCGGCCCCGGGGCGTGTGCGCAGCACCCCAACATCTGGTGACCCCAAAGTTCACGATACGCAACATGCTGGTGACCCTGACCTTCAGGGTACACAACATCTATATATTTATATGTCTAGATATCTATATGACATATGCAGTAACATTAATAATGATACCATTATTAGTAGAAGTAATTTATTTTATGGTAATGTCTAGGTGCTGCAAAGACTAAGCCTCTCCATGAAAGATGTCAGCAAAATAGAGAAGCAGGGAGAAGCTCTCAACCCAGAGAATGATTTTAGGCATTGGTCTATATGTGGATAGATCATCCAAAGATGTGGGAGGAGGTAACAGTAAATTAAACCTCATCAGCACTGGAAGCTGCTGTCATAATTCAGCAACATTACTATTACCGTTTTATAGTGTCCACGGGCATTGTGGCAGCAGGGAACCAGGGAATCTTTTACCACTTTACAGTTCAGCAAGCACAGGATGAGGTCCTAGCAGTGAAGGAACAGAGGAAATCACTATGGTTGGTGTGTAACATATGGATTTTTAAAGAGACTGTTCTGGACCAAGTCTTTTTCTGAAGGGAAGTTTTGAGAGTTGATCAAAACAATCCTTTTGGGTAAGTAAAGTGTTATATTCTGGATTGTAAAGTGTGACTGAACCGTGAAAATCTTCACAGAAGATGTGAATGTTCAAGGCTTGTATTGCAACATCTACAGACTTCTTTGTAAAGCATGAAAGAGGAAGCATTTCCGAGGCTGGTAAGAGAAGCATATTCCATCCTGTCTCCTTTCCACACAATGTATTGCACAGAAGGGAAATACAATTGCATGGACTTGGAGGACTGATGAAGTGACTGCATCAGTGAACAAGGGAAGATCATATGGATGCTTTCTATCTGGGTTTCTGCAAGGCCTTCGACACAGTCCCCTGCAACATTGTACTTGCCGTGTTGGGGAGGCATGGATTTGATGACTGGATTGTTCAGTGGATAAGGAATTGGCTCATGGTTGCATCTAGAGAATAATGGTCAATGTGTCAAAGTCCAGATGGTGATTCCTCCGAGAGGTGTCCATACTGGGATCAGTACTGCTTAATATCTTCATCAATAATTTAGACAGTGGGGTCAAGTGCACCATCAGTAATTTTGGAGATGACACCAAGCTGTGTGGTGGTGCCAGTATGCTGGAGGGATGGGATGTCATCCAAAAGGATTTGGATGAGCTGGAGAGGTGGGCCTAGGTGAACCACATGAGGGTCAACAAGACCCAGGGTCCTACACCTGGTTGGGAACAACCTGGAGGATGAGGTGATAGAAAGCAGCCCTGCAGAGAAGGTCTTGGGAATTCTTCTGGATGAGGAGCTGGACATGAGCCAACAGCGTGCACTTGCAGCTCAGAGGCCAACTGCATCCTGTGGAGCATCAAAAGACCATCAGATGAAGAGAAGTGGTTCTGACACTTCGCTCTGGTAAGACATCATCTGGAGTACTGCACCCAGCTTTAGAGCTCTCAGCACTGGAAGAACATGGAATTGATGGAGCAGGTCCAGAGGAGCACCATTAAGATGGTTGGTGACCTGGAACACCTCTCTTACAAGGACAGGCTGAAAGAACTGAGATTGTTCAGTCTGGAGAGGAGAAGGCTTTGGGAAGACCTGATAGTGGACTCCCTTCAGGTACTTGAAGGCTGCAGAGGGACTGTTTACAAAGGCCTGCAGTGACCGGATAATGGATAATGCTCTGAAATTAGAGAAGAGTAGATTTAGATTGGGTGTCAGGAACAAGTTCTTTATCATGAGGGTGGTGGAACACTAGAATAGATTGCCTGGGGAGGTAGTCGAGGCCCCATCCCTGGAGATATTCAAGGTAAGGCTTGACATAGCTCTGAGCAACCTGATCTACTAGAGGATGTCTCTGCTCACTGTGGGGAAGTTGGACTAGATTACCTTTAGAGGTCCCTTCCAACCCAAACCATTCTATGATCATAACTTTTCACATCTCTAGTACTTTTTTTCAGTTAGGAAAGAGCTTATGTGTCTCACAAAAGGAAGAGAATAGCTCCTTAGTAGGCAATGTAGTGCTGTTTTCCTCGGTTTACAAGTGGGACAGTCAATTGTACTGCTTCAGATTTTTGAAACTGTCTTTTGAATAGTTTTTAAATGTTAAGCTTAGTGACACTAAACTTTGTTTTACCTTGTAGTGATAACAGAGGAAGTTTATTTTAAAGTATTTGTGTTGTTAAGAGGAATGCTGAATATTATTCT
Source organism: Ramphastos sulfuratus (assembly GCA_013399055.1). Taxonomy (NCBI): domain Eukaryota; kingdom Metazoa; phylum Chordata; class Aves; order Piciformes; family Ramphastidae; genus Ramphastos; species Ramphastos sulfuratus. The sequence goes on along the minus strand of WBNM01036456.1, from coordinate 5,074 downwards.
TTAAGTGCCTCAATTTCATACTCTGGTCCTTTAGCAAGTAGCGGAGGGGCTCTTTCAGACAATGATTTAAAACCTAATTCTAGAAGTATGAATTTTACAGTGTTACCTAAGAAAAAGAAAATAAAAAGGAAAAATTCAGGAAATTCTGCTAAAGAAGCAGACAGCAAAAATGCTGGTGCATAGATATTAGATGTATTGCCATGGGCTTTCTGGCAGAGGAGGCATATATGAATGTGGAACTCATTTAATATTTCCCAAATGAGTTAAAAAAATTTAAAGTCATTGCTCTAGTAGCACGTGTGTAGGAGAGCTGGTTGTAACTGTAAAAGGTTCTTCAGTATTTTGAACTTCAAAGATGAATGTTTCCTGAAATGTCACACTTCCATTACATATGGCTCATAACCTTTAAATGTGGTTACAGTAAAACAAAACCTGTTTTAGATTCAACACATCAATCCTCCTTGAGAGATGTGTGGAGCTGTCATTTTCACCAAGCACTGGGGGTTTCCATGGATCTATTCCACAGGGACATTGCCTTTTAGCAGGTAAGCTGGCAAAACCAAGAGAAATCTGTCCTCAAAGAAAAGCAACTCTGTACAAACTCTAGTGCTACTCTTCTCTTTCTGCAAACTTCAAGAACTAAGGAACCCATTTTTCCAGTGCTGCCATAACACTCTGCTTTTATTTGTCTATTTTTTTTTCTTTTAAAATAACTCTACTAACCAATGCCAACAAAGCTGCATGCCGATCACCCAAATGCCACCTGAAACAGTCTTTAAACCTGACTTTTTAAAAATGAGGTGATCAATAATGCTGGATAACACGTGGTTCTTGGATTTTCTATTTTGATTTGCAAATGTGTTCAGATGATGTTCTACCCTGCGTACTCACAACTGCAGGTAGTGCTTCTCCTATTAATTTAGCCTTTATTTGCTAAACATTATATGTGTAATGGGTTAAATGATGCGGCACTGGAGCTATACTGGCATTTTTAGGGGGGATAGAAGCATTTCCAGAAGGATTTTTAAAAGAATAAAGGTAAATTCCTCAGTGGCAGAAAGCCAATGGAAGTGGGATCCCTCTGCCCCTAAGACTCTTACCCCATAATTTGTGACAAAGACTTATTTCTGAGGGAGGAAGGAAGTCAAATGCAGAATGTGTGCTAAATGTCTAGTAGCTTTGGAGTGTGTCACTTCCCAGTGTCTTGCTCACTCTCAGCCTGCTCTGAGGGAGCGAAGTGCAGTGCAAGTGGCATTCAGGGTGCAAGTCCCAGCCTTGACAGGGTACAAGCAGCATTTGGCAATATCCAGAACACTGGTGTGTTACCAAGCCTGCTTTACTCACAAATCCAAACCTCAGCACTACACAGGCTGCTATGAAAAGTTGACTCAGTCCTGGCAAAAGCCAGTACAAAAATGATCCAAATCCAACTACGAAGCAGAGACCACAAAGGCTGCTGTTAAGAGGGAAAATACATAAGGACAGTGTTTAATTTCCACTGTTTATTTCAACAATTTATACTTAGTTTAAGACTCTAGGATTTCGGGGGGTAATATTGTCTTGTTAAGAGAAATGATAACTTATCTCAGATCAGTTTGTTGATCATGACCTAATTAAAATGAGATGAATAGGAAGTGTTTTCTCACAGCGTGAGAAAAGCTCTGTGGGAAAGAGGTAGGCAGGGTTGCCTTAACTCTGGCAGGAGGGTACAAATGGAAGTTAACTCTTGAGAGACTGCTCTGGATGATATGAGCTATAATGGAGCCCAGAAAGAATGTTTCAGATGTGTCTGAGGTCATGCAAAAGGACTGCATCCACTTCAGAGCTACGATGGGAGTATAGTTTCTCTGGAGAGCCTTGCAGTGAGTGAGCTTATGTCTCACAAAGACAAACAAACAATACCCACTGTCCTTTTCTCAACTGAATTTAAGTTTTTAGTAGTTAAAGTTCTCTGCTACCTCAACATCCCTACAAGACTGTGCTAATTCTTTTGAACACGAGGTTCTGTGGGCTGCGCAGTTCAAAATTAATTCAAAATTGCCTGAAATATGCCAGTAAACAGTGGTGGAGAATGTGCTGCTCAGCTCAAATCTCACAGACGATGGACATTTCCTACTAGTTGCATGGTAATAAAAATTATGGCCAATGAATGACCTAGAAGCTGAACCACAAGGATAATGAAAGGCAGCTGCTGAAAGGCAGGGATCTGTTTGCTGCCAGGTCTCTGTGTTGTTTCAGGGTATAACACAGTGGAGCAGGCTGGGGGAATGGGGTGTGAACAAGTTTCACTAAGTGTTGCTTAATTTTCCCATTCTCTGTTGTTTATCAGTTAGAGCTGAAAACCCTATAATCACACTAAGAAATTACAGTCTTAGAATCATAGAATCAAGGAGGCTGGAAGAGACCTCCAAGATCATCCAATCCAACCTATCACCCAGCCCTAGCCAATCAACTAGACCATGGCACTAAGTGCCTCATCCAGGCTTTTACTGAACACCTCCAGGGACGGTGACTCCACCGCCTCCCTGGGCAGCCCATTCCAATGCCAATCACTCTCTCTGAAGAACTTCCTCCTAACATCCAGCCTAGACCTCCCCGGCACAACTTGAGACTGTGTCACCTTGTTCTGTTGTTGGTTGCCTGGGAGAAGAGACCTACCACCACCTAGCTACAACCTCCTTTCAGGCAGTTGTAGACAGCAATGAGGTCACCCCTGAGCCTCCTCTTTTCCAAGCTGAACACCTCCAGCTCCCTCAGCCTCTCCTCACAGGGCTGTGCTCCAGGCTTCTCACCAGCCTTGGTGCCCTTCNCCAAGCCACAAGCTGCCAGCTTTGCCAGGAGCTTGTTGTGGCAGATGGTGTCAAAGGCTTTGCTGAAGTCCAGCTAGACTACATCCACAGCCTTCCTACATTCACCAGGCAGGTAACCTGATCATAAAAGGAGATCAGGTTGGTCAGGCAGGACCTGCCCTTTCTAAACCCATGCTGGCTGGGCCTGATCCCTTGGCCGTGCTGTAGGTGCTCTGTGATGGCACTCAAGATAACCTGTTCCATAACCTTGCCTGGCACTGAGGTCAGGCTGACAGGTCTGTAATTTTCTGGTTCCTGCTTCCAGCCCTTCTTGTGGATGGGCATCACATTGGCAGCTTCCAGTCTTCAGGGACCTCTCCAGTGAGCCAGGAGTGTTGATAAATGATAGAGTGGCTTGGTCAGCTCATCTGCCAGCTCTCTCAGCACCCTAGGATGGATCCCATCTGGTCCCATGGACTTGTGAGGATCCAAGTGGCTCAGCAGGTCCCTTACTGCTTCTTCCTGGATTACAGGGGGACTATACTGGTCCCTGGCTCCATCTGCCAGTTCAGGAGGGCAGTTGTCTTGGATACAACCTGTCCCACCACTGAAGATTGAGGCAAAAAAAGTTTTAGCTCTTCCTTTTCCTCATCTTTTGTCTTGATCTTAAGATTTCCAGATCTCTCATTTTAGAAGTTTTTCAAGTGATTTCAAGAGTGTAGCCTGGGAGGAATAATGTAATAGATGTAAGACAACATCCGTTTCAGGTAGAGAGTACTGAGGAACTGGCTAATACCTAACCTTCCAATCACTAAAAATGCATAAACATCATTAACATGACCAACCTTTTATTCCTCTTTTGTTATAGTTTAATAATAATCATACAGATACAAAGATAGGAGCCAGCTGCACAGACTAACTGCAGGTTCTGGAAAGAATTTTGATCAGTGTTAATACTGTGAAAAACAAAATCTAGACTTTCTGGAAAAAAATAGTGCACACTTTAAATTATCACAAAAGTGTGTTTAATTTATTATTTATGGACAATTTAAAGCACCTACCTATATTTGAGTGCACTTCTGGAACTTGTTGTATTACCCTTATCATTTTTATCATTGTATTGAGGTAGTTTGATTTCAATGTCACAAAAGTTTGGTTTCAATTATTAGATGTGCAAAGTCAAATTAAATTGATTGGCAATTCAAGAACTGGTTCTGATAATTTCTAATATGGATACAGAAAAAGTTAGTCTGGGAGACGTGCTAACCATGGAATTTTCAAATCAGTCTTGCTGTGAGTCACAACATTCTCTTTTTGAAATATTTTCTGATATGTGAGTCATGGACTGGAAAATATGTTTTATTAAGCTAATTAAAAATGGGTTGTTTCTTAAAGTATTACATGAATTAAACTTATTTGCTATGAACTTTGCTGTTCCCCAAGTTCCCAGAAGGTGGTTTCATTTGCTTTCCATCCCACTGCAGACCAAGTGCAGAGGTGTTGTGGTTAGAATAGTGCTGACCAGCCAAATTTTTGCTGACTGCTGATGATGGTTGAATTCTGCTAATCTTCTCTTTTGGGAGTTAGTAATTTGAGTCTCCATTCTCTACAAATACAAGCTGACAAGAAACTTTGAGGAGTACAATTAAGTTTGAAGCCACAGGTCCTTTTTCAGAATTGCCTGAAACCAGGTAAAGGATTAAAACCTGTCTCGACAAGCGTTGTGGTGGTGTAAGCGTTGCCTTCGCAGGAAAAACAGGCTAACCCCAACCCTGCCACAGGTGTCCTTCCTGAACCACCTACTGCCAATCAAAACCTTATTCCCTCTGTGATTTTTTTTTTTTTTAATTACTTCCCTCTCCAAGACTTTTAAATTATCTAAGTTTTTGCAAAGTGTGATGGTTTGGGAGTTCCCCGCCCCACCGCTCTTTGTAAAATGACCCAGACTAGACTCAGCCAGCTGGAAGTTATTGACTGAAGCTCTATTTACAGCTTAGCACAATATACAAGCAGAGATATACACAATATACAGGAGTATTTACAGAAATATACAAGTTAAAGGTAATACAGAAACACAACACCCCTTCCAGAAATCAGAGTCCTCAGGAAGTGCTCCCAACTACACTTCCACCTTCTCCCCACCCCTCCCCTCCCTTACGTGCAAGGTGAGTTTGGAGGGGGCCAGGGGGGTTAGAAGGAAAGTGGTTAGTTAAGTTAGTAGAGANGTGGTTAGTTAAGTTAGTAGAGACATCCAGACAAAATCAGCTAGAAAGCCCCAGACTCTC
>WBNM01036454.1:0-20135 GCA_013399055.1 Ramphastos sulfuratus | reverse complement strand
TTGGGCAGATCACGGGCCCTGCACAAGGCAATCGTGTGCACCCTGTTTACTGCAGGTGATGGACAGACCCCAGACCCCAGACTTAGTGGCGCCAGGTCCTTTGTCCCTTTTCCCGCGGTTGCTCTCCCCAAAACAGAAGGAGGGAGAGCAGAAAAATGTCCTGGGTAAGCCAGGGCATTCACAAGCCTAATTTGACCTGTTTAGGCCTACCACGACAGACATAAGGAGGAAGTTCTTTACAATGAAAGTGGTAAAATACTAGAACGTGGTTGAGGCCCCATTCCTGGAGATATTCAAGATCAGACTTGATGTGCCACTGGGCAGCCTGTTTTGGAGACGTCTCTGCACACTGCAGGGGGGTTGCACAAGATGACCTTTGACAGTCCCTACCAACTTGATGCAATTTGTTAATCTGTGAATATAGGGAAAATTAAATCCAGCTAGTATGCACAAATTTTATTCATGTATCTGCTGTCATCTCATTTCTTCAGTGCTTATGACCATAAGGCTATGTCTATGTCCAGCTTGCAGAAGGAGATTGCTGATTTTTTGGTGTCAACTGCCTAAGGACTATTAAACAATTGACACTGTCAAATTCACTTCTTAGTCACATTAATTCCAAATTGATCCTGAGTTAAAAGACTCAAATACAGATGGATTTTAGTAGGCTTTGTCTAAGACACATTAATTCCAAGTGTCTTTCTCATTTCTTTGATGGAAAGGTGTAAACATTCATTCATCCATCTTCCCCGAAGTCCATCATGATTGTGTCAAAGAGATCAGACTCTGACAAAATCTTTGTTTTAGGAATCTCTGGAATTACCTGTCTAAGTTTGTTTCATTATATCTACTGGTAAGTCATAATTAAGCTAAAATCCACAGGGAGATAAACCTTGGTGCAGGGTAGCTTACAGGAGAGTTTATGGAGAAAAAAAATGTTACACTTCTACATTTCTTCGTAGCTGACTTACTACGAAGAGGAGACACTTAACTTTTCTGCTCTGCTTCTGCATAATCAACTTCCTCTTGAAAAAGGAGTAGCAGGGAAAAGATCTCCTTCACTCAATAGTAAGTTGAATACATTTCTTAGAAGGTTATCACAGTATCACAGTATCACCAAGGTTGGAAGAGACCTCAAAGATCATCAAGTCCAACCCATTACCACAGACCTCAAGACTAGACCATGGCACCAAGTGCCATGTCCAAATCCACCTTGAACACCTCCAGGGACGGTGACTCCACCACCTCCCTGGGCAGCCCATTCCAGTGGGGAATGACTCTCTCAGTGAAGAACTTTCTCCTCACCTCCAACCTAAACTTCCCCTGGCACAGCTTGAGACTGTGTCCTCTTGTTCTGGTGCTGGTTGCCTGAGAGAAGAAAGCAACCTAACCTATATGTAGTAAGATCTCTGTTCCCATGAACTGAATGGACATTCTTTATTTACAGTGTTTTCCAATTTGCTTTTTTTATTGCATGTTAAACTAATTATTAGAAAATTCACTCTCAATTGATTTCCTTAATGCTTCTTCATTCATCAGTAGTGAGAAAGGAAATGAAATTGTACAAAACTGTAATAGTTGGGGCTTCTGAAGTAATGCCTTAAGGGTGGGTGTCAAGAACATGGGACCAGTTCCTTTTCAGTGGTGCCCAGTGATAGGATGAGGGACAACAGATACAATCTGAAACACAGGAAGTTCTGCCTCAACATGAGGAGAAACTTCTTTACTGTGAGAATGAGATAACACTGGAGTATTCTACTGAGGGTGGAACAAGCTGCCCAGTCAGGTTGTGGAGTCTCCTCACAAATCATTTGAAACCTGTCTGCGTGCATTCCTGTGTGGCCTGCCTTAGGTGAACCTGCTTTGGCAGGAGGCTTGAATCTCTAGAGGTCCCTTCCACCCCTTACCATTCCTTGATTCTGTGTAATACAATTTATGCAGACTGTTTATTAGAGTGTGAACATACAGTTGCAAAGCTTTCCTTTATTCAGGCAATGCTCATCTTAAATATGACTGTTTTCCTACATATTGGAGCTGTACATACAGCTTTTGTTTAAATAATAAAATCATTCTAACCTTTGTGGCAAAGTGGGATCATGGAAACCCTGAAAACACTCAGTGCAAGGGTAATATGATTTATGAAGGAATCTCCACAGAAATCTTCTTAACAAATATATTCATTCCTAAGCAATTTAGTTACAAGTTGATAAGGACAGCTCTGAGAATTGATTATTTCAGGAAAGCCAAAGCAAATCAAAATAATACTCCTCTCTCTATCTGATGGAGCCACAGACTGAAAGTTACTCTTCATCCAGATGTCTCCAGTAAAAAAATCATATGTTGCTGTCTTTAGCAAGTTTGTTATTTTACCCCCTTCCAATATTTCTTAATCACTTTAATCCTTTCTTTTATTTCTCTACACATATGACTGATATATACAGAAAGAGGGGAAATGTTGTCACATGCTTTAAATTCTAGCAATCCTTGGCAACTTTGATTTGCAGGCTTAGGACAAGATGATATAGGCTCATACAGTTTATGACATCACATAGCATTGCATGTCAGAAAGTTGACCAGTGTCAATTGATTGAGAAAGCAATTGCAATTAAGTGCTTGTGGCCATTTTAGTTAGATTCCTACCTCAGACATAAAAAAACCAAAAAATCAGAACAGAGAAACTTAGAAGTGAAAGCTCTGAGTGGAGAGGTGAACATTCTAGGGATAGGCCATATAATGGCAACAATGGGTAAGTTAGTATAATTTCATTGGAGCATCAAGAGCTTTATGTCTGGAAGCACAGCTTGTACCTTCCCCTTGCTGCTTCTGCTGCTTCACCTGTGCCCGCTGCTATCTTCCCCTGCTGCTGTTTTGGCTGCTGCTGCTTTTGCTGCTTCATCACTGCTCAACACCTTCCCCATCTTCCTTCTGGTTATTATACTCCTGTAGTAGTTATATTCTCCCTATACTGTTATATTTAGTTTAAATTATAAGAAATACAAATTCTCATTTTTTTCCTGACTTTACAAAAAAAATCCATGTTGTGGTGAATTTATTCTACCGGGGGAGGGATCCACCCTAACCTAGTACAGTGCTTCAAAAAGCAATAGGAGACATTGCAGTTTTTTTGTTAATCTCTTATGCAACTTCACCTGTATAACAGCCTAGTACCATCTGTTAAAGAAACAGGGATCCATGTCAAATTAGCAAGAAAATTTACAAACGGTCTCATGTAATCCATGTTCCTTAGGGTGAACTTCTACACAGAAATCCTGATGATTACAGGGAGCCTCTGTCTCAGTTTGTGCCTGTTGCCTCTGGTCCTGTCACTGGGTACTGCTGATAAGAGCTGGTCTCTCAACATAGCATCCACCAAGAACCTCAATCCTTTACGGCAAAGCTACTTTCTAGCTGGGTAAGCCCCAGCATGTACTGCTGCATGGACCTATTGTTGTGGTAGGCCTAAGCGGGCCAAAATAGGCTTATACATGTCCTGGCTTGTCCAGACATGTTCTTCTGCTCTCCCCTTTTTCTGTTTTGGGGAGAAGCAACCACGGGAAAGAGGACAAAGAACCTAGAATCACTGAGTCTAAGGACTCTGGCTTGCCCAGACCTGTCCCCCTGCTCCCCCTCCTTCTGTGCTGGGGGAAGCAACCACAGGAAAGAAGACAAAAGTCCTGGCTTCAGATAATATGGTCAAGCTTGGCAATTTGCCACCTTGATTGGCTAATCTATGTCCANTTTTGTGAGTAAATACTTAAAGCTTCTTGTAATCACTAATTGCCTTCTGCCATAAGCAGAAAGGAGCTTCCTGTGCCCATCTAGTGGATAAGCAGGATAATTAACCACAAGTGATATAGTGACTGCAAGAACCTTCTCTTCCAGTAAAAATGTTTGAATTTGCTAGTTACCTCTTAAAGTGTTCCAGTTATGCCTGTTCGCTGCGTGTATAAATTTCCAAACCATGCATTTCGAATCTTGTAAATAAGTTTTCTTGAGAGAGTTAGTGTTAATAAACAATTTTCATAGTTATTAACAATCTCTGCCCAGATATCAAAATTAATATTGATTATTAATTTTGCATCATTCGTAACACCTACTCTCTCCCAACTGCAGAACTTTATGATTTGCTTTGTTGAACTTCATGAGCTATCGGTGAGCTCATTCATTTTTCTGGGCTGTTAAGGTCCTCTCTGAATGAAACTAGAAAGTTCTTGTCTGTCAGCAACTCCTCCCATTCTTTTTTTTGTCACCAGTAAACATGCTGAAGGTGTACTCTGTACCACTATCCAAATGATTAAGGAATATGTTGAACAGTACTGACCCCTGCAATAGATAGTGCCTCCTACAAATGCATTGTGCCACTGATCACCACTCTCTGGGCCTAGCCAGACAATGGCTTGCTTCACACTCCTTGCTAAGCTAAGATAGATAAGGAAAATAAATGAAGAAGTCTATTTGAACATATCCTTCTAATAGAGTGTTAGAAATATAAGAAAGGTACTTTTTCAACATGACAAGACAATCTTACAGGTTCATATGGGTAGATGTAAAACAAAGATAGAAAACTAAAAATGAGTAATAGGAGTAAAAGCATAGGTGTACATCTTACAATTATTCTGATGGAAGAAAATAATGTAACAGCTGTAGGGAAATCATTAGAAATTATGATAGAAGAAGGGATTAAATGATTCTGTTATCTAAGGTAATTTTTCATTCTTTTTCATTAGTCACTCCTTATCTGTTTTGAGATAAACTTCAGTTCTTCTCAGTACCAACCACTCTACTCCACCCTCTGAAAAAAAAAAAAACAACAAAAAAACAAACTAAAAAAAACCCAAACCATTTATTTTCTCCTAAGAATGGTGCCTTAATCAGGAGATTAGCAGAATATTCTATGGTTTGTTTATCCTTTATCATTTGCTCCTTTCAACAGAAGAAATTAAAGATTATGGTTCAATAACTTTTGAAAATCCAAACCTCAAATTCTCAGAAGTGCAGCTTTTTTACTACAGTATATTTGGGTAAGACATATGGAACAGACCAATCAAATATTTTTTGTGAATATTCTGCTTTGTAGGTGAAGTGGATATACATCACATATAGAAATTATCAAAAGTGTAATTTTGTTTTTTTCTGCTGAGTCTCTCACTGCATCTTCCTCTTCTAAACCAAAATGATTATACCGTAGCTGAAATACAAGTTGCTGGATTGGTAGCAAGTGACACACCTGGTGGATATATTTATGTGTAGTCAAATGAGGCAGGCACAACCACATCATTTTAGTTTGGTCATGTGACAGAAAATATGTTTAGCATTATAAAGTTGTATGTAAAAAAAAAAAAAATTAAAACAAACAAACAAACAAAAAAACCCTACCAAAATATCCAAACTTAGGGAAATGTATGAGTTCCTTTGATATGAGAGATCGTCATTAGAATAAAAAGCTGAAGAGCAGATAAGTGTATGATATGTGATGAGACATAACTGAATTGTAAAAAAATTGTGAAAGCTTTCTGAGGACTTACTGATGAATAAAGTGAAGAGCCAAACGGATGTCTCGGTGTGATGGTTTGGGAGTTACCTGTCCCACCCCCACACAATGAAATCACCCAGACTAGACTCAGATGGCTGGAAGTTAAGGAATGAAGCTATATTTACAGCTTAGCACAATATACAAGCATATATATATATATATATAATATACATGATTATTTACAGAAATACACAAGTTAAAAGTAATACAGAAACACAAAATCCCTCCAAAACAAATAGATTGCCAGGAGGATCTCGACCTAAACCTTCCCCCCCCAGGCTTTTCTCCTTTTCCCTCTCCCTTCAGAAATAACCAGATCAAACCTGTATATCTCACGTGATAAATCTGGAGAGATCTGAGGTGAGATGTCAAAAAAGATGACAAGGAGGTTAGAGGAAATCAAAGGTTAGGTCAGACTAGAGTTAAGGTAGAAAGCAGCCACAGACTGCTGGAGTGAAAAGGACCAGAACAACAACTACTGAAAACTAACTCAGTAGCATATGAGAAGTTAATGTCTTATCTATGTTTTGACTAGCTGCATTTCTCAGCAGAAGAATGAGTGATGTAGGTTACTCTTATTGTTTTTCTTTCTTCTCACAGCTAAGGATTTAATTTCTCTCAGGAAAAAATATTCCAATTAGCCCCAAACCACCACAAACCAGTAACTGGCAAGCTGATGGAGTGCTGGATTCATGAAACAAGGTAACAGGAGAAGGATAAAGGTGTACTATAGTAAGAATCTTGTAACCTAGATCATATTTAAAGGGTGGGAAAGTGGGAGGAGGCTGCTCATTTGACCTAAAAATGGTTCATAATTGATTGCAAGGTGAACAAAACCAAAATCTTATGAAGGAGGTCTCCAGGACACAGCAGCACCTGATGCGCTCATGCAACTTCTACTTTTGATCATATAATTGGGACTGGACTCCCAATTAGTTATGCAGCTCTAAATTGAAATGAATGACTCTCATGTGGTTTTACCACTCCATATTGGCATTGATAATCTGAAGAGAAAGGCTCCTGAAAATTTTGTTGCTGGATTATATTACACTAGAAGATTATATGATGCTTTAATTTTTGCAACAAATAACTTGTCCACAGGGAGGAGATGATATACACAGATGGACAATGATGTTTTCCCCTGCCACAGACATATGATACAAAAAGCATTTCACATGAAGCCACATCCAGTGCTTGCTGTCTAACACTGAATGTCATTTTAGGAGTGAATTAATCATGCTCCAAAGATACCTGTGTACCTTTATATTTAGGTAAGGAAACACTTCTACTTAATCTAGATGCTTAATTTTCAGACAGTTAAGTGGCATGAGTCTACGGTAAGTGCTGGAGGGAATTTTAAGGTACAACAGTGATATTCCTTAAGTAGAGTCTACTTTGATATACCCTCAAGAGAGATGAAACTTGAGGGAAGATTTTGAGTAATTTTAGATGTCTGATTTCATCCTAAGTCCCATAGCATTCCTAATGCTTCTTTTTGGATCTTGTGTTGCTTCTTCATATAATGTAAGAAATGGGAATTCTTACAGCCTTCAGTCTCTTACATTTTGCTAAATGTTACACTTCAGTTACACAGCACAGTGCAACAGATTGCATGTTGCCTGTTTTCTTACTTGAAAATCAGTGAAGATGACTCCTTCCTGCTATCATAATAAATTGAATTTTATTGATACATTAATTTGTAGCAATTGGAATCTGTTTTACAACTGATTTGCTTCTTGTTTGAAAGAACTTCACAGAGTTTTTGGAGTAACTTAGGACTTCAATTTTAAACTCTGTGTCAAAGCACCAAGTTGTGTGATTTCAATCTTTTCCAGAACAACCTAAGAAATGGTCACTTTTACAGTAAGTCCCTACTGTTTGCAACATATCTTCCAGTGCAGCTACATCTGAAAATGGGATGGAGTAATGTTTATTTATGTTAGTGACTTTGCAACATTGATTAACTTTCATTGACATAAATTGCAGATGTCTGTCTGAATTTGTCACCTTAGGTTCTCCTGAATAAAGAATAACTATATATAACAAAAATTATGAGTTAACTACAAAAAAACATATTTCTTATCAATATACTCATTAGACATCATTGTATGTTATTTATGCATTTTATATGCATGTTATAATTAACAGTAGCATTACTGGCCAATTCAAGCTACCATGGCAACCTTGGAACATGAAGTCCCTGAACAACATAGGTACAAAGTATGAGTCTCAAAAACGTGTTTTTTCCTAGAGAGCATAGTGGAAGATGATGCTGCTAACACTGCCATTTGGCCATCTGCATTCTGTCCCTTGTTCTGCAGTTGCTGCCAAGCACATTTCCATGTATAATATCAATGGCTATGGCTCTGCATTTTTTAACTAGCAGTCATTTTCTTCTTCTTATACAATAGTTTAACTGTTCCTGCCTGGTTTCCTGTAGCAGCTGCTCCAGTATCTTCTCTGAATGCCAAGCCTGACTCAAAACAGAGCCACAAAGTGGTTTCTGCTTCTTGTTCCTTCTCAATTTATTTTCTTCACTGTTCCAAAAGCATTTAAGCTCTATTTACACAGGTTTGTACAAGAGAACATGATGTTCCAGTTTGCTCACTTCCCACATGTGAAAAAATAGGGAAGCATTTGTCTTTACAGATTGTTTTCTTTCCTTCATACTAGATGCAAGGAAAATGTAATACACCCACAAGCATATGTACGCACACTGTCACCTTGGAGATTCAGCGCGGTAAGTGGGAGAGCAATCGTGCTGAAATGCAGATAATACACTTGTCCAGGGACACTCTGGCATTTCTAGTATACATATCTGATCTGATTTTTACTGTTAATTACAAAGGCTTCAGAATTCCAGTATCATCATCTTTCTACTGAAACTGGGTAAAGGAAACCATATCGCTCTTCCACATCCTCTAAGAGAGATTCAGATGGAAATAGTGAGAAACTGGAACCTTTTGTGCAACATTGTTCCTATGTTTTGAGCTAGCATAGAGTATATTAGTGCTTCACTGCATTGTCTGGATTTCCACTTGTTTTCCTTCCAGCTATCAAAAGGGAGACTCTTACCAGAAGAATAACAACAAAGTCTCAACACTGAAGAGATAGGAGTCAAACAAAGGGGAGAGAAGCAGAGTTGAGTGGGGTAAAAAGGCAACAGAAGCACAGGAGAAAAACTTGGTAGAGATAACTGCTTACCTGAACCACTCCATGACATAGTCCCCAACTTCAGAAAACTGTCTATGGCAGGGGGTTGGAACTAGATGATCCTTGAGGTCCCTTCCAACCTTACCATTCTATGATTCTATGATTCTATGATCAAGTAGAACTACTCGTTAAGATGTCACTCAGTTTTCATCTATAAAAATAGAGCCATGTCATTTCCTAGCTTTGAGATCAAGTAACCAGAGCAGCCCATTATAAAACTCTCTTACTCTGCATAAGAAGACAGCCACATGGCAGCAACTCTTTTAACAGTAGTCCCCATCCATGTGTTAAATCCTGAACTGCTCTCAGATGGATGTTTGGGAGAATGCTTGTAGGCATAAGCTAAATATATTATAGGGATCTTCTCCAGCAATATAATCAGAAAAACTGTAGCCTTCCCATGCTTAGAAACTGGCTCTTGGTCTGAATTGACAATTAACCAGACAGGAATTATGTAGTTATTTTATTTCTGAAAAGCCTCACCCACAAACTATATACAAATTAGTTAGACTGGGTTTAAATTTGTTTGGGAAGATCTGCATAAGGACGCTTATAGGGAATTTAGTAATTCAGAAAAATCAGAAAATTGGAAAAGCTTTGCCACAAAATAGCTTTGCCCCACTTAGAAATAAAAGGCAACCTGGAGCCCTGGAGAACGTCTGTGCTACTCACGGAGGTGGAATAGGAATTTGGAGCTGGTCCCTTGGCTCCTTTGTGGCAGTGTCTGAAACTGCAAATTGTAATCCAGCAGTGGATCACCGAGGCACAGGATCCAATGTGAGTAAACCCACCAGAGTCCAAAATGACTGCAGACATGGCTGCCATGGGCACAGATTGTGGGGTAGCACAGGCCATAGCCAGGCTGCTCAGCAGTGTGCTCACCAACAGCAGCAGTTTACAGCAGAGGCAGGTCCCTGCAGCAGGAAGTCAGGATGCAGCAGTCCAAAAGCAGGGACTGTGGCGCTTTCTTGTCACTATTCTTCCAGATGCCGCTCAAGGTCTGACTTGAGGTCTGATTCAAGGTCCCCCTCAAGGTCCAATGAGATAATGTGTCCAGTTGCCATATATATATGCTGGGGTGATTTGCACTTCCCTGTTGAAGCCTGTGGGGGTGGGGGGAAGGAAGTTCGCATCTACTTCTTTCCACATTCCAAACCCCTGGAGCCAGAGGTGTGGGAGGAGAGAAACAGTTTTATGCCCCATTCAAACCTCTGGTGAGGCAGAGACTTGGGTGTGTCCTGTCACATGGTCTTCAATTTATTACAATACACAATTTTCTTTTACTTTCTCCATCATGTGGCTGTAGTATATGAATCAGGTCTATTGCACTCCTAGAATTAACTGTAATTTTGCCTCATAGTTTACTGTCTGTCTATGCCAGTATAGAGCTACACAAAAGCAGTACAATGATAGTCAAAGAGGCTCAGTTGTTTGTGAAATAATTTAAATATAGAAGAAAAATAAGTAAGACCTTTGAGATCCTCACATTATACTGATGGACTGTGTGCAGTTCTGGAGCCCCCAGCACAGGAAGGATATGGAACTGTTGGAGCGGGTCCAGAGGAGGGCCAAGAAGATGCTTGGAGGGCTGGAGCAGCTCTGCTATGAGGACAGACTGAAAGAGTTGGGGCTCTGCAGCCTGGAGAAGAAAAGACTTCCAGGAGACCTTAGAGTAGCCTTCCAGTATCTGAAGGGGCCTACAGGAAGACTGCGGAGGGACTATTTATAAGTTCTTGCAATGACAGGACAAGGGGCAATGGGTTTAATCTGGCAGAGGGGAGATTTAGACTGGATGTTAGGAGGAAGTTCTTTCCAGTGAGGGTGGTGAGACACTGGAACCGGTTGTGATTCTAGTGATTCTTCACTAGTTGGAGGAGGCCTTGAATAACCTGTACTAGTGGGAGGTGTCCCTGCCTATGGCAGGGGGGTGGAACTAGATGATCATTGAGGTCCCTTCCAACCTTACCATTCTATGATTCTATGACTATATGCTATTTGGTCTGAGCCAGGTAGATAATCCAAAAAAATAAAACAAAACACAAATAGGCCTGTAGTTCTGTGCCAGAGCCTTAGCTCTTGTTAGTCCAAGTCTCTCCTCTGAACTCTGCAGATGTTTTACCTCAGTAAGGCCAAGAGAATCTCAGTTGATTCTTAAAGCTCTGCATACAAAAGGCTTTCTTTCTGAGTTTTACAGCCCAAAACTTGCAGCCCAAACAATTTATGGAAGGTAAGTGGGGAGGAAATGTAGGTCTAATCCCCAAGAATGCAGAAAATTTTGAAATAAAAAACCAAAAAAACAAAAAAATCTCTGAAGCTTGTACTTTTCAGAAATTTACTGATAATATTTTAGTTACAATAGCCCATTTGTAACATCATGATTGATTATTTCCAGCAAAACTGCGAGGCATCACAGGGGTGAAAACTGAGATGGCATTTGTTTACCAAAATGACCTCATGCTTATACTCAGAAAATGGATATATGCTACTTTTGAAACCCTAATTTCTGAACAACTGCAAGTAGAACAGTTGATTGACATGTAACATTAAAGCTCTTCCACTACAAAAATATGATTTTTATAACTCCTATATATACATCATGCATAGGTAAAGAAAAAGACAGCTTGGTTTTGCATTCACAATACCCACAAACAGTACTAAGTCATTAAGAAGGGCTGGAGCACCTCTCCTATGAGGACAGACTGAAAGAGTTGGGGCTGTTCAGTCTGGAGGATGCTCCAAGGTGACCTTATTGTGGCCTTACAGCATCTGAAGGGGGCCTCCAAAAAAGCTGGGGAGGGACTTTTTAGGCTATCAGGTAGTGACAGGACTAGGGGGAATAGAGCAAAGCTGGAGGTGGGGAGATTCAGACTGGACATGAGGAGAAAGTTCTTCACTATGAGAGTGGTGAGACCTTGGAATGGGTTGCCCAGGGAGGTGGTTGAGGCCCCATTCCTGGAGGTGTTTAAGGCCAGGCTGGATGAGGCTCTGGGCAGCCTGATCTTGGGTAGGGTGTCCCTGCCCATGGCAGTGGGGTTGGAACTAGATGATCCTTGTTGTCCCTTCCAACCCTGACTGATTCTATGATTCTATGATATTTGAGGTACATACATTTACAGAAATGTAACATATAATCTTATTTTTCAGGTTCATCTTCAAATTTCCATTGTATCAAACTGGACCAAAAAAAAGAAGAAAAAAGTATTCAGAAGTTCACCTAGTATTGGTTTTTAATCATGTTCTCTGTTCCAGTAATTAAACACACTGCTTTTTGGTTGATTAATGGACTGTTCTCATTCTTTAAGAATCTTCTTGATCACAGAATCCCGAATTTCATTTTGGAATATGGTACCTTTAAATTAGTCTCCTAGTGCCTTATGAATAAGACCTTTTTTTTTTTTTTTTTTCCTTTCACAGACTAGTACATTAAAACTTTGCAAATTCACAGAAGACAGAATGAAAAATAGTAAGACAGATGGTATATAGTCCTGCGACTGAGATTCCTTCCCTGTCTCTATGCTGATGGCATCCACTTAGTGTGGTTAGCATACAAAAGATTACATTGCATGAAAATTCTTATCATGCACATATTATAACAGAATCATATTTACATGGAATATAATCAGAAATATTCAGAGCTTTAGTGGTATTGTGTTTGATTTTCTTTCTTAAGAAGAAGCATTTTGTGTATTCAGGGATATTCTAAGGATGCAAGACAGCTGCAGAAAGAAGACAGAGACTATTTTGTTCACATATTTGATCTTGGAAGGAAAATATACTATTTATTTAAATGACTATGTATGTATTTATGATAAAATCAACAGCACAAACCAGTGTATAATATAGAAAATTAGGCTGAACCCTGACTACTTTATTTTATCTAAAAGCACATCCTGAAAGTTATTGTATATAATAAGAAAGAGATCTTGGAACTAATTAGCTCAGGCACTAGAATTAACTTAATTATCTTCTATGACTATATAAGATATTCATACTGCCTTATTAAATTTGGTATTAGAAGATGTCACTCTCGAGGTTTTAAAATATTTTCCATCTTGAAAATGTTATTAAGGACACATTTTGAGGGAAGGGTAATTTTGTTACAAATGTTACATTTAAACTACAGGACCAGTGAACTCAGACAACTAAGTTCTTTGCTGCCCCTCTGGAGTTTGTCACACCTGACAGATAAAAGTTCAGAAGTAGAGTTGCCCTTTTTGTTTTTTTTAAAGAAAGTAAGGTCAACAGAGATTGAGGGGTATAGAAACAAGCAGCACTAAGCATATTAGAAGCCTTGCAGTCCAAAGCTGGAGTAACTGTCCATCCTTCCTTCACTGTATTAAGATGGCATTTGGTTATATCTCAAGAAACACTTTGGTGCTGTCATTTTTCAAACAGACCTTTTCCCCTAATATGGTCTGCTTTATTCTTCTGTTATATTATGACTGGAAAGTAAGTTTTGTCTTTGTGCAATTTACAGATCCACAAATTGCATTGGGTTGGAAGGCATCCTCAAAGGTCGTCTTGTCCATCCCTCTTGCTATCAGCAGGGACACCTCCAATTAGATGAGGCTGCCCAGGGCTACTGTCCTGGTAGGCATAAATCCTGCCAGGCTGGTTTAAACCCTTGCTCAGTCCTCCTTCTGTTCAGGGTCCGGAAGTTGAATTAGATTGAGCTAAACTAGGCAAAGCCCTGAGGCGAGGAGCTCAGCACTGTGTCAGGCGTCTGGTGCAGCCCCTCAGCGTGCCTGCGTGGTTGCACAAGGCATGAAGCTTTGAATGCATNGGGAAGCCTGTTCCTGTATTTCACTACTCTTACTACAAAGAACTTCTTCCTCATGTCCAACCTAAGTCCACCCTGCTGCAATTTAAAATCATTACCCATCATCCTATCACTACAAGCCCTTCTAAACAGTCCTTCGCAGGCCTTCCTGTAGATTCCCCCTTCAGATATTGAATATAGCTATAAGGTCTCCCTGGAGCCTTGTCCTCTCCAGGATGAACAGTCCCAATTCTTTCAGCCTGTCTTCATAGCAGAGGTGCTGCAGCCCTCTGATCATCTTTGCGGCCCTCATCTGGACCTGCTCCAGCAGATCCATGTCTCTCTTGTGTTGGGGGACCCAGAGTTGGACACAGTACTCGAAGTGAGGTCTCACCAAAGCAAAGTAGGGAGGCAGAATCACCTTTCTTGACCTGCTGGCCATACTGCTTTTGGTGCAGCCTAGGATGTGACTTGCCTTCTAGGCTGCAAATACATATTGTTGATTCATGTCCAACTTCTTATCCACAAGTACCTCCAAATCCCTTTCTGTAGGACTGCTCTGTCAGTTGAACTGGCCCTGCTTAATTGGAACTTCCACATATATAGAACAGGGTAAGGAATAAGCTGGGGAAAACGGTCTGGGTTACTCCTGCTTCAAGCGAAGGTAAACTAATTCATGGGGTTGCTTTTGCTCAAGAACCTGTTTGTGCTTGGTGGATCACAGAATCACAGAATGTCAGGGGCTGGAAGGGACTTTGAAAGATCATCTAGTCCAACTCCCCTGCAGAGCAGGATCATCTAGAACAGATCACACAGGAACATGTCCAGGCGTGTTTTGAATATTAATGTAATACTGCTTTAGTTGATTTCTCCAATTCTTTACACTTTCTTGTGCAGACATTTTCAAGTGCAAAGAAGATCAAAGTAACTAAGCCTGTGTTGTCTCATGTTTGACCCTTCATGTTTCTATACATTGTATCCTAATCACTCCAAAGCTCCCTCTCATTCAGGTTTCTAGAACTGTGTTTAACCTTTAATAAAATATTTTTTTCTCAAGGCAACAGCATTTTGCGAGTCTCTCAAGCATGCTTCTGACAGATAATATTGAATAGCATATTGTACAAAACAACAACCACAAAAAAAAAAAATCAAACAACCCAAACCAAACTAAAATAAATCTAATAAGCTTTTATCTTTCTTAAACTGTAGGCAATACTTTTATATTTCAATTCCTGTGAGGAAAACTATTTTCATTTCTGTTTAGCATTTTTAAAAATCACTTCTAGCAATACTTGTTTCTACATTTCTTTAAAGACTTCTCCTGGTAGTGCATAAATCCTGTCAGGTCAGTTTAACCTTTGCTCTCCTCCTCCTGTTGCTGGTCCAGGAGTTGAGTGAAATGAGCAAATAATGGAGCAGCAAAGCCTTGAGGGCTAGGAGCTTAGCACCATGTGTCAGGTGTCTGGTGTTGTCCCTCAATGTGTCTGCGTGGTCACACAAGGCATGAAGCTTTGAATTCATTGGGCAGAACAATGATGCTAGTGCCTATTGGCCAGTTTAATTTTCAAAATGATCTATTTAATGAGAGGTGATTTAGAACCTGTGCCTTTCTGCACTGACCCTCCACCAGGTGCAGTACCCCATTCATGGCTCATTAACGGGGAATTGCGTTGGCCACGTGTTTGCAGTTTGCACTAGCAGCTTAGCAGCAACTCAGTTCTTCTCTCCTTCCCTCTGCCTGGAATACTTTGTATTTTACTATGGGATCATTATCATGAGTTTTGGAAGCCTCCTTGTACAGGAAACTTACTCAGGGACCAAGGTGTCACGAGNTATATTTATATATATATATATATATATACACACACATACGTCTTTATCTGTTTTCTGTTTGGTTGGGTTTTTTTTTTATATGGTCTCAAATAAGTCACTATGTCCAAGTATTTTACCTGTAGATTCTTTTATTTCCTTTTTAAAAATTGTCTCTGTTAATTTCTCTAAAACATTGTTCCTCAGTTAAGTCCTGCCTTTTTTCCATTTAAAATATTAAATTCTCTATTTTGTCCTCATACTAATTTCTGTCATCTCCTTAGAGTGTGTGGCTGTGTTGTAGCTTGTTCTTTTCTCTTACTCTATTTTAAATTTTCAGGCCTTATGTTCAGTTGAATGTTACAACTCAGGCTTCATGAAATTCAGTTCACATGTGTATAGTTTGGTTTCTTTTTCATTCTCATATGCTTTCCTGCTAAATGTTTTAAAATTCTCAAGTGTAAATTTAAAAACAGATGAAAATCACAAAGTTTTTCACTATTGTGGTGGCTTGCACCACAAATAATTTGGGATTTACCAACAAAGGAGTAAATAACCACCCTTGCATAGAATTTGGAAGTTAAATGAAATTATTATTTACAAAAGTGGGCTGATCTTAGATGCTACATGTTCTATTAGACATCTACATAGAGCTGGTATATACAACAGCTATATGGTACCTGAAGGAGAATTTTCCCATTCTAAGGCATCTAAATGTCAAGATGCTCTAGGATATCTTAAATGGTATCTAGTGTCCAAGTTTAGAAAACTGGAACAAACTTTAGAATGCAGTTCAATATCTGACTGCAGGCAGTTTGTCATACATATATCCAAACTCATCAGAAAGATGTAAATTTAATCTTTACACAAAATAAAGGCCTGGTCGCTACTGTTAAAAGCTACAGCACATTTTAAACTTCCAGGGATGTTTCATGCCTCCCTGGAGGTGTTCAAGGCCAGGTTGGATGAGGCCTTGAGTGACCTGTACTAGTGGGACGTGTCCCTGCCTATGGCAGGGGGTTGGAACTAGATGATCTTTGAGGTCCCTTCCAACCTTACCATTCTATGATTCTATGCTTCTTTATTTTGTGAGTTGTTTGGGGTTTTTTTTTTTGTAGTACATTTCAGGTTAAGAATGTGTTTAGATGAAAAATAGTGATCACAAAAGGAAGAGGGGAATTTTTAAAACAGAACAAATGGTCACCAGAGATTTCAGTAACGGTGTGTGAAAAAAGCAGTAATCATTATTTTGTTGTTGACCAATGTTAATAATTTAATTGAATGGCTCCCTTTTAATTGCACCTCACTCAATATGAATATTTTGACTGGAAGTCCTGAAAAAAATTGTGCACAAGATTTTCAATATGATAGGGCAGTTCATTAAAAATAAACCCCAGAACCCAAACAAACTAAACAACCACAACATCAACAAAACTAAAATTAATTGTAACTTCCAAATAGCACAAGGTTGCCTGTTGCTTATCCTGATTATCATTCTAGTGATGTGTGGGAGGTAATCATCTAGTATCTGGAATAGGAGGCACATATGTCCATAATTACTCACTATGATCTTCCTACACACTCTTCCTATCCAACTTTAGATGTCTAACAGTTAGGAAAGTGCTCTTCTAAATGAGAAGTATAAAATAATCATAAATGTGAAAGTTCAGAGAGCAATATGGGCAACATAAATTCTTAATCCTTTACAGTGAGACTTGTTCTGCAAGTACTTCTAAATATTTCTACTACCTTATAGGAACATGTGTGCTTAGCTTGTGTTGCTGCTTGTCTTACTTTTAGGCAGCTAAATTTTGGTGAATTTGTGAGCCAAGAACCTAAATATCTGTTTTAACACATCCAGAAGACCCTTAGTCTTGAGGGTTAACAGAAAAAAAAAGTCTAGTTCAACCAACATCCTACCAGGGGCAAAAGTATAATTTCTCTTTCTGCAATATGCTCAGAGGACTCTTATTAAATTGGGAGAAGAAATGTGTTGCTAATACAACATTGGATTATTTTGGATTATTGGATTATAGCCATTAAATTATTATTGAGTGAGAAGAGAGGTGAGAAAGCTAAGGAAGCAAGGTTCTTGAGCCTTCTGGTTTGTAAAGCAGAAAATTTTGTGTCTAGTTCTTCATCTAGTAAATGTTTACATAAATACAAATATTAGCAAATTCTGCCTCTCAGTTACATTGTTGTGTCGTGTAGATCAGCAAAAACAAAGATTGAATGTTCTACTATATGGTGGCATCACTCTATAGATAAATACAAACATGATGCAAATATGATGCAAATATATTTAAGATGGCTGAATATCTACCTACTGATGGGAAGTGGTGGATTAATTCCTTGTTTTGCTTTGTTTGCATGTACAGATTTTGCCTTACTGTCATAGCAGGCCAAAAATAGGCCTAATATGCATCCTGGTTTGTTCAGGGATGATTCTCTGCTCCCCCTCCTCCTTCCAGAGTGGGAAGAGATGCGAGAAAAAGGACAAACAACCTGGAGCCACTGAGTCTAAGGACCAGGGCTTGCCTCATGCATAGGCCTATGTTTTCCCAAATCTAGGTAAAGCAAGCCCCTGGCTTCACCTGATATGGTTAGTTTTGGCAAAGTGTCATTCTGATTGGTTAAGGGATGTGCTTATCTAATTTGCCAATTGGCCTAATCACTACTCAGGCAATTCGTAAGTATGAGAAAAATTGTAAACATCTTGCTATGCTGTGCATTGCCTCACCTAGCTTTGCCTTGTCAACCCTTGCCTTACCTTGCTTTGTCTTGCCAATCCTTGCCTTTTTGCCTTGGGGACCAGGAAGCCTTGCTGCTTCAAGGCCAGCTTTGTTGCTTCAAGCTTGCTATCTGGAAACTTTGCAGTGTCTCAGTTTACCAGGGAGAAGCGTAAGTACCCTTCATGCTGTAGGCAATAAGTCATTGCAGAAAGCTGCCTGAAACTGGCCAGCCTTAGCGTGAACAACCCTTTTGGCAGGTAACGACAGCCTAGACCATGCAGAAAGGGTAAGACCAGGAGAGCCAAGTGCCCCTGAGCAAGCTGCATTACTGCCACTAGCAGTTACAGCTACTGAAAGCGAGTAAGTTGCTCCCAGTCTGAGTGCATGCTTGTACAGACCTCACTGCAGCCTGTGACGTGAGAGAAGGCAGGTTAGTGGGACATCGTGCCTACCTGCACGCCCGCAAACCTCTATCCCAAGCCCAGAGCCCTGGAAGGACACCATCTGCCTGAGACTGGACCAAGACCTCATCAGAGGACCATGTGAGGCTCCCAGACAGCCTACATGCCCTGGGAAAACTCCAAAAGCTTCCAACGGTTACCCAACCACTGACAGCATTCCTTTTAGTGTTTTGGGTACTGTCTGGACTATAATGAAGCCCCAGAAATCTGAAGATACTAACTTGTGAGTAAATAATCTAGAAAGTCTCTTTGTAATTAAAGCTCTTTGCTTTGGTTCTGTTTACTCTGTAATTGTGCCTTCTGCTTTAGCAGAAAGGAGCCTCTCGAGTTCCCCTAGAGGGCAAGTGGCATATTGCACTGCTGGAATCTCCAAAAGAGTACTGTTTGCATTTTGCTAATTTTGCTAAATTGTTTTAAATTGTTTGGTACTGCTCTATGCACTATACACATTCTGTAATACATTTGCACGACCAAGCATAAAAGCCTCTGTAAATAAGTTAAGAAAATATTTTTGTATTAATTAATAATTGTATTAATATTTCATCATAATAACCAGCATAACGCTTGCCTGCTAAACTGTCTTTATCTCAACCCATGAGTTTTTTTCCTTTAACTCTTCTGATTTTTCTCCCTATCTCACCAGGAGTGGAGTAAGTGGGCAGCTCTGTTTGGCTTAGTTGCCAGCTGAGACTAAAGCACAACACATTAGGAAGAACAGAGTTGAATATGCAGCACCTTTAGTGAAAGATTTTGAGCTTGTGGCTATAATGTCATTCCAATGTCTTTGATTGTTTTCAACTAAGCTTCTGGAAAGCAGACCACAGGATCACACAGTTCTACTTTGTTGCCTTTGCATGTTCTGCCTTGAATTTAAAATGTCAATGACTAGAAGCAACTGGAATCATTTATACAGAAACAATTAAATGGGAATAGGTGACATATTCATGACATTTGCTTTGTGACTCAATTAGCTGTCAAACCTAGAGTGCTGCTTAAACTCATTTTTATTATAGAAATTGGTTAACAAAAATAATAAATAAGTGAAAATGTCAACATCATAGATTCGTGCACCAGTAATATAACACTGTTCTGGGGGTTGTATGTTATATTACTAATATTTTGCACACAGGTCAAGTAGAGTTTTATTCTTTTTATATGTATCTGTAAAAGTTCTAAGATTGAACCTGTCGTTTCATAAATGAAAATTGTGTAAATATGTCAATGTATCAATAACACCAACTTGATTTTTGGTGATTGTGAATACATACAATGTCAAGAAACTTACAACTGTGCTATCATTTCTTATAAGCACAAGCAACTGAGATGAGCAGTTCTGGTGTCAGCACAATGCCAGTGGTATTAAATCCAAGTGCTAGGTCCTTCACTTGGGTCACAACAACTCCATGCAATGACCAGCTTTGGAGAAGAGAGACTGGAAAAATGCCTGGCAGGAAAGACCTGAGGGTGCTGGCTGACAGCCAGTTGAATGTAAGCCAGAAGTGTGTCCAGGTGGCCAAGAAGGTTAAGAGCATTCTGCCCCATATCAGAAACAGTGTGGCCAGCAGGAGTAGGGAAGTGATTTTACCACGTTTGCACTCGTACTCGTCGTGTGCAGTTCTGGAGTCCCC
>WBNM01036452.1:279152-349227 GCA_013399055.1 Ramphastos sulfuratus | reverse complement strand
CCCGCTTCCCAGTGCATTCAGACTGTAAAATACACCCACTGCTCTCCAGAGTTGCTGTTCCCAGTCTGATCAGTGGCACTAAACATTAAACTCTTGTCTTTGGAGAATAATAGGCCTCACATGGTACACCCTCAAGCATGTTGAGATACTGTGCAGGCTGGAAAATAAAAATGTTCTAATTGTGTCTTTTAAATAAGCATAGGAGTGAATTAATTAGACTATATTTTGTCTTTAGTTGCTTAGTTACACAATAGTATTCCTAAGCACAAGTAAGATAAATTGGCTCTTTTTGTGCTGCTTGTCCCTTAATCATAATTACTGTATTGCTCAGGAGAGTAACGCATACATAGATTTTGCATTTTTAATAATATTCAAACAATATGTGGATGATATAGAAAGTATGTTCTGATTCAAGCTCTTATATGCTTTTATTTGGGAAGTTCTGCTGTGGGAGCAATATTTGCATTAGTTGCTCAGAGATGTAGTTCTGGGAAATACATAATTGAAATATTCTTGCAATGCTTGTTCTGGCCCTTTCATTCGCATTCAAAATAACAATGCCTTAAGTCTCTGAACAGTCATCCACTCTTGATTTAAGAGCTTTTTTTCTTTGTGTGTGTGTTTGTGCATGTGCAGTGTGGGTTCACACCCAGCTTTAACCCTGCAGAGCCTAGACGCTCGCATGATTCATAGTGTCATATCAAGTTGAGCTTTTTATTTTGTAGCTAAAATGCAGTCAGAAGGTCAGATGAACATCGGCATTTTATGGCATTAATCCAGTGACCTTAATGCTTGGCAGACGTCCATGTTTCTGTGCGAAGGTGCCAGGGTTATAGATAATAAAAAGAGTTTGTTTTCATTTTCTGGATATTTTAATCTTTCTCTGCAAAGCATAGCCTCGGGTTTGGGGGGCTTGGGGCTGCTCCTGGGGGCCAAAACTTTAATGTCTTCCTGGGTTGCTGAGCATTAGCTGTTAATGATGGGCAGATTGATACAGATACTGAACAATGGAAGGTTCTGGCAAGAACCCCCCTAGACATGCTCAGTGGATGTATGCGAAAATTGGCTCCATTGTTCTGCTGTATGAAAAGCAAGTAAATTATTTACAGATATTTGCTAATTAAAGCACATATTGTTTTACCAGTACAATAGAATACAATATAACAAAAGACAAAAGAATAAGCTTGCATAATTTAAACCTGCTAATGCAATGTAGTCCTTGTTAAGAAAAATATAATTATGTAATCTAGGAGGAAAGCTTTTCGTACTGTAACTGTAGTAGGCAAAATTAGGAATGAATTGCTTGTCAACTTGCCTAAACTAAAACAGCTCTTCGAGATCTGTGAGCTATCTGATGGGAAAACATTTTGACTGAAGCCTATTTTCTCTTTGGTCAGAACTTCTATCTGCAATGACAGATATAAATTCAATTTGAACCTCTGCTCAGGACTGGGAGGAGGGAATAAAAAACACCCCAGAAATAAAGGAGGAGCATCACAATAGAAATGCCAAGTCTTGCTGCTCACAGTTATCCCTCTCCGCCCCAGTTCTGACCCAGATGTACCAGAATTCCACAAAGCGTCCTACAAAGACACTTTACTTGTCTTGCCCCAGGACATTTTGCTTGTCTCACTTTGGAAAATACTGAGTCATGTGGAAAAAGCTGCTTGCTAATACAAGGGAAAGTGAATACCGTAGGACTGAATGTGCTTTACCTGTCTTCTTTATCTTGGTCTCTTCTTTTTGGGTTTTGGACCCTGTCAGGTAGATGGATATGTTGGGATGTAGACTTTCAGACAGCTGTGTGCGGCTGTGCTTAGGCTAGGGAAATACCTCCTGTCACCTGAATTTAACAAGATCATTATAGCCCTTTAAAGTAACTAGCAAAGGATTACCAAATGAAAGGTTCTGCTTTGGCCTCTTTAAAATTCTCCTGTGTGCC
Source organism: Ramphastos sulfuratus (assembly GCA_013399055.1). Classification (NCBI taxonomy): domain Eukaryota; kingdom Metazoa; phylum Chordata; class Aves; order Piciformes; family Ramphastidae; genus Ramphastos; species Ramphastos sulfuratus. The sequence goes on along the minus strand of WBNM01036452.1, from coordinate 347,285 downwards.
AGGTGAATTCCTGAGCTGCTTGTGTTTCCAGTCTCAGGGCTCTCCCCAAAGGTTCATGGGTGAAGAGTGGTGTTCTCTGCAGGTCCCTGTGGACTGGCATCTCTGTGGAATGCTGCAGATTCAAACCCTAGCAGACAGTTCTGCTCCATGCATCCTCTGGGACACCGCTGTCTGCTTTAGGCTAGGGGGTTCCCGAGGAGATGGCACAAAATGGGGCAGTCAGGGCAGGGAAAGGAGAAAGAAAAGCTGCTCCTACTTGTGCCAAGTGCTGAAGCGTTTTGTGAGGCTTTCCTGTCCCTTGGTGATCCCACCTGCAGAACAGGAGCAGCGGTTCCCACTCAGCAAAGCTGTGTCCCATCTCTCCAGGTCTGCAGCCTTGTTACAATGGTTGTACTGGAAGAGCAACACATAGTAAGGGAGTGGATGACAGGAGAGTCCTTCATGTGCTCTGTAGGGAGGCTGAAGAAAGCACTTCCCAGAGCCAGACTTTTCCTATGACACAGCTGCCATGTTTTAGCTAATCTGTGATCCTGCAGTTTTAAAAACCCTGTACTTCCAGTCTACAGCAGGTGGAAGTGAGACAGAATCTTTCTACAGTAGAGGAAGCCTCTGAGAGCAAAGCAGTCCTGTACAAACTTTCATGACCCCTTTAGGGCTGAATATGGTCCTTGGAGGAAAGCTTGGATGAAGTGCTGCTTGTAGGAAGTGAGTCTGAAGACTTGGGTTCAGGTTCCTGAGTGACTTCTGGCAAATGAGTTAGAGTTGAATTGAGATGACTTGGTTTCTACCACTCTCCTAAAGCCTGGGTAGCATCTGCATGGCAGAGAAGATTTCGTAACTGTAGGTTCTACTAACATGGTGGTTTAGTTTGACAATGCTGTCAAATAAGGGTGACAATACTCCAACACTCAGGTGAATGCATTGCTACAGGAGAGGTGTTTATTGGAAATAAGCCTTTTCTTTCTTTCCTTCCTTTCTTCACCTCCGCAACACGACCTTCTGCTTCTTAAAGGGATCTAGAGCAGAGAACCAAATTCCTGGGGTGAGAACTGCATTTTTACTATGCAAAGTATGGGAAGGTTCTTTTCATCTAAATAATAAGAATTAAAAAAAAAATACACAGGATGTAAAAAAAACCCAGAGTAACAGAGACCTTTATGCCCAAATGAAATACGCAGTTCTGTTATCCTCAGTGAATGCAGTTTGCAAGAGTCGCGCAGTATTTTTTGCTCCTATGGGTGAATGTGTTTTCATCAGCAATGTGCTAGGTTGTAAAATATGCATCCCCAGCTATCTACCGTAAAGGTTTCAGTAAAAAGGCTTGGAGATGTTTTGTAATGTTTTTTAATGCAAATCACACTGATCAGATAAATGGCACACAATGTCTCCTGTAATTATCAGCAAGAGTTTTTACAGTGTGTCTCCTGTTTCTCTCTAGGCCATGCATTTGATGTTAGGAGACAGCCAAGCAGGTGTTCAACTCACTCGTGCCCTCCAGAATTCCTTAAATGACCTCTGGAAGCACTGGAGTGAAAACAGTCTCACTACGTCAAAATTTTGAGCTATCTCAGTCACCATAACTCTTTTAAGGCTGCCTGGACATCTTTAAAATATAAATCTTTCTTAGTTACTGGCAATGAGTGAGGACTTGTGACACGCTGTATGCGGATGTGCGATCAAGATGTACGGCCTCCAAGCGCTGCCCTGTGACTCTCTGCCTTGTAAGAGTTAATATTTCTTCTAAAAAATAATTATCTGCTTAAAACTATTATAACTACCTGACCTCTTTCCCTGAGTGTAAGTATTTCAACCATCTGCTGAGTCAGGCAATATAGCATTCTGTGCTTTCGGGAGGCTATGATGGTTGCTTAGACAACAGTGACATAATATTTAAGCATAATGGCTCTCGAGAAGATACTGTCCCCTTCTCCCTGGATGACTTCTCTGAAAATGCAAATCAAATACACTCTTACAAAAATAAGAGGGATGAGAATGGTTTGTATCACCATCTTTCTTAACCTTCTCCCCACAGGTGAAATGATACTGTCTTTGGGAGTCTTGTAAGTTACGTTAAAATTATAGGTTGACTAGATACCCACTTTTATAGAAACAGAAGAAAAAGTGCCTCTTTTTATAGGCAGTGCTTATTTCGGGATTTAGACAACTCTGTGGCTGGGAAAAGCATTGCTATTGGTCAGTCAGCATCCAAAAAGGCCCATCCGAGATAAATCTCATTCCTGAGCAGAGCTGAAATCTGCTAACTGTATCTTCCTGCAAACCTCATTTTTCTCTAGCAGGAAAAACCCTCCAATTAAAGACTTAACTATGCAGTGGACACCTCATAAACATATCACTTCAGAGCACAGCCAATATGTATGTTTGTTTGTTTGTTTGTTTATTTAATACACACACACACACATATATATATATACACGTGCACTGTATGCGATGTGGGAGATTTTTCATGTTTACACAGAGATATAATTATGAATGACATGAAGGTTACACAGCAGATTTCTTTAATCTTCTAAAGGTTTGTTAGTCATGTGTCACCATGTACCTGTTTTTTATTTATTCAACATCTGTATTCCTTTGTCATCTCATTGAAAGGATTTCTATAGAAGGGCTGTGGCAGTAGGTGCACAGCAATTGATACTGAATGGCTGTGGAGGCTCATCTTGCTGGCAAAGCCCTGCAGGTCCTGAAGCAAGTTTATTGGTGAAAGTGAGTGTTGAATTCAGAGTGAAAATGTCTCTGGAGATGCAGTCCCTTGCTGATGAGATTAGTGTTGACAGAAGCACTCGGAGGAGGAGGATGGTTGTTGGACCCATGACTGCTTCGCTGTATGTGAAGTTGGGGAGGACATGGCTGGTTGACTGTGAATTAGGCTCCAAGTCATCAAGAGCTCAAAAAATGCACAGTGAGAAAAAGCAGATCTACCCAGTCCCACTGCGCGTTAGGCTGGGTGACCCAAGGCAGGCCCTGAAATGTGTGGGGCTACTTCTCCACTTTCTGGCTAGAAGTGAACTCTGCTGTGTTTCCCTGGGCAGTCACGGCTGTCACTAGTGCTGCAAGGGAGGACACAAGGCTGGTGCTGGTGCGGAGGATGGCCAGACATTGCTGGGTGTGGGAGAGGTAGCGCCTTCCTCATGAGGGCCTCATCCAGTGGCCATCATCTCTGTAGGCCAGGCCTGACCTTGCAGTGTGCACATGCAGCCCAGACAGCCNACTAGATGATCCTTGAGGTCCCTTCCAACCTTACCATTCTATGATTCTATGACCTCGTCCCCACCTCCTTCAGAGTGACACCAAAGCCTCACCATGGTGTCTTTAGTGTTAGGAACAGCTCTGGCTTTTGAGGGAGTTGACAGCAGTGGAGCCCTCCTTGGCAATCCCAGCTGATTTGAGGGCCTTAGGGACATGGCTGCTGCAGGGGTGACAGGGACTGCCTGCACAGGGTGATTTAAGCCTATAACTTCTGTCCCAATGCAGGTGACAGCCTGAATTGCTTTTGTATTTTGTATTCATGCACTCCACTTGTGGGCTCAAGCACTCTGTGGTGCCATTCTGGGTACCCCTTTGCAGTAGCTGTTGTATTCAGAGTCCCAGTGCCATTTTTTGAAGGGCTGAGGCAAGTGCGTGATAGTGTCTTTGCAGGGTCTTTTGGCCCCTCATGTCAGCATTGGGATGCTGAACACTGTGTGTTTTCATGGCCACAGCCATGCCATTGCCACATGAAGCATGTGGCTGTGCTGTGCTCTCTCCTGCCCCCTGAAAGCCCCCTTTCCCCTGCTAATGCCTCTCTGGTTCCCCCTCCGTGGCAGCCTGGGCAGAGCCAGTGGGTGCTCTGGCATTACTTCGCCCTTGTTACAGTAGGGTTTCTTTTTTTTTATTCCTTCCTTCCTTTTTTTTTTTTTTTTTTTTCCCACTGTGTACACATCATGTGCGTGTGTGTGAAGGTTGTATTCTCAAAAACAAGTTTATTCATTGATGATGTAATAGTGATTGTACTTTTCTTTTGGTTAATAAATTGTCTGCTCAGCTTACTTTGTATGCCAGCCAAAATTAGTCATACCAGTTCTTGGAAAGGATATGAAGAAACTAGTAATTGAAATCATAATCATTTGATCATGAGAGCTATTTGGAAAATAATATTTTGACCAAAACCATGTCTGATCTCCAAATCAGGTTTTTTTTTTAACTGCTGCTAAATAGATTTCTCTAGCGTCAAATACTAGAAATGGTGTAGTAGCTGGTGCTGGTATTCGATATCCTAAAAGGGGAATTCATCCAGAAATTGCTGAGACTGTCTGCAGGCAGGCTGATATTTATATATATGTTTTTTTTTTCCATCCTAACATTTAATAATCACCATGTAATAGCTATAAAATGCATAGCAACTGCAGCTTTTTTTATTTCAAGTGGATGGTGTAATGAAATTGGGTGAAACCATCCATTGAAATTGTACTTTGCAGTACCCAGTGCCTGTTTACAAAGTATTGACATTTGTCATAAACAGAGATTTAAAACATCACTGTTATTGTTTGTTGTTCGGTGGAAGCTCTTATTCTGTGCAGTGATAAAGGGAGATTTTATTACAAGGTTGCTTAACATATAAGCATGTCATTCATTTCTGGCCAAATATTTGTTATTGCACTAAATGTAATGAAGGTGCTGCTTATAAAACGATTTTGTATTATATAAGGGAGAGTGGAATATCAGAGCTGTTTTTTACTAGAGGTACTTCAAGTTTTGTATTGTGTGTAACTTATCACAATAATGTCTTTTTTTTTTTCCTATTGTGCAGTATTTTATTTCCTGAGGAATGTTCAGTGAAAAAAAAAAAGCCAACAACACACAGAGAGAATCGATCATGCTTTTCTCTTTGTTTAATAACTCAAAGAATTTCTCTCTGCTTTGCAAATACTTGTGTTTATTTGGTAGAAAAAATGGATTCTGGTTTATTTATTTCAGGAAGCTGTTACCTTATTCAGTGCTAGAAATGTGTGTGGTGTGCAAGGTGTGGTGCGCAGCCAGCTCTCATTACAGCGCAAATTATTTCTGCTGTTTTAAGTAAAAAATCTGGAGGAGTATCTTGCTGGATATGTGTGTGTGTGTTTGTTTATTTTTTTAGAGGCTTTCTTGAGCCCGTGCTCACTGGAGTCAGCTGTAAAACATTCTGCTTATTCATCATGACTGAGAAGAGTTGATTGTTTCCTGGAAGGATGAAATTCAGCAATTAAAGCTGTTTAATTCGAGTATATGTTCTGGAGGCTAAACTAAGTTTAAGTGCTTTTCTTAGAATGTGTGTTTAAGAAGGGGAAAAAAATTACAGTTCTGATCTTGAAAAAGGTTTTAAGAAACATGAGAATGTGCAAGTTTCTTTTGGTGGGAAGCACGTAACATTTATGTAGTATTTCTTTGGGGATTACATCACAGTTTTATTTAATTTTTAGGACAAAAGTTAAATTCAATATTTGTGTATAAGCCAAGGGAAAATGTACCATAAACACAGGAATTTTCTGGTGAGTCAGAGTTCCAAGAATCTGAGATTTACTTAGTCCATTTATTTCAGGACTAGCTATAACCATTAGTCATCCAGCCATGAATTTTTACATTTGTAGCTAATTGCACCTAAAAAACAAACTTTCCCTCGAGGCTTTGGGCTATACAGAATGTGATTTGGCAACCTGCATTTCAGATGCCTTTTAGGATCATTGCCCTGGTCCTGGAAGTTGTCTTTAGATCATATATACTTGCATTGAATAAACAACTAATATTTCCACAGGTGGCAGGAGGAATAAATTAAGTACTGGTTATTCTGTAATACAGAATAATAAATCTGCTAACAGCAAAATAGGCTTTCCTGAGGTGGGTGACATTACAGGTTTATCGGTCGTCATGGAGCCCCACATGATGTGTTGTATTCTCATTTGATGGCTTCTTGCAGGATGAAGTTATTGCTGTTTCAGAGAAAGTTACTGTGAAGCTCGAGGACTTGGCAAAATGGGCACAGTCCGATTTCTCCAAGTGGAAGTGTGGTTTCCGGGCTGAGCCGGTCAAGCTGATGGATGTGGGGAAGAATGGGCAGAAGGAGACCTTAATGAGATACAGGCAATCCACGCTCAACAGTGGCTTGAACTTTAAAGACATCCTGAAGGAAAAAGCTGACCTTGGTGAGTATCCCTTACTTTCTTCTCTGGGGAGGGGCCTGTGGGCGAGCATCTTTCAAAGATGGATGAGCCCAATCTCGCCAAGCCGTCGCCAGTCCCAAGGTACGTCTGTGCTTTGCTTCAGGTGGAGGTGTGGTGATGAAGCACCTGAGCTCAGTGGTGTGAGCTCATTTCAGGCTCCTTCAAGATTAGCATGGGGTAGGTCTGTGGTACCTGTCTGCTTCGTAGACACATCCCTGAGCACTAAGGCTCAAACCTTGAAGATGCATGAGCAAGTAATTGTTAAGGGCTCTCCCTGGGGCTCTGCAGGCCAGATAAGGTCAGAGCTGCATGTTGTGGGGAGAGGAGCCTGACACATCTTCCCAAGGCCTCCTTCAACAGGTATGGGAGAGGTAAAGCTTTTCTTGTGTCCCATCTTCTGGAAGCACAGGATTATCGGCTGCTTCCGGGGATTGTCCTATCTCCATGTAATCAGCTTTGTTCAAAAGGGAGATGTTTCTTCGTAGCCTTCTGTAGTCTCCCATTGTAAGCTTTATGCTACCTGCTGGCATAGGCCTCTGCGAGCATGCCACTGTTTTCTCACTGTGCTTTCCAGCCCTGTCTGTTCCTGGGGAGGGAAATGGTAGCTCTGCCACATGGGATGGTTGCAGACAGACTTGCAACTCTGGGGTGGCTTTGGTGCTCAGACAGTCACAAAATCTGTGGTGGGGCCCAAGGCTCTAGGACAGTGGATCTGCTGTTGGTGTACATGCCCATTTGTGGTGTGTAGTAACTGTCAGAGGGATGTTTCTCTGTTTCTCCAAACTTGTGACAAATGTCTCAAGTTTAAAGAGCATCAAGTTTAGGCCATAATGGGTGGAAAGGTAAGAAATTAAAAGCTGAAGCTAATGCATGTGAGGAAATGCTTTTGCACCTACGTGAATAGGAGATGCAGAGCCAAGTTCAGTTTTACAATGATGTTACCATGTTGGCATCAAAGTCAAGTTACACTAAGCTTAAGATCTGTCTTGGAGGATTTATCTTTGGCATCTTGTTTTTCTGATCTTATCAAATGGTGCAGTGATTTTGTCAATCTCACATTTCACCATTAGATATCTGGGTTGCAAGATTAAAGTATGATTGGAAGTTACTCTTATTTTTCATTATTTCTCCAGGAGAAAAAACAACCCATGCAATTCTTTCTCTTTTCCTTTACTCTTCTGTGTGGTTTCTTCTGGCTCATAATTACATGCAGTAATTTTCTCTGCTATTGCCCTGGCATCTTCTTTACACAGTACATTTATTTGCATTTGTTTGTTGTTTTTCAGATAGAACTTTTGTGTGTTAATGTTTTGTTATTTTTGTTTTTAAAAAAGAAAAAAACACCCTTGTGGTAAGTTATGAAATTGCTATTATCTACCCTAGGAACCAAAGAAAATTATCTTTAAGCCTAAAGCTTATAGTTGCATGTTAAGCCTTTGAAAGTAGAGGTGATACTGAAAATACTTGTAGAATGTAAGCTATATGGTATAATTTTGATAACCCACATTCTGATGTTGCTTATTTTCAGCTGGTGGCTCTGGCTATATTGTTGGTTCTTTTTTTTTTCAGTTGAAAACAGCATTTTGACTAACGTTTGGTTATGATCACATTTTTCTTCATTATGACTGGTTGACAGGACTAAAACCAAAGGTTCAAGAAGTGTGCTGGTTTGAGGCTAATTGGAATATTTTAATGAGAGAAATTAGATCATTGTCTGTGAAAACAATAGTGATGTCTATGTCACCCATTGATTTTGCTGAGAGGTATAAATAGTCATAACAATAACAAAGCTTCTCACTTCTTTGGTCAGTGTACCTGGCTGCGTCTTGCCTTAACTCCTCTGCATGAAACCTATGTAACTCAATCTAACTATTTCCTTCTAACCCCTTATCGGCTCTGGCATCTCACCTCTGCTTGGTCTCCAAAATTAATCATGTAGGCTTTCAACAAGGCTTTATTTGGTTATTTCTGAGATAATGAGGGTGGGAAGAAGGAGGGAGTTGGTTGGGAACCCTCCTGGGCAGTCTCGCTGTTCAGGAGGGTTTTTGAATTTCTGTATTACCTCTAAATTGTATATAATTGTAAATATTTGTAAACATTGTGTACATATGCTTATAAATATGTGCTGTCTGGTAAATATAGCTTCATTTTAACTTCTGGCCATCCGAGTTAGCCTGGTGATTCCAAGTTCGGGGGGAGGAAACTCCCTAACCACCACAAGAAGACAAATAGCTTATCAGGCACATTGATACAGACTGCTGATCTAGCCTTGTAAAGGCAACCAAAGAAGTCTCTTAAATCTATTACTAGGATGATTCTTTTACTATTCGAAAGACCAAAGAATTTTCCTGGATTTGAGAAAAACTCAGAAAAACTGTGATCTTCATTGCTTGTGAAGCAGACCCATTTGGTTGTGTCCTGTAGACAACCCTATGAGCTCTGCTGTTTGGCTTAACTATGGGATGGAAGTTTAACAGCTAACGGGTGAAGCTGCACTACTTTCATTCTGAGTGGTTGGTCAAGGTTTGGCATTGCACTCTGGGAATTGTCATCTCCTTAGCTGTAGGCAAAGGCATAGATATGTGAGCTGTTGGTGTTGTATCTTCTCTGCTGTCAAAATGGCAGGTTTCTTGCCTGTTCTGACATGTGCCCACAGACCTTTTCCAATACTCAGCATCCTGCCAACAGAGTGATGCTCAGCTACAGTGATCAAAGATTTATTAGCAATAACTTCTGCAATAGGTTTCCAGCACAGTGGGATGGGATTGTAAACTGTGAGAGAGTACAGTGCACTGTCATGCAAAGATATCTCTGGTGAAAGCATGAGGACAGCTATATTAGCAAGGCTAATCAGTCCAAGTGGAGAGGTGGCCTACTGCACATCCACCGTTTCCCACCACTGCAGCACAGTTCCTGTCTTGATCAGGATGGAGACATTTCACAGAGGGCTTCCCTGCCTGGGCAGAGTGAGGCAGCTGTGATGCTGCAGACCACTTTGTGCAGAAATTCTATCTGAAGGGAGCAAACCACTTCTTGTACTAGTTTGGCAGGTCATGCATGAGTCTGTAGCAATGCCCACATTTAACCCTAGCCTTAGACAAGGAAGTTGCTGAACCAGGTGTTGAAATAGCCTGGATAAACAAAGTGATCTTCTGGACCCCTTTTTTCCTATGAAACAGCATGTTTCCATTACAGAGAAATCCCATAAAAGTGAGTAGATTCTGAAATTTTTCCTACTAGATGTTTTTGAACTGAGCTGTAGAAGGCAATAGGAAATCATATCCCTACCAGAGAGATCAAAAAAACTTTACAGACGAAAGTCAGTTTTGTCACACTATGCAGGAGCAGTGAAGGGTGAAATAACCCGGATGAAATGAGAACATGGCTGATGCGGAGCCACAGACGTGGCACTGCGCAAGCATATTGAACCAAACATGTTGCTGCTGGGAACAGAGCCCCTGGGTGAGCAGCGTGTACCCCGTGCCATACACTCTGTGGCACTTGCTTAGCCCAAACTAAGGTGACATCTGGTTAATCCACAACCCAGAGAAACCAGGCACCTCTAACTGAAAGTTGACCCTAATTCAAATTTGGTAGCTCTGTCTCTTTAGTTCTTTCTCGTCTCATCTTTTTTTTTTTTTTTTTCCCTTCATCTCTTTCTTTCTCTTTTTTCTTTTCTTTTTTTTTCTTCCCTTATTTAATCTTTTCTCATTTTCTTCTCTCTTGCTTTTTTTTTCTGCAGAAACTGGGTTTAGTTCTGTAAAATGCCATTGCTTTTATCACTAGTGAATTATGCAGAACTTCTCCTTAGGACTGTATTAAATAACAGATCTAGCAACAGCATTTTTTTGTGTGAGCTTTAAGATTTCAGCCTGAAAAATGGTTTTTAAGAATTATTTCTTTCTGCCTCTTGAGATATTTATGTTATACATTCTGTCCCTTTCTACAAATATGTCAATATTGAATCCTAGCAGTTTGTGTCTTAAGACTATTTATAGCTTTCTGAATATTTATTTCAAATGTTGAGAAAAATAAAGAATAACAACAATGCAGCATATAAAAATAGAGTTGCTCAGGAATGTATTATTCATAATGAACATGAGAACCTGTTTTTCCAGAAGAATTGGTCTGATTAAATCATTCACTACTAAGGTCGCTAGTTGTTTATTTTTGTCTTTAGAATTATTTAGGGGATTTTTCTTTGTAATACATGGACTCATATACCCATATTTGGTAAACGAGTGGGAAGTCACCAAATGAGGAATTATTTAATTTTACAAAATTTTTAGCAACTAAGCAATGTAAACACTCTCAGTTAAATATGGCAAAGTTGCCTATTTGTATTCCTCAGGCTATAGTTTGAAAAAAAATTCAAATTATTTTATATAACACTGCTTCTTACAGACTTCCTTTAAGTGAAGTATGAAAGCTGCAGTGTAAGCTTTATTGGCCTATAAATATGTCATTATAGTTGGACTACATTTATAAGCTTTGGATTGTTGTTTAAGCCAAGAAAATATGTCTCTACAGGTTGACTTTTTATTGAAACCCTTTGAGGCATACAACAGAATGTATTTTAGGCCAAGGTTATTAAAACAGCATTTTCATTTTTGCAGCAGACTCATTGTCAATTATACTGCCGCAAACTGTCTGTGGATAGGCAGTTATGAATGGTTTCATCTCTAAATGTGTCTTTAGAAAAAGAAATAAAAGATAGAAGAGTCAGAGCTGAAATTGAGAGAAGAGACTGAGGGGAAAATGACTGAATTTAGTGCTCACTGTTGCTGTTGGTCTGGGTGAGGCTGGGCTGTGGTGCTGCCTCGGCTTATCTGAGGAACAAATGGCCCCAGTGCCTTGGCCAGGCTGGGGAGGTGGGAGCAGCCAGGCAGTCTGCATCCCTCCGGCTCACAAGTCTGTCATGACAGAGGTCTGGGTTTGGTCCCCAAACTGTCATTGCTGCTCTTTTTATCTGACCTTTTAGGAGTCTTCATGATGGCAGAATGGATGTTTGAGGTTGCCACATGGTGGGCACTCTGATTCCTGCACTAGCAGCATTAGTAATGGGAGTGAGCAAGCTCTGGTGCATACTGCAGGGCAGCTTGCTGCAGTTACTACTGTTTATTTGTTCAGATCCAGTGAGGGGGAACCCAAAGATAATTTAGCAGTCAGTCCTGTCCTGTCTTGCATTCCCCTCAGTAACGAATTTAGGGATGTAGAATCTGGATCTTGGTTCTCTGTGAAATCCAGGAAAATCAAGTACTGCATCTAGCTGTATTTTAGCAGTTGCCCTTTTCTAGTCCATAGGTGGTTTTCCAGCAGTTGCTTCCTGCTCATGTCTTTTAAAGCCTTCAGCAGGGGTTGCCACGCAGACACTGGATGCTGCAGGACTGGCTCACCCTCTAATTTCCTTCTCTTCTTTACCAGTCTCCTAATTTGCATAGCTTCATCCAGGAGATTGCAGCTCATCGTCAGACCTTGTGTTGATGTATAAATTGACTGATGCACAGCAGACTGCAGTGACTTTGGAAGGAAAAGCAGTGCTAGGATGAACTATCTTGCAGGAAGGTGCTGACCTCTCAGTGCCCAGGGAGCCACGGTGCCCAGCCCCAGCAGGCACTGGGCTCTTGCATGGGACTTTTGATTTTGCTTGTCCATGGCCTTGCAACAGACAAGGCTTCTTCACATGAAGGTTATCAAGTTGTAATGTAGTCAAACTATAGTATTATCGAAACTGATAATCTGCAGCTGTAGTGTGCTCAGACACTTGCGGTGACTTCTGAACTGAGGCCGACTCTCTTTTTCATTGTTTGGCATGTGTGCTGAGTTCAGACTCGCCTGGCTTTAACTTGATGCAATAATTTTCTGACCAACTAATTGTTAGCTATTGAGAGTACAGCTACTTGGGATGCTTTGTGCCTAAGTCATGCCTCTAACTCTTCCCCTCCCTTCCTTCCCTGTTTGTCTGCAGTCTTTGCCTGTTCCTTGTGCCTTTCTGTCCCCATTGCCCTAACCAAATGCCATTTTGATCTTGATAAAGCTCCTGTAACTGTCCCATTATCCCATTTTCTCCTCTCTGCCCTTGTACACCGTATGTTGTTTTTTGTCTTGTGGGTCAGAATGACCTCTCTAACTCATTTTAACCAGCCCAGTTGATACAGCTCTTTTGCTGTAGATGAGCCTATTACATGACTTGTCTGCTGTGCTCCATGGAGCCAGAATGGAGGAGGACGGCTCCCTTGGGGAAAAAGGGCTGTGGCCTGGCATTTGCTTCTCAGTGCAGCTCCTAGCACGTGCTGGCACTGTGCAGCAGAACAAGAGCAGTGGCAGGCTGTGAAGTTGCACTATTGGGCTTGCTCTTCAGAGAGGCTTTGGAGCAGGAAGGCTTCCTTTGGTTGTACATCTCTTGGTTTAATTACTGCTTACCTTTAGCATTAGCATGTTTGAGATTGGAGGTAGCCCAGGGGTGCTGAGTGGACAGACAATTTTGTCTGGCCTTGCATGAGGAGGGCAAGATAGATATTTGTTTTATTATTTGTCAGCCAGCTAGTTTAAGATAGCTAATACTTGTTGGCTTGTTGGCTTCAGTTGCTGGCTGCCTTTCAGATGATGGAAGTTGATGCTGTTGTTTGATGCAGTGTATCCTCAATAATCCTGTAATAATGGCATGTTTTTTTCCTGGAGGTGACCAGGAGAAGTCTCCTGTACTGTTTTGGGGCTCCTGCTGCTCACTTGCCCCTCTCTCTGAAGCCACTGCTGCTCTCCTCTGCATCTCCCTAACCTCCCTGGGAGGGGGTCTTTGGGAGGTTGCCTGCAGCCACCTGGCCCTTCCTGAGGCCACATATTTGCCCGAGCAATGCTGAAATGATGTAAATGCTGTTAATTTTTTCCTTTCTCTGGAGACAGCCTACTTCATTACAGAGGAAGCGTATCAAGATGACAAAAACATCTTAATATGCAGCACTGGCTATGGAAGCTTTTCATTCACCACCAGATTGTGTTGAGCCTCATCTGTTTGTGGCTTTTGAAAGGAGTTCTAACACCACACATCTCAGACTTAAAGCCTGCCTTATCAAAGAGATAAAATTTGGATTCCTGCTCAAACTTTGACCTGCCTTTGAGCTCTTGTAAAAGGGCATGGTATCATTGCCCCTGGGAATTGAGGAGGTGGGTATTTTGTTCTTCAAAATGCGGAAGGTCTACCAAGAAATGTAAACAAAGTCCCACCTAACTTCTCTCTAGGTAGCCCCTAAATAACAGTGGCTGTTCCCCACCCCCACTGGTTCCTGCAGCAGGAACAAGCTAACATGATTATCAGAATTCTGCTGATAGCAGTTGTCACTGTGTCAGCATTTTGAATTATATATTGGTATGACAGAGCACTTTGTCATTGGTGTAGAGCACAGCCATTTGTAATTGCAGTTCTGGTCTATTCAGAAACTTCAGGGAAAGAATAACTTCTGCAAAGTGAGAGGAGGAAGAGTTAAATTTTGCTGCCTTGTGAAGCTAGGGGAAACTACTCCACGTTCTCCTAAAGCCGAAGCTGCAGCAGTTTGAACCATCAATAAGAGTTCTGTTGCAGCCTTTGGTCGGAACTGAAGTAGCCTACATAATTAGAAAATGAGTAGATAAAAAATAAGGACCATTCACAAACAGTGTCAAAGCAGCCAGTGTGGGACAGTGTCCCTTTAAAAATGTTTGACGGCTTTTTTTATTTTTGTCTGTTTTTAGCACCGAGATTGACCTTGCCAGGCTGTGTAATAACCCACATGTGTCTGCTCTCCAGGATTTTTTCCCTTCTAGTCACTGCTGGATCTTGTATTTAATTCTTACTGACCATAAGGTTTTGTTCCAGTAACTGGAAACGTGTGCCTCCTGGTGCAGTGCTGCTGTGCTCTGAATCTGACTTTATCTCAATGTCTACCTTTTCTCTTTTTTTTTCTTTTTTTTTTTTTTTCCCTTTTCCTTTTCTTTTTTAACTTTGAGTTTAGAGGGTGCTGTTTTCCCTCCTCAGCCTTCCCTCTAGTTTCCGTCCCTGCCCATATTGTTTCTGGGTCCCAGGGGGACCCAGTTTGGGATGTCTATTGTTTTGTGGCCCCGTACTTCCCTTGCCAGTGCTGTGGAGGGAGGTGATGGCTGGTCTCCTGTGTGCCATGGTTGCTGGTTGGAGCTGTTGGTGCCTCACAGATCGTTGATGCCTTTATCCAGCATTGTATTCTTACCATGCAGCCAACCAAAAATTGGCTGAATACTGAGCTGTGTAAACTGAGCACCTATATAATATTGTGGTATAGCTGGGTGGGCCCTGCAAATGTCCTCGTTTTCCTGTCTGGCTGCTTTCCTGTGCTGTCAGTCTGCACTGTTGGAGCCCAGAATCTGGAGTGCTGTGGTCATCTTTGACTCTCAGCCCTCTGTTAATCAAGTTGAAGCTGTCTTTGTACCAGCTCATGAATCATTCTAGCTTGTGACCTGGGCTGCCATGCTGAGATGCTCAGGCTCTTCTGTGGGTGCTGTTGACACCGTGGCCAGATCTTTTTGTCAGTTCCCTTCCAGGGGGAAGGAGAACAGACAGGCCCAACTTACTCACCACTCCTTTCCAAGTTGCTTTTCTGCGTTGCTCTTCATTGCTCTGTACCCAGGAATGGAACTTACCTTTTGTTTACACTGCAATGTACCTGGCCTGTCATCTTCTGTCTTCCTAGATGTCTTAGTCTGATTCTGACTGCCATGTGGCAAGAGAGACTAGTGCTTATTCTTTGAGATACAATATTTACCTTCTTATGGATGACCCATCTTGTGCCATGGGAGTTTGTCACAGAAAGCTTCCTTTGTGCATCTGAAACTGAAGGAGGAAATTTGGTGGTTCTTCCCCTTCCGTGTCACAGAATCACTTGCTAGGACAGAGGCACACAGGAGCAATATCTGGTGGGGTGTAATACCAGCAAATGCCTATGTCAGTATTTGTGAGGACCTCGGCAACAGGAGGTGACAGGCTCTCTGCTTGCTGGGATGGAGCTTTGCTTGGACAGGCAAGGAAAGGTGGGAGATGAGTAGGCCAGAAAGAGAAGGAAGGTGTTGGATAAGAGTGTGGGAAGGGGCTTGGCTTCGGCAGCTGAGTGGCAGTAGCAAACCTGGCTTCCCAGTGTGGGCAGCCTAGGGATGTCCCACAGCATTGTGTGTCACCTTTGTGAAAACCAAGATGGGCTGTATGGGAACACAGGAGAAGACTCTGATTCTGGCATCTTCGCCTTTGCCAAACTGAGTTTCAAGAGTCTTGGTACCAGTATTTTGACTGCTTAATCTCTTTTGGTTCATTTAGTTCATGCCTGTCTTTGCTGGCATGGTGATCCTTGTGCGATGAGAGCATTGACAGACAAGGGTGTTTGGGAAGGGAGGGGTTAAGCCTAGTGCACATATAAACTGGAAGTGGGCGACAGAGAAAGCTCTTATTTAAAAAATGTAACAGCATGAGCTGTAACTCACTGGGTAGGTTTGTATTGGAGAACAGTGTGGCATAACCTTTATTTACTTCATTTAGTAAAATCTGTACCATGTAAAATAAATTCCTCCTTAATTTTACTGCAAATAATAATAATTTGCTTGTAAAAATGAATCCTCAGCACTGTAAACCTTGGGTCTTCTTGCTTTGTTTCACTGTGAAGGACAAATAATTACACCATAAAGAAGCTTTTGTTAGTGATAGATAATGTGTATTATTTTAGCAGGAGTATATTTTAGCAGCTTGTGAAAAATCAAGGTGAATTTTTAGTTCTGCGCACCGCTGCATTATTGATGTGTGTAGAAGCTGAAAGTCAAAATAAGCTTCTATAAGAGCACACATTTGATTTTCCTAAACATTTAAATATATGTATCACACCCTCATTTTAAGATGCCAGTTAATGACTTTATGAGCATGTTGACAGCCGGAGCATTACATGTGGTTTGAGAAATGTGTCTGGATATGCTTGGTAAGCAGTATTGTTCTGACAGTGTACTAAAGGCCATCTTCAATTTGACTGTGCTCTACTTTGTTATGCTGCGAAAGAAAAAGATAATTCAGCAGAGCATTGTGCTGTCGGCTGGAGACGCCACACTTCAGAATACAAATATTACTAAGGATAAATGAATCATTAAAAGAACAGTAGCATAAAACATCTGATGAATGAACTCCAGGAGTCTCTGCAGGAATAAATTTAGCATTCATGGACAGTACCATAATATGTGAAATAATAGTATCAGTTCTACATTCAGATGCCAAAAACATTTATGGACCTAGAATAATTGTGAATTACAAGGCTATAAATATATAGAGGGGATTTGGTGATATCATAATAAACCATGAGAAATTCGCTAGGCTGGTTTCTAATGTTACCAGAACCTTGAGGTATATTTACAACCTTGTTCACACTCCTGCAGTTTTAGGGGCCAGTTCTCCTTTCACAACGCATTCGTCATTCCCATTAATGCCAAGGGGAGTTGTGTGTGTGTGTGTGCGTGTGATGAGTGGAATAGATCCCCACGTGTTGTACAATTCAAGGATCCAAAAACAAATTAAAAATCTAATTTAACAAAAAGGTGGGAAACATTCCCTTGGCCTCCTCCAAGTTCCCCCATGTCCTGTTCTGCTCCTGTGAATGAGGCTAGTGAAGGGGAGATAGGTAAAGGATGGCAAGGTAGCTGCTGTGTTCCTGAATGTTTTATCCACAGCTGCATCATTTTTCAAACTTTATATTACTAAGAAACAAAACAACCAAAGCCCAGATGTTCTGGTCCCAGATTTCTTTGAAGTGCAGGGTAATGTGTTTTAAGAATGTGTTGCAAGTACCCAGGGAAATCTGGGATTGCCAGCCTGTCCACCCAAAGGAGGGTTTGCTATTGTCATACCAGATCCGTGCCTGATAAGAACAGTTAATTAGGAACCAGGGCTGAACCTGACATGATACTCAAGAGCATGTTCAGCTTTCAGCATGTCCCACATCACCCGTTTGTAATTAAATCTGGTGTCCCCTGCCTTTCTGAACTGGAGCAGTGACAGTCTCCGCAGGTACTTAGTGTCGGTTCACACATCTCAATATTAGACGGGTTACAGCCCCAGTACTGCAGGACCCCTTCCCTGTCCCCCAGCTGTGTGGTGTTACTGGGCTTATCCTTCTTGTAAGTCATCAGCAAAATATGCATGTTCAGCATGGTGCAGAGCAAGTCTGCTCAGTAATTCCACATTCCTTAGTGTTGCAGGAGGTCTCTTGACTGACCAAGCTTCAGTCTTTCCGCTTACCCTTCTCACAGGTTTGTGCTCCTGGTTAAACATCCAGGCCTTCCAGGGCATCTGTAGTATTCACAGTGGGAAGAGTTTATGGCTTGGTTGATGTCCATCCATGCTGTTCTAGTTTCTTGGTAGACTAACCCGCTTATAAGAGCAGATGAATCACGTCATTGAGATATGTCCAGGACCTTCCATCCCTGTCAGTTGGTGAAGTAGAGAAAAGATAATTATAGGACCAAAAAAATAACATCAGTGATTTGGTCATCAGCATGAGGGTGGTCCTTGGCAGCCTTTTAGGTGACTTGTAGGCTTTAGTATGTGTCATCACACGCTACTCACCCAGTCACTGAGCCTGGATTTTCTTCGATCACTGACAGTTTATTTTGTTGTCTTTCTGTCTTGAATTCGTGCATGGTTTTGCTATGGCAAGGTCATGGGCTTATTATTTGTTTTAGTTAATTACTAGAGACTTTAATTTGATATTCCTAGCAAGATCTGTGTGAGCTCTCATGGCCAACCCAGAGTGTAATGCAATCTTAATCCATGTTTTTCTGTTTAATTATTTTTAAACCACAGTCTCCACTTTTTTTTTTTCTTTTTTTTTTTTTCCCACACTGAGTATTTCCAGATGAAAAGCTTTGTGGGATGAAAATTAAATGATAAGGTACTATAAAAATCTATTTCCAGAATCTCAAGTGTTTCAGCTCTATCTTTATTCTTAGTTTTCTCACTCCTTGAATGACCCTTATTTGTGACAGCATTTGTCACTACGCACATCTTGTTGCATAGAGAAAATAGCTGAAAAAGCTCTTTTGTGCTTGTGTTTTTAATCCTGTGTTTAGATACATTAAAGTGTGGCCCCATAAGTGCTGCGGTACAGTAAAAAAAAAAATAGAACCCAACCCAAATAATTTTGGCAGTTCAAATGCAGAAACTAAAAATAATTTAATCTGCAGTGTGAACATAGTTTCATATTTATACTAGCATCTGGCCTCAGGAATTGAATACTCCATTCTTTAAATAGCTTCACTCTGGCTCTTGAATGCTTTGTGACTAGAACATTACCCTACAGTCATACACCTTGTTTACATATTTCTGTTAAAAGGCAGAAGAACTTACAGTACTTCAAAACATTGGTACAAGCTCCCTCCTCCCATCTCGCCTTGGAAAAAAAAGAGAAGTTAAAAAGAAAAAAAATGAAAGAGTAGTCTGAAAGTGCGTTTTAAATTTAGTTCTCTCAATTTGCTTCTGGGTACATATTTTACTGTCATTTGTATATTAAAAAAAGAAAGAAAGAAAGAAAAAATTATAAAAGAAAATGAGTGCTGTTCCACATGCCCAACAGTAGTCAAACACAAATTTATGTACACTTTGTTTGTATGTTTGTTTTTAATTCTGCAAATGCCTTTGTCTTTTAAAACACTTTGCCTAGAGGCGGTGGATCTTTTTTTGTTCTCCCATATGGTAGAAATAAGGAGTAGGTCCTTGTGAAGGGAAAATGCCAGAATAATGTAATAAAAAGGTAAACACTATAAACGGGTGGCTAATGATTAGCTTCTTGCAATCTTTAGGGACAAAGTATCTTTTTATAGTTTTATGATCCTTGCCCTGCCCAACTTCAGGAGGAACTGCATTTTCAGAATTATACATTTGAAACTTCAGCTAAGCTTCACAAATTTAGTAGATCCTTATTTAGTGTCTGTTGGTGAATGTAAATCCAGCCTAATTCGCTTACTGCTATTTTTTCATTCACATGTCTTGAGGTGAACCTAGGAGCAGAAGAGAAAATACCCCATTTTTAAACCTTAATCTAGAATCCATTCCTATGAGTCACTAAAACAGAATCATAGTGGTTTGGCTAAAAAAGGCTTCATGTCCAAAGGGAATGTTCCTTAAAATGCTGGCATGTTTCCCACAGTGTTTCTTGAATGTGTTTTATATGTTGTCTTTGTGCTATTGTAAAACATCAAAGATTAGATCCTGTAGTTCTGTGTGGGAGAGACTCCTGGTGTTTCAGTAGACTGGTCAGCTGAAACACCAGGGCAGGGGGCTTGCTCCCTTGAGAGGTGTTGAGCCCTGTCAGCTGCCCGCTGCACTCTTCCCTTAGGGCAGCCGTCCAGCTCCGACAGGGAGAACTTGAAGTTCTTTTTCTTGTGGTAGCCACTCAATGTTACACCATGGGTTTAGGCTTGCTGCTGAAATGCTTACTAGCAAACCTTGCAGCAGTGTAAGCAGCAGGAAAATCGGGTCCTCTGTGCCTTTGTGAAAAACTTAGAAAGAGTAAGTTGTTTTGTTTTGCCTACCCAGTTATTATATCCCTCAACAGGAAAGAGCCTCTGCAATAATCGTCCCACTTGGGTTTTGAGTGGTTAGTGCGATTTTCTGTAGACTTTCAGACTAGCCTGGGACACGTGAGAAGGTCAGTGCTGAAGGCCATACTCCTCCATGACCTCCAGCTTTGATCCTTCCATGATAGAGCAAGAGAGAGGTGGTGCAAAGCTGAAATTGGAGTAAGGATGAGGATTGCTGGAGATAGCAATAAGGGCTGCTTCCCTACCTTGCCACTGGGTTATTTTGGTGTGTGTGGCTTAGTTTTTTTGTTAGCTTTTCCTGCAGAGAAGGTTGGTGCTCGGTTTTTACTTTGGTTTTCAGACCAGGGCCCTCTGACTTGTGTATAATGAATGTGAAGGGTGCAGGGTTTAGCCTTTGGCCATTTCAGATACCATGTGAGTCCAAGGCACAAAACATGAGATTTATTGGGTAAAGCCTATTTAATATCTTAAAAGCATAGAGTAGGAGATCAGATGTGAGCATGGCAGCCTTAAAATATGCTCCTTGACAATATACTTAAGAACATTTAGGTCTATATGAAATATCCAGGAAATGAGGCCAGTTTTGTCTCTGCTATTTTGATGTCAGGGTGCACAGGAGAGATGGAGATAGTTGGACAGGAATTCATGGGTTTGATAATACAAGCCTAGCATATTCGCACAAAAGGAATAAGTGCATTTTTCACCCTCTGCAACAGAAACTATCGGTATTTTTCTGCCTTGTTGACTTTGAACTGATCAGACATATCAGCAAATCCATGTAAGTTAATATGAAAAGTCATTCCGTCATCTCTGGCCAGTTGTGTAAAGTGTTTGCACAAAGGAGTACGTCTATGCCATATCTGTTGGCTTAGGGAAGCACAGGGAGCTGATTCTTAACAGCCATAGATGAGGAAATGCTGCTCCTCTGTATTAGACCCTTTTTACCTTGCCACCTTTTAGGCAGAGTCAGTATAAAAGTAAGGAAAGATGTACTTTTACCAGGATACTTCTTGAGTGTGGTTTCTATAACAAGAGCCTTCACAAAACAGTTAAGCAGAACAGCGGTTGCCAGAAGGACTTGTAATGATTTCCGATCATGCCAATGACTGACTGTTGTCTTCTGCCTCACAAATGAAATTTTGTTTATTCATTTTTCCCTAGAATGTGAGACTACTTTGGTGTATGACTATTTTTCTTAAATAAGCACTTTTTTGAGGAAAACAATGCAATTAAAGTTCTCATTTGAAGAGGAAGATAGTGGCAACAGTGCTTGGAAATATTATTGTCCAGGCTCTGAAAGGAAAGTGTCATTTATACCTTGCTGGACATGTGGCAAATTTCTTGCTTGAAAGTCATGTAACATTTCTTGTGCAGCAGGTATTTTTAGTTCGGCATGTAACCAAGGTTTTGCAAATGCTTGGTTGGGTGAGTAGAAACTTGGAAAATATGCTGTGGTTCAGTTTTCTCTTGTTTTTACAGTGGTTTTGTCACTTGTGCTTCTTACGGTCACAGCATCTCCAGCTGTAGCACAAGCTCTAGGGAAACAGAAGTCCTTGTGCCCAGTCCCACAGTGTAGTGAGTGTCACAGGTGGTGTGAGGAATGCTCTGAGCTAGATGTGTCTGACAGAGCACTTTGTCTTAGTTGTTTACACATGACAAAATAGGATGGTGTGAATAGAAAAATGGAACTAGAGTTTCCATTTTGTTGCTCCTTTTCTTTCAGATCTTGTCTGGATTACATGTAGTCCAAGATTGGAGCTTTCTGTGTGCCTCACAGATCTTCGCTCCAGTTACCATAAGGATTTCCTACCAGATTTTGACACCACTAGTGCAAGATGGCCAGGTCTAGCGAGGTGAATGAAGATGCCATGCTCTTAAAGCATGCTGGGTTTTTACTCCCTTTTCACAGGTTCCTTTGCTCTTTTTTTTTTATACCACCTAATTTGCCACTTTGGCCAGAAGACAGGAGTTTCACATACCTATACCTGAACTCAGCTGTAGAGTTTTTTGTTGAGACATCGTGCTGGTGGTAAAACTTCACACAAAATGTGTCTTCAAACTTTCCTTTTAAAACAATCAGTTTACCTGCTTGACTGTATCAAAAGAAATGTAATTGCACATAACAGACTTGGTTTTTCTTCCTGGATCAAAATTTTGAGGTGACAGTCACTACTAGGCACTGTGATGCTCAGGCAATCATACTACGGTGTCTCAAAATGAAGGTTCACATGTATCATTACACGTTGCTGGCTAAGTGTTGTGTAATTCGCAGAGCTTGGAGACCTACTGCAGCAAAACTCAGGTGATGTGCTCTTCCAGTATCAGGAATGTACAGTGTCATTCCTGCGCTTGGCTATGAGGTCGGAAATTTGGGAGAGCATTTTTTCAATCACTTTTTAACTGGTGGAGATAAAACTTCATCCTGTCAAGCGGAAGGTGAGGACGTCACTGTGGCACACACTCCCTTGAATAAGAAAAGATCAATTATTTTGTTCTTCCCCCACTAATAGTTACTTTTCAAGATTTTACTGTCTGGATACTGTTCCTCCCTGTTCTTCAAAGCCCCTCTGATAGTGCAAATGTGAATTGCAAGGGTGCTGTAGCATTCTCAGGCTTGTCTTAGTACTGGTACAGGAGGAGGCAGCCTGTGGGCCAGGAGGAGAATGTTCCGTGTCTCTCAGAAATAACCGTCTCACTTGCATCTGGCATAAATGCACCCTCCAATTTAGTGAGTTGCTTATCATGAACACCGTGCTTACTGTGCAATAAGTAACTATTCTTTTGCATATTCTGTTTGTATAGGAATTAGGGCAGTTGAGTACTGGTGAGAATGATTAGAAGAAAGTGAAATGTTATGGGTCATTAAACAAACAAACAAACAACCTCACCTTCATTTTATTGAAGGCACCTATAAATCTCATCCGTTTTCTTCTTTACAGCTAGTTGACCCAAGGATCTGTGCAAAAGATCAGGGTGTTTGCTCCAGCAACTTAGATTGCTTTAAGCAACTGTGAACTAGTTTTACAGTGCTACCAGCCTATTTTTTTTCCAGAAAGTAGAAGTTTGAAATAGGTCCCAAATCTAGTTTCTCACATGCGAGATCATTTTGCTACGCGTGACCTAGAAACCAACAATGAATGTATAAATTACAGGCAAGAAGAAAATTCTGAATTGACTGTAAGGTGAATGGAACTTGAATAATTCCCTGAACTTTAACTGGGAAAAAAAGAAAAGATCATTGAATTCTAAACCAGACTTCAATACAGACAAAGAAAATGTTATTTTAGTATAGATTAAACTTATGACTAAGATATAGAGGGATTATTGTGTCTGTTTCAGATGTAATTTCATGCCTGAGAATTTACATTGGAGGCAAACTGGTCTGGATCACATTAGCAAGGGCCCTGTTTTGCTGTCAGTTTAATTAAATGGAAACTGCTGGCAAGGAGACCCGAGTAGGTTTATAGAAGCAATACTATTTTGTATGTTGGAACAGGAAACTGTTAGGTCTTCCAGTTTGAAAGGGACACAAAAATGAAACCTGTGATTCATTCTTGTTTACAAACTCCCTGCTAGTATACAATGACCTTAGTGATAACTTCACTGCAATTACATGTTCTATGTAGTGAGCTTTACAATAGCTGCAGACTTCATAGTTATGAAAACCATGACCTTTGACAGGGAGGTTAGAACATGAAGTTTTTTCCAAACAGTCCCTAGATCTTCAAAAGTATTCACATTTCCTTCCCTGTTTCATGTGAGTAGATTGACAAGATGTATGGTGGGTGTTCTGTTTGCTCACCACAAGATTGTTGTCAGGCAGAAACACCCCCCCCCCCCCAACAAAAAATTGCCTGCCCTTCGGGAACATTGATTTATCTGTTAACTGTGCTTGGCATGCTGCCTTTTGGCTTTGATTTCAGAGAGAAACATATTTGGTTACTTTAATAGGCAAAAGCACTGAACCTGACTTGCAGGGGAAAAAATTGTTTTCTTTCCCTTTTTCAGTTCTGTTTATCATATCCTGACATTCTGTATTGTAATTGTGCAACAGTTCCAAGTTGGAGTAAAGAAAAGTGGAACTGGATTTTAGGCTCCATCAGCCTCATTATTTGAGAGCCAGCTTTTCTGGGTGACTCAGTGGGACTGAAAATGAATGTTTATGCTGGTTAATAGCCACGCTGTGACACCAAGTATGACGATATCAAATGCTTTTTTGTTCACAAGAATTGTTCGCGTCATCTATTTATACTTCCTTTCTGATTTATACTTTCTTTTTATCTTCTAGAATTTTTTGCTGAGCTGGAGTTGATTGGCCTGTTTCTTCCAAATTTGTTTGTTCACCCTTTTCCCCTTAATTTAGATATATTGAAAGATTAAGGATTTTTCTTCCTCGACCTAGGAAATTCAGGTCTTACGCATTTTCATTTACTTCTGCAATTTATGATGTTGTAGTGTGTTAGAGTATAAGTTGAGAAGTTGAGAAATTGTGTTTTTTAATCAAGTTACAGTACTTATGTTGTTTATTCTGTATGTATATATAGTGACCTATGCTGAAACTGTAGGTATAAGGGGTGTGTGTACACAGACACAGTTTGCAGATTTTGGTGAGCATCAAGCACTTGCTCAAGAGTATCTCTATGAAAAACTTCACATTCTTCACCTAAGTATCAGAAATAATAAAGTAGAATCATAGAATGGATTAGGTTGGAAGGGTTCTTAGAGATCTTCTACTCCATCCTCCCTGTGATGGGCCTCTCAACTAGACTCGGGTGCTCAAGGTCTCAGCCAGCCTGGCCTTGAACACCTCCAGGCAGGAGACATCCACAACCTCCATGGGCAGCCTTTTCCAGAGTCCCATCAGCCTCACACTGAAGAACTTCTTCCTGAGAAGAAGTTTTACAGTGTTTTGAGATCAAAAGAGAAAGAAAGTAGGAAAAAGAGCTTTAAAAAAAAAAAAAAAAACAAACCAACTAATATCAGCAAGAAAAGCAGAAAAAGAAGGTTCCTGGAGATCTCTGTCCCTGTGAATGCAGTAGTATGTTTTTTTCAGTGAAGCTGTAGAAGGATTTGATATTTTAACTCAAGTCATGCTGTAGCCCAGTGCCTCCAGTAAGCATGAAGCTCTGCATGGCTGGAAGGTAGGTGGAGGTGAGATTTGGAGAATGGTTGAGTAACTAGGTGAGGGGAGAGATGCCTCTGCCACTGCTGGTGCCTTTGCCTCTTACAGTAACACAGTGCAGTCCATCCCAAAGCACTTTGTGGTGTTCCCATATGGTGAGGCAGGCACTGGAGGGCACCTGTGCTCACCTCATCTTGGTCTTCTGCCTCAGCTGGGCAATGAGCTCCCAAAGGCCAGCTCCCAGTGGCAGTTGTGTAGCAGTAATTAAAAATAAACTAGCAAGTAGCAAACATTCTTTAAATTCAGGGACTGTCCGTCATAGCTGCTCCTCAATTCTTACTTACATTACCTGACCTGCACATAGAAAAAGAGTAAGAAAGGATCAGTTAGTTTTGGTCCTGACTGTGGTGAAGTAAGAAGTGCAGAGAGGACAGGGAGAAGTTAATAAATTATTTTGTGTGGATGAACAGCAAAATATTTCACAGGCTGGGACAAAAAATGCTTAGTTGACTCTGCTCCCACACCAAGGAGTGACTTCGGCTATCTCCCTCTAGGACTTTTAGCCCGACCAGCTGTGTCAGTAGCAACAGCCAGTACTCAGCCCCTGAACCTGTAGCCCACCCTGGTGTTCACCTGGCTTGGATCCCTTTGTCTTGTCCAGCCTGGCTCCCTGTTACCCTGGTCTCAATGATTGCAATGTCCAACATACTGTGGAGTAGTGGGATTCCACTTTGCTGCCCTGCTGGTTGCTTTGGAAAGCTGTAAGAAAGCAAAATATTTCATAGGTGGTGCCTTTCAAGACAATCTAGAAAGGAGAAAGACCTTCCCAGTTGTAGCAGTGGTAAGACTCATGGCTGGTAAAAAAATTTCAAGTCTCTAGAAAGTAAAATGAGTTTCTTTACCAGCTAGTTTATTTTAATTTTTCTTTTCCTGTTCTGCTTCGTGACAGAACTTCAAATAATTATGTTGATTTATGATTACAGGTATTTTAAAGCTGTAGTATACTGTAACGAAACCATGCCAGCTTATTGTTTCTGGCCCTATCCAATTATACAATTGAGTTTAGGCACGTAATAATGTTAGAACAGAAATATCCATCATGATGGATTGAATTTCATGAAGTATGACACAAGAATATTTATAGCTCCATTCTAAAGCCACTTTTGGGTCAGAATATGCCTCCTTATTATGGCCTTCAAAACCAAGAGAAAATCTGAAACTTTTCTCAATCCAGCCCCAAACCTACCTCAACCCATTGCCTACACGGGGAGGGGAGTGTAGGTTGATGGTAAGCAGAAAATAATGGAATAAAGTAATTATTTCCGCTAGAAAATGAGGATCCGGCAGTATTTTTACAGTAACACAAAGTCATTATTTGCCTGTGCCACTGCAATGAAACAATAAAGATCATACTAAGTATCATCTCAAGGGATTTCTAGCTATCCTTCTACCATTTTGGCTATAAAACAAATTTAAATTGCTGGTCTAGTTTCTCACTGCTTTTTAGAGAGTGGAGTGAGCAAAGCCTCCCCTCCTCCCAGTTCTGTTTAAGTGTAGACCTTTGGCATTCCAGAAATCTGACCTTGTTTGTAGGGAATGGCTCGTTTTTCTGTAATGTAATATGAAGCACTCTTGTGTTTTGGTTCCATGAACTAGAGAGTTTAATGTTCCAGCTTGCCATGATAAGGATATGATCTGGTTGAGATAGAAACATTAAAGGAAATTAGCTATTGTACTATTCTTTTACATACTGTTTGCCTAGCAGTTTCATTTAGAATCATTTGGAATAATCTTGGAATAGCCTTTTAAAAATATTTTATTTTAATTTTTTAATTTGATTTTATTTTTACTTTTTTGGTTGTTTTTGGCCCCAATAAAAAGTGGAGCTTTAAGATATTTCTCCTAAAATAAATGTGAGGCCGCCTCATTTATAGTCAGCATGCCTTGATTACTTGCAGACATGCTGGAAATTTACATGCGCTTTTCTCCATTATAAAACACTGATCTGTTCAGATCATTAGCTCCCTCATGACTAGAGTTTGGCAGCAAGCCAAGGCAGGCTAAATCTGTAGCTGTAAATCGTGAGTTGAAATAGCAGAAAGTGGATTTGTAACTTAAAAAGTGTAAACAGTTTGGAAAATGAAGTAATTTTAGAGTATGATTGATTGCCTTAAGATTGCACTTTAAATTAGCCTAGGGTCTCCGATGCAGATATAGGCACTAACTGCTCATTATATATTTTCACTTTTCTTTGGAACAATAGCATTGTTGGAAGGCTTCTAAACAATGTATGCTTCTCCTAGAGTGACCTTTGAGGAAATGAATAGTTTTATTGTGTGTCCATTACTTTGCCTGAAACAACATTTTTGAGTTATTAATTTGCCATGGCCTATAAATAAAGGAATCAAAATGCAAAGCAGCTGTATTATGCTGCATATACTTCATCAAACTTGTGCTTGAACATCACCATTTGGGATTGATAATGCACTGCATAAATAATTTTTTTCCCTTCTGCAAAAGAAGTAATGTTTTGCATAGCCTGTAGTTGCTGTAGATTGGTCCTTGAATCCCACAGAAGCAAAACTGAAGATTATTTTTAGCATAAACAATTAAATTTCTGAGGGGACTGACATACTGCATTTGCTTTTCCAAGGCCCCTGGTTGACTTAATTTTGTAGTCGAGAGTCAGAAATGCCCAGACACGGGTGTCTGTAGTAAGAAACATGAGACTGGTATGGTCAGTACTGCTATTCTCTCATCTCCACGTGGATCCTCTGTGTGTTGGTGCTTTCGGCTCCTCTCTGACAACGGGAGTGGTCTGTGCTGCACTCTGCACCTCCTCTGTCCTGGCTGATGCTGGGAGGCCATCCCAGCAGAGGAAGTGTCATTGCCTTGCCCATAGGAACAGTGGGCACAGGCCAGCAGAGCCTTTCCCCTGGCAGAAATGACAGAAGGGTAATCCTGTGGCCCTGCACAGATGAGATGAGGCCCTGCAGCCTATGACCAGCAGTAGTCAGTTTGGGTTTCTGAGAGACAGCTATTCCTGGGGAGCAAGCACTGGGCTGCAGCTGCCTGATGCTGGTGGTCCTTGACAGCCATGGTTGGTGAGGAGAATCCCAGAGACATGGAGACACTGTGATCATGGGGAGCATGAGTAGTCAGTGGGACGGGGGGCTGGGCCTGAAAGGGAAGGTGTCACTGGGAAATACATTCGGGAATGCGGAAAACATACTGGATTTGGAGTCTTTAAAAGTTCAGGGCATAATCTTCGTGACCTGCTATGTCTACAGTGGTCAAGAGGAGTCAGTAGTGGGAGATGCAGCATGCTGTTGGTTTGGAGAAACATGTGCTATTTAATATCTATTGTCTTGCAACTTCTGGCTGTTCGTGAACAGTGGCTGAAACCGTTTGCTACTCTTTGCCGAAGAGAGAGAGTATCCATCATTGATGTGTTCCTGCCTATCAAGGCAGTGAGATATCTAAAGTTAGAAGGTCTCTATCATGGACCAACAACTCAGTGTAATTTGGAGGGCGTGGGCACGTAACTTACATGTTTGTACTAAACATAGATATTTTCTGCATTCAGAACTGCTGCCTGCTGCCCTCACATGTTCTTCAACATTCGTAGCCATAGGAGTAATTAGGAATCTAAAACTAACTGACATTAGTGGTGGTTACAAATCGTAACAAAGAATCGTGACTGAAGAATATATAACAGAAACTCTTCTGATGTTGTATCTGAGTGTGTTTTTCATCTCTCCTTGCCCTAGATTTGGTATCTAGCATTCAGTAGATACAAGGCTCTGTCTTGTCATTCTTCTCAAAGCTCCTTTCCCAGAGAATATTTTTTCCCAGTGTTATCACCCATCCTTGATCTTCTTTTCCTACACGTCTGAAATGAAGATTTTGCACTTGTGAAAGAAGTATGGCTGAGAGGTCTAAGCACAGGTCTGGGAGCCAGGACTTGCTGAGAGCTGAGCTCAATGACTCATTTGGTGGCCTTAAGCAAGTCAGAACATTATTTCATATGTAAAACAGGGGAAATAATACTTATCTATCTACCCACTTTATAGGAATGCCCTGAGGACTAATTAACGTCCATTAAAGTGCTTTGAAATAGACAGTGCTATCTATTATTAGAGTATGCTCCAGACTAGTAGATAGTACCTTAGGATTGTTTTCTGCTGAGGAGCTTTCCTCTCTGCTGGGTGTGGGACTGAAGCCCATCAGGAGCTGAATGCAAGCTGCCTGGTGTTTTCTATAAGATTGGCAGCATTCTGCTGGGCCCTTCCTGGGCAGAGTCACTGGAGACTGACGCTCTTGCTCAAAGCTTGGAAAGAAAATTTGCCTAGAGAAAAGAGTGGGAGGATACTTGCTTGTTCTCCCCAGCTCATAGACATAACTTGTCCTGAAATCCTTTCTCACCCTGCCTTCACCTGAGGCCTTTTCAGATCATTCAGGTAGCATGGCTTTCTCTTCTCCAGGAATGGTTTCCTAGTCCTGCAGAAGAGGAAGGAGAATTCTGTGTTAGTTCTCAGGAGAAGATTGGGGCTGGGCTGGTAGGTTCCCGTTGAAGGAAGCCCTTTCTTATTTAGAAGAAATGCTTACATTCTTACCCTTCGCTAGGTAACAGACTCCCCTGCAAAGTCCTTAGAAAGCAAATTTTAATTTTAGGGATAGGATACTAAATGCTGCAGGTGTGTGTCTGCTGAAGTATTTTCATCATTGTAACAAGGGGGATTGTCATCTGACCGGCACCTCCTTTTGTTCTCTGGTGCATCTCTCACCATATACTTTTCTGCCTCTCTTAGAGATGCCATAATAATCCAGTTCAAAGGACCCAGCCCTGTTCTCACTGAAGCCCACAAGCCTGGTGTTTCTACCAGTGAGACTAGGACTCGATCCAAATTGACTGGAGAGAGGTTTTATTTTTCTCCATTTGCTCCATACACCTCTTAGACCATGAGTAATGTGCAACAAGATGGGAAAGCTTGTGCGAAGTTTTCCAAGGGAATTTTCTGTATTTTAATAATTTTAATGAAATAGCTTAACGCTTCATCAGAAATTTCAGGGTGTGTTGCTGGGGTTTGATGCTTCCCTGTTTAGGTACTCTTGACTTTTCTTCACTACATAAAGACACTTCCCTAAGAAATGAGACTGAGGACTTACGCGAGCAATGGTCCAATCATTGATCTTTAGCCTTGCAGAAACCTTTTTGGCACGGGTGTCAGTAGGCACACGATTTTGAGGAGACTCTCTGCCACCTCCTCTTGTGCCTGCAGAGGAAGGTATCAGAAGCAACTGGTCCACAAGCTCTTACATGCCCGTGACTAACTGCTTTTCCACAGAAATGAGCTGTGCCACAGAAAGACCTAGTGGTGTGACCTTGGTCTCGCAGAAATGCTCTGGCATTGCTAAATTTCAGCACAGTTGATTTGTTCATCTTGTCCTGCATGTCATTCAGTTTTTTGTCCTCATATCCTAGGTGAAGGAATACGTAACTCCCTTTTACTTTACATTTCTTCCTATTACTCCTCTTGAATCTACTTTGTTGTGATGTAGAATCACATTTAATGAGCAAGCACAGAGTTACCCATAACAGCGGCCGAATCTACATTTGGGTTGTTTTTCAGAGCAACAGTTCAGGGGTTATGTGGTGCAATGCAAGAAGTTGAATTAGGAGGCAAGACTCTCCAAGTAGCTAGGGGACCGTGATGCACGGGACTTGGGTTGGTGGATGGTTCGGCAACTCCCAACTGCCTATTCCTCAGCAGCAGGAAGGAAGGGAGCCAGAGTAAGGTTGTATTGGGAGCAGGTTATGTACTACACTGGGATAAGGAACAGCAAATTCTTGGGGAAAAAAATAAGTGCTAGCATTTTTATCATCACTTTTTTTTTTAAAAAATGGCATCATTCTAGATGTAACTCTGTGCCACTATTGGATTTAAGCATTATTACACTGCAGAGGACAACACATGTTTATCTGTAAAATTCTTTAACTGTGTTTTTTGTTTCCCAACTTCTTTTTCTCTTCTTGTCTTTGATTGGCTTCCAAAAAAGTTACTAATATGTTGCAAAACAAATAGAAGGGGGCACTGGAGCTTATTAAAAATGGTTTCTTTTGTTCATATCTGGCGGTTGACAAATTGTCTTGTGCTCTATCTTACCTGCTCCCATGTAAAAGGTTACATGAGAAAATGGCTACAAATAAATTGCCATTGAATGCTGTTGAAGACTAAGCATACAGCTTCTCTATTAAGGACCTCTTTTAAGGCTCTCTATTCAGGCTCCCCCCTGCATGTCTCTCTAACACTTGTCTGTTATATTATGTTTGGCACAGAAGGAAACATTAAATAGAAAAGCAATGTCTGACTGTGGTGTTTCTAGATCTATTATCCCTCTGTCAAATGTCCACATGAGAAGGGTACAATTTTTGTCCATACTGATGATGATCTCTGAAGGTTTTACTAACCATCTTCAGAGTGAATTGCTAGAAACAAATGAAAATGAAAAAGCATATTTTTGCAGCTTGGGAAATCTTACTTAAATCAGTGTAATGAGACGCACTCAGTAAAATGTAATTATTCTCACTTCTCCATGTGTCGAAGAAATCAGCAGTGTGGTTGGAGAGCAGAGGGTTACACTGAGCTTGGGTTGTTTTATACAGAGTCAGATACTGATTGTGTGTAATAGATTGTAAATAGTAGATAATGCAGTTTTTATGTGTACTAAATACCCTGCAAGAATTAACGGGGTTGTTACTTCATTAAGGGTTTCAAAGAGGGCATAAATGTCAAAAGCAGAGTTTGACTGTTTAAATCACTGGACCATTTCCACCCTTCACCCGTCCTGTCACTGCTCTGGGACCGGCAGCCTCTGCCGTTTCTATTTCAAGGAGGGTGCAGTTCCTCTGAATTTTCAGAATGATAGTGAAAGGGCCCCGTGTGAAACACCGAGATAAGGCTTTTGACTCATGCTTTTGGGGTAGTGGAAAATGAAGACGGTTGATTTTGCTGTGTGGAAAAGGTGGTGTAACAGTCCCTTGTAAGTAAGGCTGCTGCTCATTTGTGTTTGAATGCAGTGTGGAGGTAAAGGACAGAAGATAACAGGAGACCCAGTTACTCTGATATTAAGCTGAGTAGCTCAGTTTAACTCTCAGTGGCTTTTTTTTTTTTCTTCTTTTTTTTTTTCCCCCATGCATTGGAATTTTCCCAAGCAAGTATGGATTCGTCATGGACCTTTTCAGCACAGAGGGCAAATAACAGACCACAAATTTAAAATTCATCAGACTAAAGAATATCTTCAGGAAAAAAAGATTCAGTCTTGAGCACTGGCTTGGGGAACCTGTTACATCCATGAGCTTATTCTTCCAGCATTTAATTGTTATTGCTGTAAAATGCGTGCCCCTCTCTTGCCACTGGCTCTAGTTGCTGGTTTCTCAGTGAGAGCAGAATTTTTCATTCTCCAGTATTTCCTTTGTGCAGTGTTGCACTTCAGAAGGAAGGGAGACCAAGACACATAATCATAGTAATAATAATAAAGATGATGAGAAGGTGTTGTAGGAAAAATGACTGGAGGTGGCCCCCGTCATGAAGGCACTTTAGAAAATGTGTAACTTCAGCCACAGCAGCAGTGAAAGTACTTGTGTTTGTAGCGTAACTCCCATGCTCAAGTATTTGCAGGATCAGGTTTTATGTGTAAGTACTGAAGTGTAGTTCAGTGCTATGTTGGATGGTGTTCAGAGATTGCTGAAAACGGTGCATTAAATAGCACTTTGAATTGCAAAGTGCTGGTTCAGTTTTGTCTATGAGAATGATAACACTTATTATCTGATTGTTCCCTGTACAAATCTCACCTCAGGAAAAATTAAATTATGTTTGAATTCAGCTAAAGCTAAAGTATATCATTATTTCCTTTCATTATTAAAAGGGATTTTTACTGTTTGTTTGTTAAAACTAAAGCAGCTGCCATGTTACAGCCATAGATGATTTAAAAGCAAATACAGAAGCAGAGCCATTTACCATACAATTGGCTTGTTTAATGTGGCTTAATTCCTCTTCTTGGCTTCATCATATTACCAAANCCCCCCCCCCCCTTTTTAATTCTTTCTTCTTTTTGTTATCAGCAGAATTGAAGCTGCTTGTCAGTAACCACGACAACCGGGATAAATACTCGTTTTAAAGCTGATGCACATCCAACCTGAATGGTCCACATGACCCAGAACATTCAAGAGGACAGACAGCATGTGCTCCCTTCTACAATCAATCTCCCCTTCCTCCCTGTCTCCATCTGCTTTAGAAAGCTAATAGGGCAGTTTAAAAACCTTTTAAATGAGAGTGGTTTTCTGTAGCCATCCGTAGCTATTTGGACATGGGCTGGCCCACACCTGTGACCTGAGGAATAAGGGGAGAAAGAAATTTTGGGAGGTAGGGAGACAATTTCACACCCCAGCTCTGAATCTGGCTGCATCCCCGGCATTGACTCACTCTTCTTGTGCTCCTCCAGCAATCCTTGCCTGCTGTTCAGCGGAGGGCAGACTGTTGCTCTTTGCAGACCCTCCATGAAGGGGGAAGATAATCTCAACTGGGCAACAGCTAAATGAAATGAAGGAAGGTCTGAGATTGTGTGGGACAGGGAAAACGGTTGTGGAAAGAGAGAAACCTCATCATGTATTCAATCCCTTACCTCTGGCGGAGGCAGGCAGGATGTAATGGACAGAGATGGCCACTTCCCTTTTAAGGGAATTTTAGGAAACTCTCCTCCAGAAATACACCCAACAAGGATTTCTGCCTGGTCTCTATACTCTCTCCATTGCTCTTTAAGTTGCCTGATGCTGTAGAATAAATCCTTTAAGCTCTGTCTGTCTCAGTTTCTCTCTGTGTGTAATGAGGATAATAATTTTTACTCTCCTCTATAAAGCAGTTTGAGGCCTGTGGATGGAAGGTTTATATAAAAGCTGGAAATGACAATTGTCAGTCACTCTCCTTTTGAGTCTAGAAACACCTCATAAACCTGCTTCCTAAGGTGCAGGAGGATCCTGGGAGTGCAGGGTAGGAGCTGCATTATAAGGAGCTGAATATTGGATTAGGCTCTGAAAAAGGATTTTGAATGCCTGGTTGGAAATTTTGTCAATATTAAATTTCTTTCATCTTCTTTAAAAATTGAGCTTATGACTCAAAATCTAAGTGATTTAACAAGATAAATATTATGGAAGATCTGATTATATGGACATGCTGTCAGTCATCGATCAACAGACTTGGTTTGGTCTCTTTTAAGCAAGACTAGAACAACTCAGATCCAAATCATTGACTGTAAAATGTACTTTAAGTACATATGAGATGGTGCATTTTTCTTTTCTTTATAATTACTGTGTTGCTGTTGAGTTGAACAATAGTTTCAGTCTCCAGTAGATTTGTAAGTATTCTCTTTCTTTCAAATGTTAAACTAATCTCAGGAATTCTTTGAACAGCTGATGCTCTGCTGGCACTGTGACAGAAAACGGAGGACTGGGGAAGTGGCACGAAATTCTCAGAATTAGTTCTGTCTCCTTCCTACAAGGGAATAAATATCTGATAAATGCAGAAAGGCTGCAGGTTTTATTCTGTATATTGGCAGAAATGGCTTTTACGTTTTGATCACTTTAAAAGCGAAATCAGGCAGGCAGACGTCCGTGTGAGAATTACAGGGAACTTGTTAACATCATCATTATCTAGTAAACATAAATGTAATCAGTGTGTTCCATATCCTGCAACATGTTGCCTTTGTTCTTGATTGCATTAGCATTCAAATAGAAGGGGGTTCTCAAAGTAGGGATGAGTAGCATGGGTCCTGCCAACAAAGCAGTGTCCCTGTTGTGTCAATAATTTACCCAAATTTATTTAAACCCCAAACCACGGATTTCCTGTCCCATCTCATGGGGCTAAATCATTACTATATTTGCATTTATCTGTGAGAAAAATGTGATTCTTAGATTAATATTTTTAGATCTTATGATTAATTAACCAGCCAAGGCACACCAAGTAGCATTACTGGAGCTATCAAAGAGTGTGGGAATAAAGAGGCAGAGTGTATTGGAAGAGCTGTGTTTGATAAGTCTTCCCTAATCACTGCAGAGAGTGTGATTTGGTTTCTAGAGCATGCAGATATAGTTTTGTGACGATGATGCAGCTACCTGAACTGCTCAGCTGTTGCTTCTAGATGAATGGGTTGCCCAGGGAGGTTGTGGATGCTCCCTTCCTGGATATGTTCAAGGCTAAGTCGGATGAGGCCTCGAGCAACCTGTTCTAGTGGGAGGTGTCCCTGCCTATGGTGGGAGGGTTGAAACTAGATGATCTTTGAGGTCCTTTCCGACATAAACCATTCTGTGATTCTATGATAGCAGCCTGATGCAAAGGGATGTGGATTCCTGCTGGGGTTCTTAGCCTCTTGTCTGAACTGAGGATTTGATGTGAGAAGTGGCCAAGCAAGGAGCCAGACATACTTCTCCTGTGAAGGTTATTTCATTGGGAGAGCTATCCTTTCTCTTGCAGGAATACCCAGAGGTGTAGGTGCTTCTGGGCCAGCTGCAGTTATCTGGGCAATGATTCGGGGTATTTGGCAGGTTGTTACTGAATGGTGATAGGGAAGAGTGTCATCATTGAGTGATTCCTCTTCAAGGTTTTTAGGTCAATAAAGAACCAGTTTCTTCTTCGTCCTTCTGGTTACTCTTTCATTTTTCTGTTGTTTCTGTTGCTTCTGGTTTTGTTGAGATGCTCAAGTGTTTTAGGTAGTTGTGTAGTGAGTTTGTTTCTGTCTGCTGAAAGCTGTGCTATCTCGCTTTGGGCTAGAACAGGAAGCTTTGAGATATGCAGAACCTGTCTGACCTGCAGTCATTGGTTTTGAAGGGTCAGTTATGCACATCTTTGTCTCATCTAGACCTGTGGTCTCATGTCCATACTGCAGAAAGTCCTTGCCAAAGGAGTAGAGCAGGAGAAGAACAACTAGATCTTATCTTATGATAAGAGCCAAAGTCCATTGCCACAGAGGAGATCAACCTTTTTATCAGTCTACCAGCTGCAAGTTTTTTTTAACCATGCATTTGAACCATTGTTTTGTCAAAAGGCAAACTACTTTGTCACTTAGGTAGAATTAATTCACTTAATTTGATCAGCAAGTTAAATCTTTAGACTAACCTAGTTCTTACTGATGAAGGAGTAGTAGTAGTTCCAGAGTGAGTTGATCTGTGTCTTACAAAACAGCTAGTTGGAAGGACGTCTCTGTCTGCAGAGGAGTCTGGACAACTGGCACAGACTAAAAATGTTATTAGATTAAATGAGTCCCATCATTTGTGCTCCACTGATTTGCTGAGGGTCTTGGGAGGGCTGTGACACATGAATGCTGCCCTGCAGTAGTCAAGAGCCATCCCACTTTGGGGATCACAGCTGTGTTCATTCAGCACAGCTAACCCTCACTGTTCCCAGACCCTCTGGACGTTCAGATGCATTCTCTGTTACCTCTGTTTCTACTACATATTGATGATATGGTCAAAGCCATGCATACAAGCAATGCTAAACTAATTATGTGCATCCTCTGGGAGACCACCTTGGTAACTGAGAGTAATGAAAGAAGGTAGAGTAGCAAGGGTGCTGTGCAGGAGAGGAGCTTGATGGACAGAGCCCTGGAACTTCCTTCGTTTTCACTCTATATTCCAAATAACTCCCTTGCTCAATTTGCTACCCACACACCAAAGCATTGTCCTATTTTAGCTGGTTCCCCTGATGCTTCCATTGCTTATCTTATGAAGATCTGTGTTAACATTTATCAAAACAAATGGCAAGTCTGGGACCTTTTAAGTAGTTTTTTTAGTTAATAAAACCAATCTTCTACTTCTGTTATGTTAAAAATACATTATCTTTTTATTACAAACTCTCTACAGCTCTGTCTGTTTTCCTTCTTGGCAATTTCATGACTGCTCCAGTTGATTGCTGTATGGAGAGTTACAAAATCATTAAGGGTGGGGCTTTACCAGCTGACTTACAGTACAAGCCATTTCTCAAAATAACCACAACAGTGCAATACTGATGTGTAATTTACGTCACAGTATGTTTTTATGAAATAGTTTGTGGCTTATTCATTTAGATTTAGAAGTGAGTATCTCTTCTCTCGCTTTTTTAATCAAGCTTTCTTGGTTTTTTTTTTTCTTTTTCCTTTTTAATATTTTCCACTCCGAAGCTTGGCTTGCCTCCAATTTACCAGCTACAGTGAGAAGGGAAAAAATGATATTTTTTTCTTTTGATGGCAGTTTAACTGCAAATGTGTTTTTCTCTTTGATATATACATTTGTGTTAACTGCCTTGAAAGAGATGGTAGATTTGTGGTGGAATATATTGCACAAATATAGAGCAGAGAATTGATAACAGAGATGCAAAAGTTTGGAATTTCAAACCGTACCAAGCAAATGATGCTATTTAGCCTCCTGCTCTGCTACATTTCCTTTTTAAAAATTGCTTTCTGTATAATGTCTTGTAATTAGAACAGGAAATCATTGAGTAACTCTAAGAAGAATAAGAGCACTTAAACTGAAAAGAAAATTACCTTCTGAGAAATTATATTCACAATTTTTTTTTTTCTCTTCAATTTTTTTTTTCCCTCCCTTCACGTTACTGTGTTGGTAATGATAGTAACAGATGTACCTACCGTTATCTGTATCATTGTTCTGCTTATGTTTTCTGGAGAAAAAAATGTAATTGTTTTCAGTAATATAAAAAAAAATGAATGGACAGAAAATGGGAAATGCCTAATTACAAAAAAAATATTCTGTGTCACAACACAGTAGCAATTAAATTGAAACTTCAATATAATTATCAATAACAGTCGAGCCTGGAAGGGTGCCAAGCGCGTAAAGTTGGTGCTCAGCCTTTATGTGGTTGCTAGGAGCACGGCAAAAAAGTATAAAGCTTAGAGAAAGGAATGTCTAATGTAATAAAGTAACAGAAGGTAGCATAAATCATTGTGAGAGCAGTTCATATTGACATTATTTTACTTAAATTGGGTTGAAACTAGACATTTAGTCTTACAAGAGGCACAAATTCATATTTCTTCCACAGAAATAACTCCATGCTTTCTGGGAAGAAATGGAGTGTGCTTTCCTAGCACCAGCCTCGTACATATTTGGAATCTTTTAAGCAAAAATCTTTAAATGTTTGTTTCTGTTGGCATCCACATGCATTTGCACTAATACGATTAAAAGAACTAAAGGGCAAAATACTTGGCAGCTTTTGCAGTTGAGGTAATTAGGTACAGGAAGGAACATGCATAGTTTTTCCATCAAGCTCTATAAAATCCTGGTGTGAAGGTCTTTTTGGAAAAAAAAATGCTTACTGATGTTGAGAGTAGATTATGGCAGTTAGCAATAACATTATAGGCTGATGTTTCTGAAACAAGAAAACAAAAAAGGGGTTACAGTTTTGTATTTCTCTGCTCTCTCTGTAAATAATTCTGGCTCTGGATGGATTTGTTAGGAATTTGTGCTTTTAACAGGCTTTTTCTTTTTTTTCTTTTGGGGCTTTTAATTGTCTTGCATTACATATTAAAAATGGTTGTGCTGATTTGAAAAGTCAGTTCTTGCACACATTCATTGTGTTTGGTATTTCATGCATCTCTTACTTACAAAGACAACTTGGAGAACATATAATCCAACATAAATGCCAGGCTGTGCCAAATCCCAGCTCTCTTTACCTCTCACAAAGGGAGCTGTTGGATTACATCTATGCGTATATAGGCAGTGCTTGGAAGGTGGAACCTTGCCTCCTAATTACAGTTTCTCTGTTTTCAGCCCTGAATATATAAGTAAATGAAAAATTGACATTGGAGGGGGTTATTAAAACACACACTTGTGACATAGGCATGGGATTAGAGTAATTTCAGTTGAGCCTTACAAACAATGTACTGTAGGTATTATCTTTTACCATGTTCTCTCTTTTGCAGCTAAAATGAGATTCAGAAATACAGCATCCGGGTTTTCTAAGATCACAGTTAAGTGTTTGTAAAATTTGTGTTGTATTTTCCTTGATTTTAATGGAATGTGATCCTCATTTTGATCTCGGGTCCTCTTAAGAGTAAACTCTGGTCATATTTTTAAAAATATTCAGCAGTATGCTAAGCCCACCATTAAATGACACGTGTTAGATTTTGCTGGAAATAAAAAAAAACAGTTCTTCTTTGGGCTTGCATTTTATTAGGGATTGGTCTACTTCGATTTCTTTTTTTCCGTATGGGCGTGGTTGAGGAAAAAAAAGTCTTTGTTCCAGGAACAGTGTTTGTCTTTCACTAAACAAATCTTCAGTTTATTCAGCCTTTGTTCATTCTTAGATTTATCTATTATTGAACCTGGAGTGAAAAGGAAGGGAAACAAATACATCATAAAGTACTCAGTGGAATTGCAGAAGCATGTATAAAAGTGATCCTGTAAAAAATGACTTGGTTTTAATTCATGCCAGGGGGTTGAGTTAAGTCGTCGGTTGTCAGGGGTAGAAAGTTTGTGTAATTCTGCGCAGAGACTTACAGCACATTTGTCTAGAAACTTATGGTTTACTACAAAGGCACGTGGGACATACATTTATATACACCCTGTTTAAAAAGCTGACCACATCCTGGCATAAGGAAAGTGCTGTCAGATCAACAGATTCAGCTCACTGCTATCTACACAGAGGTATAAAGTAGTAATAACTGTCAGACACGCATATACGAAACTCTCGAAGGAGCTAAAGGATGGATCATGTGCTTGTTAATTCCTAGAACAGTTCTCCTGATCTGATTTTTAGAGTTTCCTAATAAAGAAGAGAGAGCCCTTATCCCAGGAGCAGTTGGCTCAGTTGTGCTGTTGTGTAGGCTTATGGGATACGTATTTGTTGAAAACAAAGAAAAGCATGACCACATCCTTATTGACCGAAAGAGGGTTTAGGGCCATAATTTTTATTTTCTTAGAAAAATTATGTCAGTGCTGCTTACCAAAATGTATTACTTTTACCTTTTTAGATAAATTGTTTGATCCTCCCCACCTATGTCAGGGTAATGGGGAAAATCCTGAGTTTTTAAAAGTGATGGCTTTCAGAAGCTGTGCTTTTAAAAACAGTATTTCCCAGGTTCCTCTGCCATGTTGTTTGGGTTTTCCTGCAGCATTGCATTCATCTGCAGTGATGACATTCTAGGTGATACATCCGCTTCCAAAGACTTTTTAAAATTTAGCCTTACATGTGTCAACATTTTCATTGCCTCATGTGAATCAAGAGGAGTTGTGCCATTGTATTTAGGCAGGGAGGACTGATCTGACATTTCTTTCAATATCTGAAATGATTTTTACTTTAAGGGTAAGAAAGATGATTTCAGTATTGGTAATGGGATTAAATAGTAGACCTTTTGTCACTGACAGAAGAAATAGTGGAGTTATTCAGTAATCAAAGTACAGCAGAAAATGTAGAGTGAATGCTCTTGCTTTGTCTTCATTGGCATGCGTGGAAAGCCATGTTCAGTTACCCCACCTGAGGAGATAAATGACCATAAAAAGAAGTGCTGTTAAGTACTGGCTGCATACCTACAAATGAGTAATTTCTCACGGTTGCATCTCTGGTTTTGTTTTTCTGCTGCTAGGTTTCCTGCTGGTTATCATATGATGAAACTTGATTGTAATATTTCAAAGTCTGATGCCTTTATGCCTAATATCACCTAAAACCTGGGGGAACTGAAAGGTCTGAGCTCTAGATTGCTTTATATTTTGATCCCACATTTTGACAATATGAGCTGTTTGAAAATTCATTTGCTGGTTGTGCTCTGCAGGTGTTTTATTGAGTTCTGCTGCATTTGCAGTTAATGTGAGGAAAGTTGTTCCCACCTGTTGGGGTAGTTTAGCATCAATGACCAGGTCAGATCAGCCCACCTCCCTGGCCCAGGGGCCCTTGGGTAATTGACAGTATCAGATACTTGAAAGGAGAATTAACACCTTTATGCTGTGGTGCTTGTATATTATTATTTTCAAAAGATGTTAGGTCATGTAAACATGAGTTCGGTAAGGCTCTGTAGGGAGCTGAGTGAAAATGACGACTAATATTTCTATCAGAGCAGCCAAGTTGGCAAAGTATGGAGAGCACTTTGATACAGGCCGTTGGCCAAGTTCTGCAGAGCAGCATTTTCTTACTTATCTAGGTAGAGTCCTTGTAAGTAAGCATAGGAGAACTAAAAGGAAAGCCAAAAAAGAAGCTGTTTTAATAAACTTCAAAATTTATTCTAGTTTTAACTTTCCTTTCTAAAACTACTGTGCTATAAAAGGTAGGTCTTGAGAAAAGGCTGAACCATGTTTTTTCTGAGATGCTTGATTTACAGCTCTTGATTTGTGTATTTTCTGACGTACTAAGAGGGTTTTGGTTTTTTTTCTTTTCTTCATCCAGGTGAAGATGATGAAGATTCAAACCTACTCATTCTCAGCTACCCACAGTATTGTCGATACCGTTCTATGTTAAAGCGCATCCAGGACAAGCCTTCTTCGATACTAACAGACCAGTTTGTTTTAGCCCTGGGAGGAATTGCAGTAACAAGCAAGAACCCCCAAATCTTCTACTGTCGGGATACTTTTGATCATCCTACACTAATAGAAAATGAAAGTATATGTGATGAGTTTGGTAAGTCACATTACAGCTATTTTCTTTCTCTCACAACTAAAGATCTTTTTCTTGCTTTTAAGCGTCCACTGATTTCCAAGGGGAAGATGAAATTCCTTTGAAGTGAACCAATGCTATTTATGTTTGAAACGTTAAGTACCAAATGCACTCTTTCCTCTGTGAAACTGAAGGCTTCTAGTTGCTAGTGATATTGATATTGCAACTTGACTTTATCACAAAGATCATGTTACATAGGTAGACTGTGTAGCACAGTTACTCAGTATGCAGGAAAGGTTCTCTTGTCTAGACTGAAGATTTGTGATAGAAGGGTCTGCCTTGACCATTCACTTCTAGCCTGTGTCTTTCCAGGAGCTTTAGGAAGTGTGGGGTTTTTTTAAAGTTCTTGTTGGTGCAATGTGCTAACAAATGCAAAACAGAAAACACTTCTTGTATGTTCCACTGCATTGGCAGAGCACTCATTGACCAGGCATGTGCTCCTAAGACCCTGAATGAAATTCAGCTACAGCTGGTGTGTTTCTAGCCTTCCTTAAGTGTGAGGTTCTTCAGAAGGAGCTTTGCCAGTGCTGGGAGCTTGGTTTTACACATGCAGAAGCACTTCTGAGAGGTGGTCTCTGAATTCAAAGGGTGTAGAGAATACTCAATAACTCTGCAGCTCCAGAGGAGTAGGCAGCCCCTTGCAGCAGGGAGAAAGGGCTGTAAGATTCAACTCCTGATAGTTGCTAGGTGACTTCACACCTGTCTTTGTGTGTCAGATCAACCGAGGGGCAGCAGATGTGCTGCTGAAGTGTGGCAGAATGAATGCTGTCTACCTACCCAGGGTAACTCCAGTAAGGGGTCTGGCGCAATTCCTTTATCAGTGTACCTGTGCTTTGAAAGTTAAGTTTTATTATCCATATCACCAGATAGATGAAGACTGTAACTATTGCTTTTAAAGACTGTTTGTATAGTAGTGGGTACTTCTTTCTGTGCCAGACCGAAACATCTCTGCAAGGAACCTCTGGTGGTTTCTTAGAGAATTTCTGATTATGCATTTAACATATGATAATGGGAGTGAGAGGAAAGGAGTTCAGTGATGCTATGATGGGAGAGTCATCTTCCATCTGGCTTTGAGTTTGGTGCCCAGTCCAGGCCTTGTGTTGGTAGAGAAACATGACCCACATGGTGGCACTGGGGCATTTTGTGAGGTACTGCAGGACTGCTGCTCTGTTAATGCACCCACCGGTTCCCAACAGGCAGGAAAGATCTGTGGTGTCATCACTGGAGCACTTAACTGCTGTGAATAGTTCTAATTTTGTGATGTCAAGCTTCTGCAGGATCAAGCTCCAACCACTGAGCGTTCTCACGCACAAAATGTAGTAGTCTTGAACAGACTATGAATAAATTGTTGGTTGCTCTTAGGGGCGGGGATGGTGAGAAAATCAATGAAATGCCCTGAAAGTTTGGTCCAATCACACAGTAGTATCATGTTGGTTTTTATTTACTCTGAGCTTTAGCTCAGAATATAAAGTTCAGTTTTAATTGACTACCTTTTTTGTATGGGAATGGTTATTTTAGGCTTGAAGGCATTTGATGAGCATACCATCTGTTTTCTGTGGAGTATTTTATTCAGGGTCATTCCTTGATTACAGGTTTGTTGAGATAGTTGGATCCATAATGTAAGTGTATCATGGAATATTAGTAATAGATGAATCAAAGAATTGTGGAGTGATGCAGAAACTATGCTTAGTGAACCACAGCAAGTGCTTTGTTCAGTCCCCGAAAGCTAACTGTGCTGTTCTTTTGACCTTTGCAAGGCAATTATCTCATTATCAAACCACAGCCACAGAAATATTAGCCAGATAAATTAATAATGAGTATTTAAAATTTAATTTGGTTTAAGAAGCAGATTTTTTTAAAATACCTATAAAACCAAAAAATACTACACTTTAGAAATATTTCTAAGGAAAATAACTATGTGGTAAAATTTGTAAGCTCTACTGTGTTATGAAAAGAACCTGGACAATGGATAGTCCATTTCTGTGTCGCAAAATGGGTAGTGTCAATTGTATTTACCTTTGTCGAAAGCAACAGGCAAAGTGTCCTTTGCTGGCAGGACAATAAAATGTACAATACTTTGTTATACAAACAGTTTACATTGATATCATGTAGATTGATGGCACATAGGGAAAGTGATGACTGTTAAAGCTAAACAGAGGCAGGGTGGTACAGTAGATAAATGGATTACTCTAAGGTACTGTTATTTATCAGTCAAATCTGAGGAGAGACTAGATTACAGAAATGTGACTTAAATTCTTAAAGGGTGCCTCTAAGGAGGTCCAGACACGTTTAATTTGAAGGATTTGGCTATTTCTTACCTTGCCAATGAAAGAAACATGCAGAAGGAACAAGATAGGAATGTTTGTATTTCCCTATCACCTGGAGTTCTCCAAACTCTAAAGCC
Source organism: Ramphastos sulfuratus (assembly GCA_013399055.1). NCBI lineage: Eukaryota > Metazoa > Chordata > Aves > Piciformes > Ramphastidae > Ramphastos > Ramphastos sulfuratus. The sequence continues at coordinate 303,305 of WBNM01036452.1, read as the reverse complement.
AAGTAAAAAAAATGAGAAATGCAGTCTGCTGAAGTCTTTATCTGGGAAGCACTGGCTTTTGAATCACATGCCAAGTCTTTCTCAGAAATGTTGTTGTTGAGGAAGGTGTTACAAGTTCTCTGCACATTGGAGTATTGTACAACAGTCAGAGCATGTCACAAATGACACCTTTACAAAGAGCCCCATTCACTGCAGTGTGTAAGCTGGTGTCCTTGTTAGGCAGCTCTAATAGAAATTTTTCCACAATATACTTTTATAATAAAATTTCTAACAGAAACATCTTGTTCAGCTCTGAGTTATCATACTCCTCCCCTATTTTTTCCCCTATTCTGTAGAGTTTAGCAAAAATAAAGCAGGAAATGGAAAAAAAATATTAAATTTTGTAGACAGTGAATTACTCTCTTTCTGATGTTTAAGTAAAGGAGGTATGTTGATGCTGTCTTTGAGCTCCCAGAGACATGGCCGAAAGAGATGCTTTGATGCGGTCCCATGTGGATGACCTCTATTTCCATATAGCTTCTATAAGGGTTAGGCTATGATAAATATCAGTGTGGGCTACCACAGCCAGTACCTACTGCTGGCACTGCAGCTTCCTGTCTCTGCCACCGTTCTGCCTGTGCACTGCTGTATGGCACGTTTGGTCAGGACCAGTTTTCTTGGACAGTCCTGAACTTGGTTTAGTGTGCTACAGCATCCCATCAAGGAGGACACTGGAGAAGTGTACTGCTGAGGAATCAGCTCAGCAGCTGGAAAGCTCAAATATTTGCATCAATTTCTTTGCAGCCTGCCAGGGAAGGACTTGTTCTCCATTTATAGAGGAAAGACTGCTGTGAGTGGGAAGCCTCTTGCTCCCATTGTTGTTGATATAACTACTGATTAGTTGATCTAACTGCCATGGAGGGTTCCCCTCCAGAATGCAGATAGGCTCAAAAGATTGCTTCTGTTCAGAAAGCAGAAGATATATGCCGTGCTTGGTTGTCCTCATAGCCAAAGTTCATGGATATGACCACAGCAAAATTATGGATTACATACCTCTTCCTCTCCTGAAGTAAAAGCAAGTAGAGGTCTTCACCACCACGAAACAGTCAAAGAGAACAAAGAAACTCTGGTGTTACTGACTAGGAAAAAGAAATCTGAGACTTTTAACCTGTGCAAGGAGGCTGGAGTAGAGTTGTCCATGATTGCAATGAACCACGAAGGCTCAAGCCCTGTCTAGCAGTGCCACCAACCCATACAGGCAGGCAGCAGTGTCCCTGCCACAGCCCCATGGGCTGTGTCTGCCTTCCCAAGGGAGGGAATAGTTGGGCACAGCAGGGTGAGCAAAGGGACCAGGTTCTCATGGTGTGTCCTTTTAGTTCTCTGAGCAGACTAGAGTTCACCTATGCGTTCCTTTAACTGCTCCTGTTAATTGGCACGCGGAAAAAAACAAACACTTATTTCCTCATTCCCCTGCTTTCTTAAAATAATATCTGCCAGCTGAACAATTAATTTCTCTTGAACTCAGCATCATTGGTAAAGACATTTTTCAAAATTTTCTGATTCACCAGCCTCTGGGCTTACAGTTACTGAAAAACTTTTGTAAATGCGTATAATTTACTGGCATTTGCTGCATGGTCAGATATGCTGCAAGAGAGAAGGAATGCAAAGATAGGGATCCTAATAGTTTTCATTATAGACTGAAGAGATCCAGCTGGAGGCAAAGCTGCTTGCACAGTGTACAGAAGGTGTATCTGAGGGTTGCTGGACTTAAAGCAGTGTGCAGTTGGTGCTAGAGTAGCCCGTGTCCTCTGTGTTTCCTTGTCGAAAAAGATGACTTGGCCTTACACCAGGCTTGCGCCTGGTCCACCTCACCGAGTGACTTCCAGGGCACATTGATGAGCACAAGTCATCTTGCAACCCATTTGTGGGCACCAGGCTTGAGCACTTGCAGGGCACTGGGAACAGGCACTTAGAAGCAAGAAGGGCCAGATGCTTGGGTGTCAGTGGATTTCTGCAGCTCCATTAGCTTCTCCAGGTGAAAATCTCACACAGAAGGATTTGTCATGGTGTTTTGCTAGATAAATATTGTCAATCCTGTCTGCTAAAGATGAACCAGACAGCTTTTTCATTTTGTGAGCGTGAGGTTACTTTTTCTATAAATACGAGTATGAGAGAAGACTGAATACCTGAATTATTCTTTTCTTTTTTAAAACTATTTGGTAAATTTTAAATCACTCTGGATTACTTTTATAGGATGGTGGGTCTGATATGCCATTAAACAAGCTGTTTTGTCCCTGGAGTACCGTAAACACTTAATCACCCCTAAAAGAAGGTTTAAAAACTTCATTTTATGTGTAAAGGCCATTTTTTTATAAAAGGTTTTATACCAAAAAGTGAGAGAACTGCATCCTCCTATGGTATTAATACTATCTTTTGTCTGAAAAAATGAACTTTTTTATTTTTACTGTAACATGGTATGTATGTAAAATGGTGTGTAAAGAGCATTCAAGTGCCCACTCCCTTCATTCCCCTTACCAATATAGTGCTTGCACTGAAAACAAATCCTGAAACCTTCCACAACTCAGATGTCCCTGTAAGACAATGCAGAAAGGGGATTCCCTTACCTCCAGCACTGGCAGGGAGCGGTTGGGAGTGTGCCACTGTGGTTTCTGAGTTTTGGAGGGACTACCTTCTGTCTTGTCACTGACCAGGGAAGATGTGGCAGAACAGCACTATAAAGAAGAAGAAACTTTTAAAGGATAGGCTGTGTACTGGAATAAATGTGTAGGATGAAATATGATGACTTCAGGGTCTAGAGTGGTACCATTACTACTGGTGTACCTGAAATTTGGTCTTTGATTTTCCTATACATCTAGGTTTACAGGAGCTGGTGGCTCACAGATAAAATAAGTTGTTTAGGGGAAAAAACATAACAAACGAAAACCTTGGCAAGGAATGAGACTTTTTAAAAGGAAGAAAAAAGTGCTTCCAGTCTAAATGAAATACAGTTTTCCTGTTGGTGACTTCTTATGTGAGTCAAAAGTGACTTTTTTTTAAACCAGCTCTAATACAAAAATCGAACTTAGGTGTGAAACCATGGATTTTTAGTGTTCTTCAGCTGATAAAAAATATCAGGATTATTGCTAATGACTGTTTTGGCTTTGTGGAGGATAAATTATATCTCTGAAATTCAGAAAACCCTGAAGTTTCCAGGTAGCTGCTTAAGGCTTCTTTGTTTTTTAATATAAGTGTGATGTTAGAGTGGGATTGGTGTTAGTGCTCCTCTGCTAAGACATGTAGAAATGCAATAGGAAGAGTATGGAGGCTTTTGTTAGTGTGGCTACTGGGACCTCCTTAGGTGGAGCAAAATATGCAAATCTTTTCCAAGGTCTCAGGCAGGGTCGATTAGCTAAATATTTCAAAATTTAACTCTCTCTAAACAAAAACAGGACATAGCTGGAGGGGAAGTAACAATTAATGCATAATAGTGCTATACACAATATAGATAATTTTACATTTCCTCTTCCCTCCCACCCCACCTCTGCAAACATAAGCATTTAGCTTGAAAAAGCAAATCTGGAAATGTTCTGGATTCTGGTCAGACTTCTTATTTTGTTAATTCAACTGTAGAGTAAGATATTAATGGTCCCCAGATGTTGTTTATAATGATTGATTTTTCAGTTGTGAAAAAATACTTGATTTTTTTTTTTAAACAATTGATATTTTCTAGTGTGCTCTGCAGCATTTGAATAAAATGGCTGAAGGCAGAGCTGTTTGTGCCCAACATAATTGCTTCTGTTAAGTGATTTCTTCATTCTTAACATTTTTAGCTCTAATTGCTTTTTACCCATACATCTAAAAATAAATATTTGCAAGTTTTGCATTCTGTCACTCATTGAAATGCATAAAATATTTGTATACTCCAAGCAAAAAGGCACTGATAAGGGGTCGCATTCTGTCTCACTTAGTGGCGTAAATCCAATATAACTTGATCCACTTCTCTGGCTGTTACTCAAGATTTTCACCAGTTAACCAAGAGCAGAATCTCATCCAATATTAACATCAAGTTGTTAAGTGAACATAAGTAATGTGTGGTAAAGTAAGATAAAATACCTTCCTGCCTGCAAGAACTTCAATAGAAATAAATACTGTTAGTTTCTACTTTTTTGGGTATGTTTTCACTAGCAATCGTAACTGTAACTGCGTTACAATATGAAGATAGATGATTTTTCACTTGGTAATAAAAACTCCTCTATGGAGAACACTGATTTTATTTGGGTTGTATGTTCACACTGCCCTCAGGAAGGCAACAGATGCTGAGTGGTGAGGCAGTGTTTCCTGAAAAGCTGCTTTTGCCTGTTTTGTCTGGCCCCTTGGCATCACTTCTGAGCTGGGGCCGATGGTGGCCCTTTGTCCTGCATGAAGTAGCAAGGTAGCTGCCCAAGGAGACTGCAGCAGCCAGCCACTGTGAGACCATAGCTCCTGTGGTGAGGGTGCTTTGCAAATTGGTATGGCATCTTGCTGCTTTGAGTGCACTTGGGTAGCAGTCCAGTAGAGAGAGGGGCTCACCTTGTGAGTGCATGGTGCTGTTGCCCGTGACCCAGCTGCTCAAGGCAGCATCAGAGTTGTGAACAGCAGGGTGGCTGGTACAGCCTTCCTGCTGGGCCCGCCCAGGCTGCCCACCCCCCGGGGCTCTCAGGGGACGGGAGGGGAGATACCTTCCCTCCTGCATGCACCAGTGGCAGAGCCAAGAGCCTAGGTGTGCCCACTTCCAGCCTTGCACTTTTAACTTCTCCTTTTTATTTTTTTGAGTAGTGAATATGTGATAGTATTGTAGGGTGTGCGTGTTTTTATTAGCTAGAGTTTGGCAGAGAGTTTAATGTATAGTTCCAGTAAAATGAAGGGTTAGCAAGTGAGCTGTTGTTCTGTGCCTGATAATGTAACTTACCACATGGGCTTTGTCATCTGTTACATGCGTGTCTGCTTTATTGGTGTCCCTTAACTAAATGATTGCATATAGAAATGACTAATTCCTCCTACATAGGATTTCCACTCAATGGCTAGTTTGATTCAGCTATCGAAATCAGTTTTTGCCATTGTAGTGAAAACTAAGCCAGACTGCATTCGTCATGAGCATAAGCCTTGCGCAGCATACATGTCCTTGTTTCTGAAGCCATCAAGGTTTTTTGCAATATGCCTTCATTAGAGCATCCTCATTTGACTATTATCCTGGTTTCAGTACCTCCCTTGAACTACCAGGCCTGCCCAGGCTCTTGAGCTTTGTCTTGGGTGAGCTGTTGCTCCACCATCATTCCAAGCCTTTCAAGCAGCATCCCCAAGGTGTTGTGGGTCAGCTGTGGCTGGGAGCGGGAGACACCTCCGCTGCCAGAGAAGGGTCCCATTCCTGTGCCCAAACAATGGAAAAGAGAAGTGGTTTATGTCAGAATATGGTCACATTCTTCTGATTAAACCCACTCAAAAAAGACAACATTGTAATATTTTCCAATGACTGTTTATCATGAATTACGTCAGCCTTAGTTTAAATTGCTGTTATTTCTCCTTAATGCTTCTTGGTGCCTGCATAATTTACAGCATTGGCAGCCGTGGGACTATGAAATAACCTTTCACAACCACCATACAATAGTAAAGAACATGAAGTTTTTGTTGTTAATTGTTATGAGACTGCTTTAACTTTTTTACAAAGTGACATAAAATATTGTTGAGGTATTTATGGTTAAAGCTACTTTTACATGGATCTATTTTGCTTCTGGCTAGTTCTTAACTAAAGCAGTCATTTGTGGTTATTATGCCTTGGGAGATATGTCAGAACTGGTTTAAGAGTATTATTATGTATCACATGTCATATATTACATGTCAGCACTTGAGGCTGTCTTTCAATAAAAACAAATGTAATTTCAGTTAATGGTCTTTTAGGTATAGGCCATTTGTAAACTTACCTGAGTTCATTTGAAGGTATACTAAAAAGCTTTGTTCTCCCAGAGTGCACTTGAGTAATTTTATTTTGGCTTCAGATGTAATTTCCAAAATATTTATCATTATTTCAGTCAGAGGGTGCTGCCTCTAAAAAACAAATAGTTTCCCAATCCCAAGGTTAATGTACACATTTTAAGGAGCTGTAATTGTTACTCATTACTTTGTTTACTTTCCCCCCCCCCCCCCACCCCTGCTTTAAAGCTCGGCTTCCCAGGTTCCCTACTGGTCAGGCTGATAGTAGTATCCCAGGCAACTAAGCCACCTAATGATGATACTTCACTGTGCTGCTTAAATGAATAGTTTATACCTTCTAGATAATCTGTGGGTGCAATTAAAGGTTGCAGGCAAATTTTAGATTTCCTGAAGTTTCATTTCAAATCTGGAAACTTATACAAGGCAAACTTCACATTAATGTGTCATTCCCCTCAGTTCCAAATACTATGCATATTTTCCAGTACTTGTTTGAAGCAAGAAATGAAGCACACAGGGCGTGCCAGAAAGCTGACAAAGAATGAAAATTAAATGACTCCTGAATGTTTTCTCATTTTTTTTTCTTAATGTGTAATTAGTTAATTCTGCATTAGAAAAAAAAAAATTCTCTTCCCCCACAATCTGTTTGAGCACCATAAAAATGATCAAAGCCTCTATTTGTCTCCAGTTACACTTTCCTCCATGGGACTACTGCTTTTGGTGACTACTGTAGGGAACAGAAACCCTGTTTGGCAAAAAAAAAATTCCCCCACAAATGCTCAGGCTGTAAAGATGCAAATGTGAAATAAAAAAAGCAAGCAAAGAGCAGGGTGAACATTTTCTGTGTTGCTAAGTTGGAATTTAATAAAAGAAACATAAAATGAAGCTAAAGTTGCTTGGATGCTGTGAGTGGGGTTTTTTTTTTGGTTTTTTTTTTTTTTTTAATATTAGGCAGCATGCTTGACTTCCCTGGAAATGAGTGAGCAATCTGAATTTAGAGCTGTTTGGTGGGGGGAGGGGGTGTTTCGTTCTCTTTTTTAATCAAAGGCATTTCACAAGGCAATTGCAAGTGAAAGGGGAATCTATCATTACGTAAGAGTATAGCAAACTTTTCCGTTTAATGAATGGATATTAGGTATTTCAGGAGCAGATAAAAGATGGTAAAAGAGGGAGACAGAGCTGATGTCTTAGAGATTTTAATAAAGATTGAAGTTAGTAGTGAAAAGGTCAAAGTGTCATTTGTTGAGCTCCTGCTTTTGGCATGGTTTCAAAGCTCACAGTACTGACTGGGGGGCTTGTGATGTGTGTTAATGAACAGTTGTGGCACTTAACTGAGATCATGGGTTGGTCACATGAATATATATAAAAGATATGAGTGAAGATTTCCCCCACCACCCCCTTTATTTTTTTTCTGCAGTTCGGCTGTTGGAAGGACTAAACAATTAAAAGAAATGTTTGAACACCACATTAAATCCCTTGGTCTGTAAGGAAAATGAGCTATGAATAATAGAGCACTGCTCGAGTTAAAAATAGTTATTCAAAATTGGTTTTAGTTACAGATGTTATGCCATTTTAGAAACTTAGACTAAATAATGTCAGATCTTGTTTGCTTATTTAGTATGTTATTCATTTATTGGGAAATTCAAAATTTAAAGCAGCTGGGAAAAGGTTGGTGTTCACTAAATAATCTTTAAAATGTGTACATTTCAGGCTTACTCTTCTAGAGCTGTTTAGAAATGACTGAATTGTATATTATAGTTACGAAGTTCTGTAAACATGCTCTACCATGCAGATGACAAGCAAACATGAAATGGGAAAATGAGATAGTCCTGGAGCCAAATTTAATGTATTATGGACTTGATAAAACAGTAAATGGCCTCCTCAGTTTCAGTAATTTTGTAACTTTTCAGGAAGATGCAAGGGGGTTATGAACAATATATCATAAATAGCAGCAGAAAGTAGTATTCCTTCTCCTTTAATTCTCCCTTTGATGTTTATGTCAAAACGAAGGAGTTAATTTATCTAAGAGTTTCACTGCGTGAGTTAGACTGTACAAAACCAATCATGTAGAAATAATAGACTACCATTCGAAGTGCTGTACTATTGCAGTTTTAATAGCTCTTCAGTTCTGCTTAACAATTAGTCCATACATTTTATGGCTGTGTCTTTAAGAAACTGGCACACTCAGCAAAATCACAGTAATTGGGAGATGATGCAATGTGGAGAAAAATCAGAGGAAGAAAATTAATTGAAAAATAGTGTTTTGTTGCGGTTTGTTTTCTTGTAAAATTCTCAGCACTACAGTAGTAATTACTGGTGGGTGAGGCTTCTGCAGAACTTAAATTCCTGGACTGGGTTTTTGTGAATTTGTTTTTAAATCAGATTGCAAAAGAGGTAAAATAGGGCATTAGAATTCTTCCTCTAGTTTTCTGTCTCTAAAATCTAAAGTGAGTGCATTAAGGGTGATCCAGAAGGGAAATTTCTTTACTCTGTTGACACTACTGCTGCTTGAGGAGGTTCTTGTTGCCTGTCAGCATCTTCAGAAACCTGATCAGACAGATCATGGACAATATGTGATTTAGTTTATCGTCTAAGCAAACAGCTGAGGAGACTCAGCAATCTCTTTTTGTGTGTGCCCACTGGAGAAGATACCAATGCATGGTGGTGTAAACATCCATCTTTGCAGCTGGTGGATGGTGGTAGTTCCTTCTTAGGACCTTGGTTTTATGTCTAAATACTGAAGAGGAAGGAAATTTAAAAAGCTTTTTTTTTTAAAAAAAAAGTTTCCTATTTAGTAAATTTATCATTGACAATTAGGACTTGGTAATGTTTTATAGTTAATTTATTGTCCATTATGGGACAAAGGCCAGTAAAACAAATGAGAGTTTACATTTCAGCTGGAGTTTGGGCCTTGGTATTATATATTATATTGGTCTTTGAGTGATCAGACAAGCCTTGTGCCTCAGGGCTGCCTGTGTTGGTCTTAATGCCATAAATTACTGGAGGGTAATGACAGATAACCAGTTGACTAGAGTAGGAGAGCAAATAGTACAAAATAAGCAGGGGAATAGTGAGAAGTAAAGAGGAGGCGTTACTACTGCCGCATCAATGACTACAGGAAATCATTATCAACCCCCCTAAGAGCTAACATTTTTTGGTAAATCGGTCAAATTATTATGGCTTTCTGCAAAAAGTGTGATAAAATCTCATGGGATGACCGCATTACTAATATTCAGATGTATTGTTCTGAACTATTGGCTGCAGAGGAACATGGAAGAGTTTATTAGAGCGACTTCTCCCCATTTTCAGCTTTGTGCCCACTCATACATTGCACATGGTATTGAAGTACTGGCTAGGGTTAAAGGAGAACTCAGAGAACAATTCATGGCACAGAAAGCTTGCCTTCAAGTGAAAGGCTGGAGAATGTAAATTTTTTTGGTGTATGAACGAGAGGACTACGAAGGAACCTGATCACGATATATGTCCATGAGGAGAAAGCCTATAATGGTATAAAGCTTTCTAATCTGGCAGACAGACACATAGCAGGACCTTCTGCTTCAAAGCGAGGGGTAATTAACTGTGGAAACAACTTAGCTTGGACTGACATAGATTCTTTATTACTTGAATCTTTTAACTGAAGATTGCTTTCCAAAAGACGTGATCCTTGCTCAGGGAAAAGATACTATCTTCATCCAGTGGTCGCTGACATAGTATAGGCAATACTTCCAGAAAGTAAAGTGCTAATATCCTACCATTTCCCTTTGTCCTTATACACTAACAGTTTTTTAATATATGTGATTTGTAAAGGCTAGATTGTGCTGGATCTTGTGTCCATTATACAACAGAAGAAACCTTTCTAAAATTTGCTTATGCTCTTAAGTAGACAAGGCAGAGTTTTGTGTAGACTGGAGGCTGAGAACAGAGTTACAGAGAAAGCTGAGGCACTAGGAGCAAGACACCAGTGTGTCTACTAGTCCACCATAGTGGCTGTTGATAGCCCATATGCTCTTTGTTCTTATCAGTCTCTATCCACCATAAGCCATTGTCTGTCTTAGAGCACTGACAGAGCAACGTGTTCCTTGGCTCTCATCTCTTGCCTTGCACTTTCCTGGGGAGATCAGCTCAGTAAGAATTTGATCTGGTGAATTCTAGGCCACTTGAACTACTACAAAGGGCTGTCTCTGTAGTTGAAATATAGAAAGTGTAACTCAATAGCATCTCATTTACATGTGCAGTGACACACTGCCAGATCATCTGCAGACTTAATGTAGCTGACGTACGTCTCCAGTCACCTTACCTTTTGTGTAATAACCCTAAAGAGCATGTTAATTAAAAATCAGGTGTTAGTAACAAGTGAGTAATAGCAGAGGAGGAATTTATTTAAATTCAACAGTTTCAGCCCATAGAAAGGGTAAGAGAATATGTGAAAAGGATAATGGTGATCATCCTGCTAACATGGATGACATACAGATGCTGATGCTGCTTCCACAGAGGTACTGTGCAACCTTCCAACTCTGTCATCACCCTCCTGTGTTTCACTCTGGATTTCAAACTCTAGAACTTAACCTCCCAGTTAAAACAGGTCTTTGCTGTGGGGTGGCATGTTTAAGTAGGTGTTGATGGTCTTACTTCTCTACTTTAAGTCACTTCATCTTAAGGTCTTAGATGTTGCTCTAGATGTTCTCTGATGAATGTTGCTGAGAAGAGCCTATGTCCCGTCACATGTTTTTCACATAGAACACAAGTTTGAGAAATGGAGAAGGTGGTAATTCCCAGAGTCTTTACCAGCCCTTAGCTCAGAGTACCATGTTCAAAATCAGCAATATAGTTTCCTCATTATTTTATAGCATTCTGATTTTGCAATGAACCATAATCACTTGATTTGCCAAAAAAAAAAAAAAAAAGTTTCTTCAGAGGGTTTTTTTGTGTTGGTTCTATTGAAAGTCAACCTGTAATTAAGATGAATACATGTACATTGTGAATGTTTAGTTATGGTAGAGATGGGTTTGTTCTAAAACAACAACAAAAAAACCCAGAGATTACCTAGCTGCAAATCCTTGCAGCTGTTTAGTTTAGAAGTTTAAGTCAATTTATGGAAGTCTATGTTTACTGTCTTTAGAGCTTGATCATGACATTGGAATGTATTTTGGAAAAAAAAAGACCCTATAAAATGAAATCCACATTTATGGGTAAGTTGCACAGAGCACTTAGGATCAGCAGCGAGACTACAGCATCTCTTTGAAGTGTAGCGAGGAGCAATACTTGCCGCTGCCATTTTGGGTTTAGCAGGTAGTGAATTGGTAGGCTCAGTAAGTTATAATGCTCTCTGTAACAGCAGCATGATCCAATGCCATTAATTTAACTAAAATGTGGACCATAATATCCCAGTGACAAAAGTCAGAAGATCTGAAGCACTTCATTTAAAATAAAACTTCAGGTCTTCTAAACCACTTTTTTTTGTGATACACTTCATGTGAGTAATCTTGGTGACTCATCTAGCCTCTGACAGACTGCAGCCATCAACATTCCCAGCCATGAGTGTTGCCCTTCATAAAGGAAATATCCTATTTTTGGTATGGCAATGTCCTCAGTTTTAAAGAATTTTCCTCTTTTAAAGTGCGGAGACAATTAATGCCTCATGCATGTATTCAACAATAGTTGCCTGGCAACCATCAGAAATATTCGAGAGAGCAAAGGAAGTGGAGATGAATGAGCAAAAACATCAGCTCCCATTTCAGGTGAGCTGGAGAAGGCATCAGGGCTCAGCTTACTTTTTGGATCTAAACATGAATATCCATGAAAATCGGGCGGTCCCAAGGTAGCAAATACAAGCTCAAACTTGCACGTCACTCAGATGCAGAGATAAGTTGCACAGCCAGAATCCTTTGCAGTTAGTTGGGCTTTCTTAGTTTCAGAAGCCTAGACTCAAACAATGTAACAATGGCTTAAATAAATTGTAGAAAGTCAACAAACACTCCTTAATGGCTGAGGGCAGTTTTACCACCTTGTGGTATTTTCCATCTGCAGTTAGAGAATGGGTTAAGTTCCTGTTTCCTTTGGTGGAGGTTTTTAGGCATGGTCTAAGTGCCAGACATAGCCCTTGCATGGAGCTTGGTTCCAGCCCTTCTCCTGCAATGCCAGCTGATTCCCACCACTACTTATTTTGCATTTTAATTCTGGCATAACTTTTACCTCACGGGAGATTTTCTCAGTCTTCTGTGTCAAGACCGTGATGCCTGTTTTTTAGCACTGGTAGATACCATCTGAACGAAATGGAAATCTTTTCTACAGCCACCGTACCACTGTGTCTCCGTTTGGACTGCGGTCTTTCTTTTCCATATGTTTCTTTTGTAATCAGAAAATTTGAAATTAAATGCTTGATCTGGGGTTGCAAGGACTGAGCTTTATCATGTTGAGTTGACATTCTTGGGGATGCCTAGAATGGTCATGTGTGGTCATGTCTCGTGCCCGGTGCTTTCTCTGAACAAGGCTTGGTGCTACACCACAATCTACTTGATGATTACAGCATCGTAGCAGCTCAGTGTGCTCTGTGCTCAGAGCTCAACATGGAGCACAGTCTCTGGGACCCACAGTTTAGTGGGACAGTTTTTAATATCAAAGCCATTTAAGACAAGAGAATTTTGACCTGTAGAAATATTTCCAGTTGTTTTCTTGTCATTAGGCGCATTAAAATTAAAGAGCCCAAGAGCTGTCCATTAGACTTGCTCAGAACTTTTCGACTATGTGCCCCAGGTTGAAGAAAATGATGAAATTCTGACATTTTCCTGTTGGATAAAAGAAATCGGATTTATGACCATCTCTACTTCAAAGGTAAAGGTTAAGAGCAAGATTATGATCTCCTTTCCACTCATGTAAATCCACAGGAGTCAATTACTTTGGATTGGCAGTGATGTGATTTAGATCAGAATCTGGCATTAAAGCTTTTTGGGGTTTGCTCCTACACACATCGACTTCAGTGCCACTTGACTGCCAGCTCTGCTTTTGGTATGTGGTGGTGGTATTTGCATGTGGAAGTGCCTCAGAGGCCCCACATAAAACATTGGTTCATTAGCTTTTTAAAATTAGATGTTAAAATGTTGAAATCAAAATGTGTAGGGGGTAGTCAGGACATAACAGATGCACAATTGTAATCAAAATCATGTGATTTTTGAGGTTGATACGTGATGATTTAGAGAAAAATCCCTTATATATCTTGGAGGTCTGAGGCTTTTACTCTTCCTGATTTATAAAAGGTATTTATTTCTGGCCTTGATGGTTGCTGAGATATCAAACTTAAAATATGCCATGATCCTATAGTCTGGTAGTGCTTTCTGGCAGTGGGCAGTGACTAAATATAGCCAGTTTTGAACCTGGAAATAATGTCCAGTAGAAAATTCTCAGACAATTCCATAGACCAATGTGGAATATGAAATTAGTTTTCTGGATTGTATCTGGTTCATACAGCGTATGCTTTTTGTTTCCCCTATCTCTCTCACCTCTATGTTTTCCAACTGCTATGCTACAGATGTTTTGTGGTACAGATAAATCTTTAAATTATGCATCTCAGTGGTTCACGTTGGTGCATGCTAAAGCAACAAATAACATAGAATTTTTAAACCCAGCTATTTCATGCATTCTTTTTTGCTTTGTAAAGTATTTTGCCTTGTTTTTGAAAAAGAAAGTGTATTTACAAAAAGAAGGAAAAAAAAAAAAAGAAAAACGCCAACCTGCATTTTCAAAAAATCAGCAGCTGTCTTCAAACTAACATAGTCCAGGAACATGCAGATTCTTGCACTGTATTATGGGATTAGTGGTATTCATCTGTCACGCATAATGTGAAGGTGATATTCAAAGGAGGAAAAGAGGATTTTGGAAAGGATTTTTTTTTTCTTTATTTTTAATGATATACTCACAATTGTGGTTTGGGGCTTTGGTTGGTTGGTTGGTTGTTTTTTTTAAACTCATATGCTTCTAGAAGGCTATGTTTAATTTCAAGATGGTGTCTTTGCTAGAAAGATAATCAAACGTAACGTCTTCCACAACCTCTTCATATGCATGACTGCATAAAGCTTGTGTAACAGTTTATTATGATAAAATTAGTATAGCATAGCATAGAGCAAACTGGGCCCCTGGCCAGATGAACTAGACAATGAATAGTTATATAAGGTTTTGAAGCACATGTATTAGAATACAAGCGCCCTGTATTCTCAATTGTCTGCTGTTTGTTAATGTTTCCCTTTCAGTGTGATTGCATCTCAATTTAATAGCACTTGCCATTTCAGGCTTTACTGTGCCAGCGCTCTCACAGTTACATCCCCTCTGTGCTGCAAAGCCTGCATGTATATTAAAACTGAACTAGGCATGGTTAACTAATGGGTACTCTGAAAGATATGCACTTATAGAATTAAGTAATGTATGTAATTGTTAATTTTGTATTAACAAGTATGAAAAATGTGTTTCACCAATAATTGTAATGCTCCGTTCTGTGCAAAGTGTGACATTCTAATTCTTGCTGAAAAATCTCCTACCTCTGCTCTGTGCTTTCATGGCAGGGTATTATTTTGCAATCAAGATAAAAGCATTATTTATTAAAGTTCTAAAATATTACATTACTGGAAGTTTTAAGCTGCAGATCAATCTCCTGTTTCATAAAAACCTTTCATTGATTTTACTTCTTTTACTTGGTCTTTGAATTTAAAGTTAAGCTTCGCATTATAGATTGCATATGATTCCAGAAGAAGAGGGATGGTTTAGTGGAGAGTTGATGCTGTTTTAAAGGCAGTGGTGTACCTGTCACAGAATTGTGATAAATGCTTGTATTTGCATCTTTGGGACTGTCTGATCTCAGCCTGCTGCATTTTTGGCACGTTGACTTGGGCTGTGGGAAACCTACATTCAGCACTATCGGTCCTTGTGTCTTTTCTGTGCCTCTGAAGGAACTTCTGTTAGAGACTTCACATCTTTGAGAGTCAAATAACAACTCCATGTTTTTGGTGGTACCCTTTCCATGGCAAGAAGGTGCTTAGTAGCCTCTGGTTGCAGTAGTCCAGTTGTCACCTGGTGAAAGAGTAACACTTGCAGCTGTCTTCATGATTCTGGATTTATTTGCTTTCTGCATGTAACCTAGACATCCTTGAAGTCTGGCTTCCCCCAGTCTCCATTGCTGCAGTCCTCTTGTTATCTCAGTTCCTCATGCTATTTGCTGCATGGTCCCATCTTCATAGTGGTTCCTCTCTGTTATCTAGGATAATATTATTTCTTTCATGGCAGCCCTTGGTTGTCCAGCCATGCCATTGTAGACATGAAACTAAGTCCACCTAATATTCCCTCTTGCAAAGAATAAATTAATTCTTGCATCCTTGGTAGGCCTAACTGTGAAAGTGCATGGAGCGAGGCTTATATTTTTCTTCCATCTAACAGGGACTTCATTTGCACATTTTGTGTCATCTCATCTGTGAGTCTGACTTTGTGCAGACTTACTGGTTGTCAACTAGCAAGGGAGACAAATGAGATGGGGGGACCACTGCTGTCCCCCACTGACTTCAGGAGAGGCTATGGCTAGGTTTTAACTTCCCAATAAAGTAAAATTTTCTCATTTGCCAGTAAATATAAAGAACGGACAGGATGGGAGGAGCATAATAGGTTTAAGACACAATAAAAATAGCAAAGGAAACAAACCGTTTGTGCCTAATTTGAAACCAACTGATCTCCATGGTGATTGCAACAAAACTGTGCTATGTTTGACTGTTTAGTGAAGACAAAGGTTAGAAACAGGAGTTCACCCACCATGCTAGACCATTCGAATCAACAGAAGAGTTGGAGGGCTGGTGCCTTCTCAGTCAGTGAGCGGCCATATGAAGGTGCCAAAGGATCTCGATAAATAACCTCATTGAAACTGCAGAGGATTTGAGTGTCTTCCTTCCTCATGGATCTTCATTGGTTGGAGCCTTTATAAATTTCCTGGAATTTTTGTTTTTAACAGTGCTGTCCAGTGGAAGGTAGAGTCCATTATGCTGTGGCTTCAGACAAAAATAACATGGTAGAAGATCTTCAGAAACCTGGCAGTGAACTTGAAACCTTAGATAAATACTAGGACTGATGTACTTGCACAGTAAATTGTAAGATCATAACTCCCCCAAAACTTGATTGGCATTGTCTCAAAGCAATTCCTTATGTGAAATAGAAGCACAAGATAAAACTTCCTCCTTAATTTACAGATATTTGAGACAGAGAAGGGAGTGCATTAATCCTTACCAAAGAAGAAATTCCTGTTCATGATAGTCTGAAATAGTGTCATTACATGATACTTCATGTCTTCAGAGGTCAGGGCTGCTGATCTTTGCAATGCAGACTGAGCAGATAGTATTTGAAAATCTACACAGCTCCTTTTGCTGAGGCCATAGTAGGTGTGTGTGAGGTTCTGTTTTTAAATGTGAATTTTACAGAAGATCTCCAGAGAAAACCGATGAAGACATTTAAAGTGTATGTTACACAGCATCAACATACAGAGTTTCTTGAGTAAATACTGACCGAATTGACCTTCGCTTTTCCTCAGTCAATATTTATCTCTTGGGACAATGAATCTTCATATTCACCTTTGCTGAAGTCCAAGTCTACTCGATAGTGTACTTGGAAATCTAGGAGAGGTGCTGAACTGTCTTGGTACTCCTTTTATGTGTTTAAATTTTGGTATACAGAAGTTTGGCTGCTCATGTCACTTTGTCAGAATTCCTAAACAAAGCAGCGTCAGGTCATGGCTGGTGGGGAGGCTTCTAGCACAAACCTAGCTCCAGCAGCAGGCAAAGTAGATGAATCTAGGAGTGGAGTAATGTTTTTATTGGAAATGAGGATAAGGATTCTTGTACAACCTGAAAGCCCTTCCAGATACTGCCAGGAGGAGACAACTGACCAGCATTAGTCAATAAAGTTCTTCTTGTTCTGTGAGGCAAGGTTGTGAGCTTTCTGAGCCTCCCATAGTCTTTCAGCAGCCTAATACCCACAGAGCACAATGTTGGATACTGTGCAGCACTAAAGAGTGACATAGCCCAAGAGACCAGTTTGCAGGCAAGAGGGAACAATGGCTTGCAGGGGTCCTACCCTTCTGAGATTCAGGCCTGAGAGCAGGGGAGCCTCAATACAGGGCTGATACTGGGCTCAGTGGCCAGTTGTGTCCCTATCATTGGCTTCCTACAGGTCAGCATTAGTTATTCCCCAGTTCCTGCTCCGCTCTGCTGATGTTATTGTATCCCTGTGCCTGGGAGCCAGGCTTGGAAACTTTGCAGACTTCCTGTGCCTTGAGAGCCAGGGGCAGCCACTGGATGTGTACCCCTGACCGAACCCTGTCGAATGAGGCCTTAATACAGCCCCTATAATTTCAGTAGCAGTTTTGTTATGTTGGGGCCCCAGCTTAGGCTGAAGCTGACAGAGCCTTCCTCTGAAAAGTGGGGACACTGCACAGAGGGTCTGGGCACCTCCCTGCTGCTTCCTTGTCTGTTGGGGCTCTGTCTTCTCTTCACAATGTCACATGCATCACTGGGTGCTGCCAGCATAAGCCTCCAGCAGCCAACAAGGGTTAGCATTGGGGTAGAAAATGCAATGACTGTGCTCGTGAGCTGCACTATGAGAGCAAGAGCGAGCACAAGGCACCATTCAGACAGTGCCTTACAAATATCTGCATATGCAAATCAAGTCATTTGTCTTTTCAAATGTTCATTTTGCCTTTTCCCTGGTTATGTTTTCTGAGTTGCCATATGTACCTCTTGTGGTATTTCAGTCTTGTCAAATTAAGAAGAGAAAGCTTTATAATTAAATTAGGATATATACCAAATAAAGTAATGTTTGTATCCTGGGCTGCATGAAGAGGAGTGGGGCTGGCAGGTCAATAGAGGTGATTTTGCCCCTTTGCTCTTGTGAGACCCCACCTCAAATACTGCATCCAGTTCTGATGTCCCTATTATAAGAAGGACACAGAGCTATTGGAGCAAGTCCAGAGGGCCACAAAGGTGATCCAAGGACTAGAATACCTCTACTGTGAGGGTAGACTAAGAGAGCTGGGGTTGTTCATTCTAGAGTAGAAAAGACTCTGAGAGGACCATAGAGCTGCCTTCTAATACCTAAAGGGATCCTACAAGAAGGCTGGAGAGGGGACGTTTCATAAGGGTGTCAGGCCAAGAGGACAAGAGGGAATGATTTCAAGCTGAGTTTAGACTGGATCTTCGAAGAACAACTTCTTGTTCGAGGGTGGTGAGACACTGCAATAGGTTGCCCAGGGAGGTTGTGGATCCCTTTTCCCTGTGGATGTTCAAGGCCATGTTGGATGAGGCCTTGAGCAACCGAGTGTAATTGAGAGGTGTCCCTGCCCATGGCAAGGAGGTTGGAGTAGATGATCTCTAAGAGTCCTTCCAACCTAAGCCATTCTATGATTTTTACTGTAATAATATTATAGATGGCCTGTAAGGTGTTTTTTTTGTTTGTTTGTTTTGTTTTTTTTTTAATTATGTTTTAAAAAAAAAAAAAAAAAGCCAAAACAAAAATTTGGTTTTGTCCTTTCATAACTACCAAAGTTAATTGTTTTGGGAAAAGGCATTGAGAAAGAAAAGAATTTTAAAATTGCACAATTACAGTTGAAAAAAACAGAGCAGGCAACGTCATGAGTTTCTGAAGAGCACACTGTTTAATTTTACAGTAACGTATTTTAGGAATGCTGATGGTACACAGGAAAGAAGCGAATAACTTTTATTGCAAAACTCTGATGTTTTGGTGTATTCAAAATGTGAAGGCTTAATCACCCCTGGATTTCTTTTAGGAATAATAGGACATTTGGGGGGGAGAGGGGGTTGAGGGGAGGGGGTGGAATACAGCTGAAGCAGTATCAAAGCAACTTTGGATAGGCTGGAAAATGCATTTATGTCTTCATGTACTGTTTTTTTTCTTTCCTGATGTGCCTGATTGACTTGTTTTAATACCGGTGTTATTTACATTTCAGGGATGGGCCTCTGTTATGCAGGAAATTGTCCAAACCCCTACAGCTGTATTTTAAATGGAAATGTTTTGGGTTTTTGGGGTTTTTTTTTTGTTTTTTTTTATGAAGTGATTGTGCAGACTTAATTTAGTAATCTGTTATTAAATTTATAGTTTCAGGCTGTACGAAGTCTTTATATAGAATGAAAATGGGCACATATGAAGATATCTAGGCTATATATACACCTGGTTCTGTATATTAAATCTTTTACATATGTTGTCCATTTTCAGAAACAAATAAACTGCTGCTTTTGAAAACTCAGCTTCTCTTCCATATTAGGGAATTCTACAGACTCCCTATGTTCCTTAGCTTCAGTATAATGTGAAATCAGTTTGTACATTGGTCTATTTTTAGTTATGAATGAACTTTATGGAGCGCAGTGCGCAGAGTGATTTCAGAGATTCTCACTCATAAAACCCACGTGTCATGAGCTGCAATTACAGCGGCAAACATTATGCAAGCTCTGGGCTTCCAGAGGCCCAAGCCCTGAAATTTCCAACAGGAAAAAGCATCCCCTCTCACCCTTTTGTAAGAAATATTACACATACAGTAAATCTCATGACATGAAATGAGGTTAAATTTTGTGACCTTGGCTGCAGCGGGCGGGCTGCCTGGCATGGCAGCCAGGTGACACTAGAGGGCAACTGAGAGTTTTCTTTAAACCAGCCACGCTGGAAATGGTTTTAATATCAACTAAGTGTTTAAACTCGGTAAGGATTTATTTTCCTGTCTGCAGATTTCACATGTAACCTCCGAGTTTCCATTGACAGCAAATAACAATCCAACTGAAGTTCTTCTGCTGAAAATTACATCAGGAATGGGTCAGAAGCCTGCTTTTGCCCAAATAAGGCTTTTTTTTGCAGACCCCATGTGTTAGATAATGATCAACTGACAGTCGGTCATGAGTTAATAATGCTGGATGCTGAAATATGCATACCATGTGGTGTACAACAGTTCTGTGGGGAGAGACAAACACTGCTATAATTAGGCAACTGAAACACAAGGAAGTGTGTAAATTGTTTAATAGTCCCTCCACTTAATTCACTCAGATAATTTCCTAAGAGCCAGTATTGACTGTGAAAGAATATTGCACAATCAACTCCATATTTTGTTTAAACCCTGCCCCACTCAGAAAAATTAATGAATACAGCTTGGTTTTATTTGGATTTTCTGAGTGCTAGAGATTTCCCGGGGCTGTAACGCAGAGATTGGCTCACTTCTGCTTGTGTTGATGTTTGGAATGATTACACTGAGATTACAGAGTGTGCACTCTTTAAAAGTGGGCACACGATCTAACCATCAAGGCTTTAAACCAAGTATTCTTGGGGTGTTTCAGTGGTTATGCAGATTACCTTTCTACTTGTACACAACCTGACAAAGTTACTGGAGTTCCATCACTGTGTTCTACTAGTGGAAAAGTGCAGATTTCCACTCTGCTCAGCAGTGTTCACCTTCATACCCTAGCATTGGAGTGCTGTGTCAGGTGTATATATGTCCCCAGGATATGAGGGCTTTATCCCAACCTCTCTGTGGAAACCTGAGCCTCTTTATGGCTCAGCATGCTGTGACAGGGTGCCCAGCAAGCTAACTGCTGCTGGTGAAGTTAGTGATGACCCACAGATGTGAATGGGAACCAGGGCTTACGCTACAGCTGATACTCCTGTCTTCACCTGACACACTTTGTAGTGCTCATTGTGGTGGCAGCTGAATGAAGGCATCAGCAGGGAGCTTACTCTTAGTGTCTGCATGTCACTTTACTAATATCTTCCTGCAGGTTGATTATGCCTAACAAATTTTTATTCATTCGTAGTGCAGCGATCAAGTGCAAAGAAAAAAAAAATGAGAGAAAATTGTGTTATTCGTACACTTAAAAAAAAAAAATGTAATCAGTTAGAAAAAGAAATTCTTTAAATCTCTTACATTTCTGATTTGTAAGAGAATCTCACAAATATTACCTCATCGCTGGTGTTGGTAGTGTGCAAGTATCATAAGCTGTGCTGTATGGTTTAGGAGGAAACTCTTCACCGAGTNCCCCCCCATTCTGAGAAGTCAGACATGTATTTCTTGAGTATCACTGTGACCCTCCTACAGAAAGTGAAGCCCCTGTCTGCCAGGTGCGGCATCCCAGGAGGTGACCTTTAGGGGCAGAGGGTTTCAAGAACGGAGGTTGACTGCAGATTTCTGAGAGAAAGGGAAGATTGATGTCTGATTGTGTGATGCTGCCCAAGCACATGGTGTTTCATGATGAAATATGACGATTTCTCTGTTCAGGACTTGAACACTTCTTTCCTGTTGGTGACAGAGGGAGTCATGCTGTCTTGGTCACATTCGATGCTTAACACAGGCTCAGCCTCAAAGATGTGAATAGCACCAGTGAGGTCATCAGAGGTTTTTACATGCTCCAGGTCTTGACAAGTTAGGCTTGTACTTTGCTGAATCAGGGCTACAGCTCCTCGTGTTCCTTGTCCTGCATAGCACAGTAATTTACTGTATTTGATGCTGTACTCATGGAGTTTCTCACCAGAAGAACTACTGAGTCATCTATTCTGGTATGAACCCCAAGTAGTGGTTCATCGGCCAGTATTACCAGCAAACACATTCATCCAGTTCACCACCTTTTTTCTGAAGGAGAAGGGAAACAGCTGTTTGAGCAAGGAGTACAGCCAGACAGCTGGACGCCTCCTCTGTGCAGCCAGCCAGGCTGCTGCAGCCGCCTGCAGCAGTGACGCTCTCCTGGCAGCAGCCTGGACCTGGCCCTTGCTGAGGCGGGACACCCAACTCCAGTCTGATGTCTTGACAAAGCCCCTCAGATTGTGTACATTTCTTCCTGCAGTGTGCATACCAGCTTGTGTCTAGCTCAGGCTTTTCCTGAAAGGTCTTCTGAAGATTGTTGTACACATGCCTCCATATACTGGCAATAGATTGTATATGTGGACTGCAGCGCTTAGGCACACCTAGTTATGCCTCCTTGCTTCCGAGTGTCAGCTGCTTCTCACCTTTGAGGCACTATTATTACCTAGATGAAGTCACTCAGCAGTCATTTTTGCTCAAACTCAGCACAACTTGAGTTATTCAGATGTCCTTCTTCAAGGCAGTCCTCCTTTTGGCCGCAGCATTTCCTATCAGGGTAGGTTGAATCTTGAGTTGAGGAGTGGCCTGCGAAGTGTTACCCTTGGCCTCAGCCAGCCCTTTAATCCTTGCTCTTGCATTTCATGCCGGAGTTGTACTGAAGAGCATTGTCTTTGCATGGTCCGTTTTTCTTTCTGATTACTCATTTGTGTGACTCAATGTTAGCACTGTGCCAGTCCTTGTGTCTGTGTGAATGTTACTGTCAGCGATCTTGTATTTATTTCACTGATGAAAATGTTGAATGCTAGCAAGGCTGAGAGCAATCCTTGTGGAATTCCACGGGAAATATTTCCATTTGATGGAAATTACTCACTGATGCCTGCTTATAGCTCCACCATTTAGCCAGTTCTTAATCCGTTCCATCTATATTTGACTAAAATTCTGTAGTGCTGTTTTTTAGTCAAAAAGTTGTCTACTATTAAAGCAACTTTGTTTTGAAAGGCAGGGAAGTTATATGCGTTCAACTAGTTTCTGTAGACAAGCCTGTAGTTTCGAAAGTATAAAATAAGATGTTTTGCTTGTTCTTCTTGTTGTTTTAAGATCTAATTTCTGTAAAGCTAAGTCAATTGACTGGCTTTAATTATATTCTTTTGTGAGCATATCATCTGGCTTCCTTGCAAATACGGAACAAATATTTACCAAACACCTCTGCCTCTTTTTGAATCATTAATAACAATCCTGTCATCTGTAGCCAGTAAAAGGCCTACACTGGATTTTTTTATTAGCACTATTTTAATTTGCTCTAAGATCTACTTGAGTGTCACGTATTTATTAGACATTTCTCCAAAGTTTTTAGCTTCCCTTTTCAATTTATTGTACTTGTAATTTCTAACACATGTATAGATTTTGTCCAAAAAACCACTTTTTTGTCAAAAAAACCAGCACTTTTTCCAATTTTTTGTTTTGTTTNAGTTAGTGATGACCCACAGATGTGAATGGGAACCAGGGCTTACGCTACAGCTGATACTCCTGTCTTCACCTGACACACTTTGTAGTGCTCATTGTGGTGGCAGCTGAATGAAGGCATCAGCAGGGAGCTTACTCTTAGTGTCTGCATGTCACTTTACTAATATCTTCCTGCAGGTTGATTATGCCTAACAAATTTTTATTCATTCGTAGTGCAGCGATCAAGTGCAAAGAAAAAAAAAATGAGAGAAAATTGTGTTATTCGTACACTTAAAAAAAAAAAATGTAATCAGTTAGAAAAAGAAATTCTTTAAATCTCTTACATTTCTGATTTGTAAGAGAATCTCACAAATATTACCTCATCGCTGGTGTTGGTAGTGTGCAAGTATCATAAGCTGTGCTGTATGGTTTAGGAGGAAACTCTTCACCGAGTGAATTGCCATTGGAATGGGCTGCCCAGGTCGTTGGTGGAGTCGCTGTCCCTGGAGGTGTTCAAGAAAAGACTGGATGAGGCACTTAGTGCCATGGTCTAGTTGATTGGATAGGGCTGGGTGCTAGGTTGGACTGGATGATCTTGGAGGTCTCTTCCAACCTGGTTGATTCTATGATTCTAATAAATCTGTCATTTTCATGTTGTGCACATCTGGATGATCGTTCCTCCCTACCTGCTGTTGTCATTCCCAAAAGCAGGGTCTCAGGAAAACTTCCATCTTGTGCTTCTTGCATGAATTTCAGCCTGTTTGGATTCATGCACAGTGTCCGTCCTTTACCAGTCAATTAGCCCACTTCATCTGTCTACATGGATATGGCTGGTTATGTATCTACTGTATTTCCAAGGTATGTAGGTCACATCTCCATTGGGTACTGCTGACTCTGCTAGATAGCAATTTCACAAATGTTGGGTCTTACTGGAGAGAAAAGGAAATATTACCAGGAAAGCTGCCTTAAGATTTGCTGTGTGCTCTTAATTTGCCTTTTAATTTTTCTAAAGCACTCTAATGGGAAGTCTGCCTTGGGTGTTCTGATGAGTTTTGATGAGACAGGCTGACTTTCATGGGTTTGCTGTGCATTTTCACTCCTCACTGTCATATTTGCCTTGGCTGTTACTTAATCCATGACTCTTTCCTCTCTTTCCTCTTCCCCTTCCCCCCCCC